>OY992884.1:73105631-73375631 GCA_963921405.1 Cepaea hortensis | reverse complement strand
GCGAAAGGGCGCAGGATGCAATTTGTAAATCAGTATACGATGCTTAAAACACAGCTGTGGCGATTGGCTGTAGGCCGTGTTGCGTGTAATTAAAAAACTACTAAACGTAAACTTGCCAGAAATCACAAGTAGCTAAAAATGCTAGGGTTGACTGTGACGTCCTGCATGGAATTAGATCATCTTGATGCTGGGAGATTCAACAAGGAAGCATCACAAGATGGTGGGCGCATGCATAATAATTAATAAGAGCTGTAACAATTTGAATGGTATATATAAACATAATACATGCTGAAATTCTGCACTAATGTCTGCCTTCATCATGTGACACCGCTAAAAATATCTGTCAAAGACGGGTAACTCAGGAATTTTCCCAGACACAGAGAGAATGAATGGCAACCCATTATGGTCACATGACAGACATATTGTAATTGTAGTATATTTGCTGTACATTTCTTTTTAACACAGAATATTACAAGTCAAGCGAATCACGTGCCCTGCCAACTGGCGCAAGCGTTTGTGCAATCCCACAGACCTTTCCTTTACTTATATAATGTCTTTGTTCGTCTTGTACTCTTTGTTATTTTTAATTTGTTCTCTTATGTCGATCAACTTCTTGTCTAATATTTATATTAATATGTATTTACCGTTTTATCTAACCAAGGTAACCCGATCACTATCCGACATCCATTCACTGACTTCAACATGCAGATCTACACGATTTCATTAAACGATAATGCGGTTTCTCCTGTGCTACCACACCATACACCCACATGTGGGATTTTCAGACTGAATACATGATTGAATTCTACACTCAGTTCTGCTTTTATAATTATTTCTTTCATAGTTTTACAATACACGACTGAAACTGTTGACGAGTTTTGGTACTGACAGAATGAACGGCATCCAATCTATCACGGTCACATGACAGATTATATTTTAATGTTTAATGAAACGATCTGCCGGCTCCCTGGCCGAGGAGTTAGCAGCTTTCTCCGTAATCCCGAATACTCTCGTGGTTGACGTGAGTGCACGAGAATTGGAAGCGGTTCGAATCGCACCAGTGACTTATGAGTATGGAGCCGGCCGCTCAGAAAGTCATGGCGTGCTGATGAGCGTAATCTAGCCTATGTATCAACATACAGCTGAAGGATGCTGATGTTGACCGCAATATCCTGCAACAGGATGGAAAGCGGAAAAAAAAATGAAACGATCTGGGGGATTTACAGTAGCTGTTTGAAGTGGATCTCGTCAGCCAGTCTCAAACGAAAAAAATAATCGGCAGCTATCTTGCCTTAGATATACAGGGTGTCCGTAAAGTCTGGACACAGGATAATTGGATATGTTTCATTTAATTCAAACATGCAATAGGGAATTCCCGTTATTTTATAAATCACATGATTGATTTATTGATTTAGGAATAGACATCACAGCTTTCGGGGCATTCCCATTAGCGCTCCGTCACCATCCTCAGCAGCCAGCGAAGAGTTCCAACACTAATAGTACCAGAATCACATTGAAGATGTTATTTCAATACACAGTTGTATTTTTACCCATGTGTCCAGACATAACGGATACCCAGTAATATAACACCACCACCACCCCTCCCCCGATCTGAAGTTCACAGTGGAGAAGAAAACCCCCGCCACTTTGATTCGAAGTCGCGATCGAGCATTCGCGGTCAAGATCACGTGGCCCGATGGCCACGTTGCTTGCTCCTGAAATTCGGCCAAATTCCTAAAGTGGTCGTTTCTTGTTAAAATTCCGAAAACAGTGCGATTTTGACTGGCTATAAATAGGCCAGTACTGTGAAGCCATGCCTGTAGTTTCAAGAACATGTGCTCTGAAGGCTATTCGTTGGTCACAATCATTGCTGTGTATTTCCAAGTATTGAGGTAAGTTTACGTATGTACAGATTGTTGCTAAAGTCATTAGTAGATTAATGTTAGAATAACTGAATTCTCCATCCACTTTTATATCTTTGTTTAAAATTTCATTACTTGAAACGATCGAAAGAATTTATAGTAGTAGTAGTACTTAGATGTTTGAAGTGAATCGCGTCAGCCGTTCTCAAGCGAAAAATTGGCGGCTATTGTTTACACCTGTAATTTGTTATCACATATACACCAAATTATCTTTTCATGAAATCGTGTATATTTGCATGTCGAAGTCAGTGAATGGATGTCGGATAGTGATAGGGTAACCTGGTTAAGATAAAAGGGCAAATACATATAAATATTACACAAGAAGCTGATGGACATAAGAGAACAAATTAAAAATAACAAAAAATATAGGATGCCTTGAAGAGATTAGAACAAGCACCGCCATGGCAAAAGAAGCCTTTAGCAAGATGAAAAACATACTGACCAATAAAAAGATGTAAATTGAAACGAGAAAAAGTGTTGAGATGCTACATAGAACCTGTAGTGTTATATGGATGTGAAGCTTGGACAATGAGCAGTCAAGCTGAAAAACATATGATGGCTGTAGAGATGTGGTTTCTGAGGAAAATGCAAAGAATACCATGAACAGCCAGAAAGACCAACGAACAAGTTCCTCAAGAAACAAATGAAGATCGTAAACTGATTAGAGACAGACATAGACAGTCACAATTTTTTGGGCATGTTATGAGAAGAAATGATCTGGAGAACTTAGTGACAACTGGTAAGATCGAGGGGAACAGACCACGGGGAAGACCTAGAGGCAAGTACCTGGATGGCTTGGCCTTGTGACATGGTCGAGACAAACACGGAGCTGATCCACGACTCTGGTGATCGAGTGAGATGGCAGAACATGACCGCCCACGCTTACCGGCATGGTACATGATGGATAGGATGAACAAAGGAATTATATAGGTAAAGGCAAGGAAAGGTCTGTGGGATTACACAAACGCTTATGCCAGTTGGCAGGGCACGTGATTCTCTTGACATGTAATATTCTATTTTAAAAAAAAGAAATTGAAAGCAAATATACTACAGTGACGTTTGCCATGGATTGCCATTCATTCTCTATGTGTCTGGGAGAATTCCTAAGTTACCCATCTTTGGCAGATATTTTTAGCTATGTAACATGATGAAGGCAGACATTAGTGCAAAATTTGAGCTTGTATTATGTTTATATATACTATTCACATTGTCATAGCTCTTATTTATTATTATGCGTGCACCCACCAGCCTGTGATGCTTCCTTGTTGAATCTCCCAGCATCAAGATTATCTAATTTCCTGCAATTTACGTGACACTCTCTAGTTCTTCACACATAGTTGACCAACATCAACACCTATAGGTACACATGGGTACTGAGTTCAAATATATGAATATGCTACTGAAGTTAATAAACTTACTAATAAAATACCATGTGTCTAAAATTAAAATGTTTCTGTACAAATGCAAAATCTGTGAACCAAACTTTCTTAGGCTAGCATCAGTGCAGTAACGTCAATTGATATTCCATATATTTGTGTGTGCTGAACGAAAGAACACATGCTGGCCAGCGAAAAAAAATGTTCCATGTTGAGAACCGCAAAGGCTTTAGACATATTTTTCTGTGGTAAACTTGAATAACAAAAACACAAATAGATTACACGGTTTATTGCCTAGCATATTTCACTGTATCTTGTCAGGTACATACTCCAGAAATCGCACAACGTAAACTAAGGCAATAAGAGACATGGCAGTCAAGTTTATAAAGTTACCGTGGTAGACAATTTAAATTACTGTGGATTCTGCAGTTTATAAAATTATCGTGGTAGACAATCTAAATTACTGTGGATTCTGCGGTGTATAAAATTACCGTGGTAGACAATCTAAATTACTGTCGATTATGCAGTTTATTATATTATCGTGGTAGACAATTTAAATTACTGTGGGTTCTGCAGTTTATAAAATTACCGTGGTAGACAATCTAAATTACTGTGGATTCTGCAGTTTATAAAATTACCGTGGTAGACAATCTAAATTACTGTGGATTCTACAGTTTATAAAATTATCATGGTAGACAATCTAAATTACTGTGGATTCTGCAGTGTTGAAATCTGTTGTTGCTATAAGAGCACACATGAAAAGAATAATGAAAAGATAACATGAAATGTATGGGGCAAAATCCACAGAAGAGGTGGAGGTCATGCGTGGCTGAATGGCTAAGAGCGACAGTTCTTAAAAATCCGGTGTGCTGCTGCCGAGGTAGCGGGTTCAACTACACTAGTCAGTTGGTCTAAAATGTTGACGTCTCATCCTTGACTTGTGGATGTAAGTTACAAGAACCCCTGAATTTGGAGTGGGTTCACCTGATGGCGAGGGACACCTGCAATAGGGGAAGCTAATTCACACGCAAACATCAGTTTGGTGCACTAGAAGTAGTAGGACATGTATGGATTACACTTGAGCTCACAACATAAAAAATATGATAATATACTTCCATGCCATGGTGAACTGCTGTCTAGATTCTTTCTTTATTGTCTTCCTCTCTTTTCCTACTCTCTTCCTTGCTGTCTTCCTCAATATCTTTTCTTACTGTCTTCCTCAATCTCCTTTCTTACTGTCTTATTCAATCTATTTTCTTACTGCCTTCCTCAATCTCTTTTCTTGCTGTCTTCCTCAATCTCTTTTCCTACTATCTTCCACAATATCTTTTAATTCCCAGTTGCTTCCAGTTTGTTTTCTATTTCCTAATGTGGCTCATATCTCATTGTCTTGTTTCTTCATCATTGTGTGCCATGTCGATGAGCGTGGGAGATCATGGTCAGTCATCACAAATAATCACCAGTCTTGGATCTGATATCTCTATTATGCCAGTGGCCAAGCCATTTGACTCCTTTCACTTCATCTTGCTCTTGTCTTCCAAAATATTGTCAATTGTCACTAAGTTTTCAAGTGGTTTTAATTTCTCCTTAAAAATGTGCTAACAAATCTTAACCGTCTAAGTGTAGTTTCTCTGATCATTTTATGGCTTCTTAAAGACTGCCTCACTTGTTTTTCTCTGTTCATGGTGTTTCTTACCTTTTCATATAAGACATTTTTAATGTCGCTAAATGTTTTTCAGCATGTTTACTTGTCCATGTTTCACAGTCATACAAGAGTGTAGGTTCAATATAGCATTGCAACACCCTTTCTCACTTCAGTTGGAGGCTTTTGATTGGCTCTTTCAAAGCATATTATTCATTGTGGTTCTCAAAGGATTTTCAGCATTCTTCTGTAAAACCACATTTTTGAGGCTTCAGTATTTATTGTTTAGAATTTTTGTTCGTATATTAATTGTCCACATGCAAGATTTATTTAACTAACGTCTAAAGACAGGATTTACATATATATTAACAAGACTACAGGTTGTCGTGGAATGTTGACTATTTTGATAGACAAGGATCAGAAATAGCAACCAATAGACTTTCAGAATTCCGAAAGACTAATCACTGTCAAAGAAGAGACCGAAATGGCTCGAACAAGGATGTATGATTTGGAACAGTCCCGGGAATGACCAAGTCTTCAGACCATGTTCAGGCACAGATAGGTAAAGCGAACAACCATACTAGTATTCTAGACCGTAGGCTTAAGGAATCTGGCGACGAATGCCTGCAAAAATAAGAGAGCCCCCTTTACTGATCCTTTCTCACAACACGGAGAAAGAGTACAAATATACAGTTACACCTCTCATTACTCCACTCACAATCTCTTAATATTAACCCTTAACTTATAACAAACTAGTGGCTGGTTACAGTGTAAAATATAACAATAACATTTAATGTGAAAAGGCTGGACAAGTATCAGTGTAGTCTCGCAGGTTGTCGACTCGGATGATGTTCACAGGCAAGTTGCTGATTCACACACTCTATGGCCATAGACAGGGTGTTCAAGTCAGGTACGTATTCATTGCTGCTGGTTGATGGCTCAATGATACCACCAATGAAGGTGCAGAACTTCTGGAAGTTAATCAGAAAGAACAGAACCGGTGAATGCTTGTCCTACACTCAGGATACTCTCATTGCACCTCTCGCCCTGTCTCATATTCAGATACGACTAGCATCACAAGACTATCACATCTGTCACAGACACATCACTAGCCCTACGACAACATAAAGGACAAATGGCTAAAGTGTACAACTACTATTTTCCTTAGTCACATATTATCAATCTCATCACACTCAGATGTACATGTATTCCAGTCTACAGACACTGACACATCAATGTATATTTCTGAGTCTGATCACACTCTACAACATTCTTACTATGATGCATTCACATATATTATAAATCACACCAAGTACATTTAACACTATGAAGTGTACACACTGAGTATGAATCCCATAGATTACATTTAACTATGAAGCACGAACATTGATTATAAATCACACAAGATTATATTTACTCGACAATGTATCACCATAGATTATGAATCACAGATTACATTCACGTGAAGTATGAACATAGATTATGAATGACACAGATTCCCTTCATTCGAAGTACACCACAGATTATGAATCATACAGAGTACATTCAATCGACGAAGGAACACCATAGATTATAAAGCACACAAATTACATCCACTTGACGAAGTACGAACATATATTATGAATCACTGTATGGAACATCTCTCTCCAGTACTTTTAGAAAAAAAGTATGTACATACACATGGGGGGGGGGGGGGTGTGCGTGCGTGAGTGCGTGTGTGAAATGAACAGTTCGACTTAAACATGAACACTTATATAGTGGGTAATTATTTTTATGTTCGACTAATCTGAAAATTCGAGTTAACCGAATTCGACATATCAGGAATTTTTATACTATAAAGAATGATAATGGCCGGGACTCAGCCAGTAACGTCGACTTAAGCGAAATTCTACTTATCCGAGTTCGACTTAAGTGGACTCGACTGTACAGGGTGTTTGAAATCAAAAACAGGAAAGGTATTATTGGAGGAAGGTGCTATAATGAAGAGATGGAATGAGTATATTAGAGAATTATATGATGGAGAAAGGGAAGAATTAACCGAAGAAAGTAAATTAGGTCCACCTATTCTAAAAGAGGAAGTCGCTGACGCTATAAACCATGAAGAAAGGAAAAACAGCTGGGCCTCATGAAATCACAATAGAAGAATTAGAAGTATTAGGAGAATTTGGAGTAGATATATTAACCACAAATATTTAATGATATTTACCAAGTGATATGCTGAAATCTGTATTTATAGCGATACCAAAAAGACCAGGAGCAATTGAATGTGAAGATTTTCATACAATTAACCTCATAAACCATATCACTAAGCTACTACTCAGAATAATAATGAGAAGAACCAGAAGAAAAAAAATAAAAATGGAAATTAGTGAAGAACAGAATGGATTTGTGGAGGGAAAGGGCACAAACAATGCAATATATACATTACGGGCACTAACAGAAAGGTCAATAGAGAAACAGAAAGACATATATTTGTGCTTCATAGATTTTACTGAGGCATTCGATAAAGTAAAACACGATGAACTGATTAAAATGTTGGAAGATATCAAAATTGAAGGGAAAGATTTAAGAATAATAAATAATATTTACTGGAACCAAGTAGCAGCAATAAAAATGGGAAATAAATGGGGTAGTTACAAACAGATAAAGCTACGAGTACGACAGGGGTGTGTCTTGTCACCAGATCTCTTCTACCTATATAGTGAAGTAATAATGAGAAAGATCAAAGAGATGCCAAGAATACTAATCGGAGGTTATAATATAAATAATATACGCTATGCGGATAACACAGTATTGGTGGCAGATAATTCAACAGACCTACAACAAGTATTGGACATTGTAGTAACAGAGAGTGCAAGGAAAGGACTCTCCTTATATATCAAGAAAACAGTAACATTGGTGATGTCTAAGAAAATGGTGACACCAAATTGTGACATAGAAATAGAAGGGAAAATTATTAACCAAGTAAATAATTTTAAATGCCTAGAGGCATTTATATCAGATGAAAGATGTACAATAGAGATTAAGAGCAGAATAGGGCAATCAAAAGCCGCATCTCAGAAAATGAAGAGCATCTTATGCAATAAGTCACTGTCACTGAATGTAAGAAAGAGAGCGCTGAAATGCTATGTAGAACCAGTTTTGCTGTATGGCAGTGAATCTTGGAATGTAAATGTAAGAAAGAATTAGTTAGTTAGTCACTGTTCCAACTTCACAGCAACTGGTAGTCCCCATTATGCTCCGTTCCTGTGCCAGTGAATATCACATAAAACGCTCCCCACTGCCCAATGTGAAAAGTGGAAAAGACAGGAGTCTCGACAAACAACAGCCCGCACAAATACATTGTGCATAATGCCGCCACCAGAATGTCAACACAATAGTCCCCCACGAAACATCCAGTTTATCTCTGATGGAATCGGCAGTCATTTTCCCATCTGGATGTTTCCTAGATGTTCACCCACACAGTCCATGAAAATACAGTTCATCGTCGACGGCACTGGCAGTCAACCAGAAGCCCAGCAGCCACGCATTTCTGCATAAGGCAATAACCGGTCAACTCTGGGACATAGCCAGCTGCCATCGCTCCGAACATGCAGTCACATTCCAAAAAACCTCTGGCAGATTTAAAAGCATTTCACACGAAACTCACAGCTCAGTGTCGCGCCACGCACTCACTCAGTAGCAGGGCGACGGAACCATAGCCTCCTTAGTCGCCACTTACGACATGCGTGGTAGGCTACAGTGTTGCTATTCTTTGCTTCCCTTATGGGCCCAGGTCCCATGTAAGAAAGAGATCGCTGAAATGCTATCTAGAACCAGTTTTGCTGTATGGCAGTGAATCTTGGAATGTAAATGAACAAATTAAGAAGAAACTAGAAACAACATAGATGTGGTTCCTGAGACAAATGTTGCAAATTCCTTGGACTGCCTGTGTAACTAACAATGACTGCCTGAAACAGGCTAATGAAACTAGAAAATTATATACAACAATAAGAAAGAGACAAACAGCTTTCTTCGGTCATGTGATGAGAAGAGAGGCATTGGAGAACATTGTGACAATTGGAAAGATCAAGGGGAAGGGAGGCAGAGGCAGACCAAGAGGAATGATGCTGGATGGATTGAGACGGTGGCATGGAGGAATACTATCAGCAGAGTTGATCCAGAACACCAAAGACCGAGATCTGTGGAGAGCCATGAATGCCTTTGCCAGCTGGCAGGGCACTTGATGATGATGATGATGATGATGTATGGAACATAACATGACAACAAGCATAAGTAAAACAGTGGTAATTACTATAACCAAAGAAGAAAAAACGATTCACCTAAACAAACACCCCCAGAATTAAGTACCTCGGAAGTATATCATCAAATGGTAAATCAGTAGACGAGATTGAAAATAGATGCAATAAGGCAAACCGACTCACTGGAAAAATGGCACCAATACTAAAGAACAATAATGTATCAATAATAACTAAGAAAGCATTACAACGCAATCTTCCTACCAACTCTATGCTACCAATGCCAAACCTGGACAATGACAGAAAAAGAGAAAAGAAAAATCACAACAGAAATGAGATTCCTGAGAAGAATACTCAATGTATCAAAAAAGAGAAAATCAGAAATGAAATCAGGACCAAAGTGAGGGTTATAGCAGTGCTAGATTTCATCATAAAACAGCAGGTTAAATGGTTTAGCCAACTAACAGTATACCTCAACAAGCAATGATGTACAGACCAGACGGAAGAAAATGAAGAGGCCGACCATATAAATGATTCCATGGGAATCTCCGTATATGAAGCCCATAAACAGGCACTCTGCCGCTGTTTATGCTTCATCTCAACACCGCAAGGTGTGAGAGGAACCTGATGAGATGAGATGAGAATGCCACATTGCTTTCTCATATTTTTGCTACCATTATTTAACTGCTCTAGATGTTTTATTTCCTCACATTTTAACTGTCGGTTCTGTGGCGAGGGTGGTTATGGATTCAGTTGGTAATAATGCACACCGCACTTGAAACACAGCTGCAGACAATTTGACAGCAGACCGCCTTGTGTTGGCTTTCATTTAATAGTATGAACGCTAGTCACTCAGAAAACAATTGCAAACTACTAAACATAAACTTGCAAAGACATCGCAAACATACAAAAAAATGCTGGGGTTGACTACGGCATCCTGTAAGGAATATGCAACTACCTGTTTATTAAACAAAATGACCATCTTAATCAGGTCTTTGAAGTGAAATAGATGTATTTTCACTTGTTAGCTTTTTATAATATTGTCTTGAGAATGTAAACAATTTTTGTGCCCTTTCCCTCTTCAGATCTACATTGTTCATCTCTAATTTCATCTTGTTTATTACCCTGTTCATGATTCTCAGTAATGACGTTAGCACATGACTCATTAGTTTGACTGTGCAATGATCTTCACATCTAAAGCCCCTGGCACGCTGGCAAATATATAAGTATGGATTTTAACAGGTCATTAAGCACATACCCATGTTCATAAATGCTGAGACACTGAAAAGCATTGCACATGAAAGCAAAGACATCTCACTAGCAAGTTAAACCCATTACTCGATAGCATCCTTCTCCCTCAGTATGACATGGATTCCTAGTCACCATGACCAAGCATACGTAATGGGAGTCTCAATTTACATATGCTATTCAACTGTCAATCCTCCTCCACCTTTACAGTGCTCCTAGTTTTCATCACCTGAGAAGATCCAGGGCACAATGCTTCACATTGGCATCAAAACGCTTCACATGCTCAGAACAGGTAGTTTGTCTTTGGTTAGCTGTAATATATTGAAGAACTCATTGTGTGCATATCTTCTAATCTTCGAGGGCACTGCTTATTGTCATCACTCTTTACCCCCTGTCAGAAATCTGTAAGGGCAATTGCTGCCTTGCTATGCGATCATTCAGATGAATAATGGCATCTGTATACTCCAACATGTTTAGGATTTTGGCTGTAGCAGGATGACCCAAACATGGCCATTCATGCAACTTGGTCTCTTCACTCCCTGAAACCACAACTCTGAACTTAACACCTAGCTTCTGTCAACTGCTATTTCATATCAAATGGCAAAGCAAAATCTTGCTATCGAATTCACAACATTATGAATTATTCTTTCTTTCTCCATGACCAAGAATTCATTGTTAGTGTAGCAGAATGAATACCATCTTTATTATTGGCTTCGATGTGCAAACTTAGGGCACGGTTGAGCATCCTGGTAGAACAGTGATAAGGATGCTCAAGTCGTGACATAGGTTGTTTTGGGGTTAGTTACAACTGAAGTCGAGAGAAGGCAACATCATATCTCGTGGCCTCTGTATTATTATCAGCCTATTATGATTAAATAAACCTTCTGAAATAACTACACCAGGACTTGGTTATTAATCCTCTGTGCCGTACTGTTACATTAGGCAGGTGATTGTTAGTAACTGCCATTTTTGTGAACTATTTCAGTGGCACTATCTCTGCTGGTGACTGCAATTGTGCACATGCAGTTGGACACCCACACATTGGTGTCGCAACATTTTTGGTATAAGAAAACACGTAAAATATTAATTTTTGTGCAGCCCTTTTATGGATTTAGAATGATGTTATATTCTAGAATTCCAGGACATGCCAAACTAATATTTATTACTTTTGATCATAGTAACACAAGATTTTGTACTTTTGCACTTGATGAATAATATATTTAGAGAGAATAAGACATGATGTTGAAGTTATTTGTCTTACATTTTAGGTTAGAAAATACCAGAACAGAAGAATGTCAAGACTTGCTGCTGCAGACAGGATCCAGTCAACAGAAGAGCATCCGACACAAGAAGGAAGGCATGCTTCTGAAACCATAGGACTCACCACAGGCATGAATGCAGCAGAGGGCATGCAACTGTTGAGTAGGGAACTCATCTCTGCTGTGTGGAGGAGAGCAAACAAATATACATTTTATGAAAGTGACAAAACACCTCTAGACACTGCAGTTCAAACCTGCAATGTGAAATTTCTGGATATATTTTTCGACTGTGTAGATTTAGATGAACAAGTTAAGACCAGGATGGTCAGTAATGCCTACACAAACTTTTTTCATCATGGATTTAGCCAGATTAGCAAAGATCAGGTTGCAATGGTCAAACGACTCTTGGAATTAGAAGGGGATGTGAATGGTGGGCCATCAGTGTTCCCTCTGTCTGTGGCAATTAGAGCTGGCAGTTATCCTCTAGTTGAGTTGCTCTGCCACCATGGTGCTGATCTGAACAAGACGGATGGGACATCTGGGGATCCCCCGATATATATTGCAATAAAAGGTGGTCATTATGACATGATTGAAGTGATGTTAAAATTTGGAGCCAACGTTCATGATAAAGTACCGTGGTACTCACCAGTTAACCTGGCCCTTGGTCTTGGCCACACAGACTGTGCAAAACTTCTACTGCGGCATGGTGCAAACTTTGACATCAAGGATGCTTTACGCATTCTTGTACATTATCCGAGTGTGGACTACATTAACTTTATGCTTGCCTATAGCAGGCATGAAACTCAACAATTTATGTGTAAACCTCCGCAGTATGCAATAAAATCAGCAGTAAGAGGAACCAGTATTGACTTAATTAACCATATTCTTGACATTACCGGCGAGTATCCTTGTTGGGAAGAACTGTTAGCTGAGTCCGGGAATGAAGAAGTTGCCACATTTCTAATTCAGAAAGGAGCAGATGTAAATAAGCTGGTAGAATCATGTGGTGGATACACTCCTCTGTATCTGGTTCTAGCTAGGGAGAATATGTGCCAGGCATCTAGGCTACAGCTAGTTAAACTACTGCTTGAAAATGGGGCTTCTCCTAATATTTGTGGTGATGCATCGCCATTAATGCTTGTGGCTTTAACTAACAACAATACAGATCTGCTTCAGTTACTATTAGACTACGGGGCTGACATTAACTGGAGAGACAACAAAGGTGATACAGCCTTTTCCTATTCTGTCTATCAAGGTTGTGATAACAATGCTGAATTTCTAATCAGATGTGCTAAAGACAAAGATTTTATCAACTCACAAAATAACAAAGGATTGACAGTTTTGATGCAAGCAGCAGGATACAGCAATGTAGCTGTGGTCAAGGAGGTGATAAATTATAACCCTGATATGAAATTGACAGATAACAAAGGCAATACAGCCCTGCTGTACGCAATAAACAGAACCGCTCGTCGTGGCCACGACGATGGAACTGATGACATTGTAACCACTCTAATTAATGCAGGCTGTGATGTTAACTTGCAAAATAATGATGGCCTGTCACCATTAATGTTGGCTACAAGCAGATACAGAAAAGAGGTTATACAGATTCTTCTGGATGCAGGAGCTGACATTAATGCCGTCAGTAAAACAGATAGGACAAAGACAGCCATGTCATACTTCCAGTCCATGGATATTCGTAACAAAGATATAACAGCCTTCCTAGCAGTTTTTCTAGCTCATGGTGCCTGTTTGTCTTATTTACAACCTAAAATGTTTCATAGAATTTTACTTTGTAACGACAGTGACACTATTCGTAAACTTATAACAAATGGAACAGGGCCCGTAACTGTAAGGTCAGATGAATACTTTAACTATTGTCACCTATACCCACCATTTAACTTCTCACCTGCTGATCCCACATTTGATATATCACCTTTATGTACAGCACTGCTAAGTGGTAATGCATCACTGGCTCATCATTTTGTTGACATCGTGTGGCTTACAAAGTGTGATCTGACTTCACTAATACATAACAAACTTGTTCGCTCCTATCTGGAAAAGGAAAACCACACACAGTGTTTGAATGTGCTTGGTGAGATGTCTTCACAGCCAGAGTCCCTGTTCAGGATGGCTTTTGTGGAAGTATCATCTGCTGTGGGGACAACCCCTGGCCGTGAGAACCGTGTTAAGTTACCTCTACCACAGTTGCTGAAAGACAAACTGTTGTTTAAATCAGCTGTAGACTCTATAACACCAACAATGGACATGGCTTCTTTCTTTTTCTTTGATAGATCTCCTAAACTATATATTGATGCACTTGATTGCTGTAAATGCTGTCGGGTGTGGAAAAATTTGAAATTAAATCGTCACTTGAGAACATCTAACTTTTGTTTTACATGTGCTGAACACTCATGTGGTGAATGTTTTTTATCACACTATTTTACACAATCGAGAATTTTGTGGTGAATGGGTCAAGCTGTCAATCTCACGCACTGGAGATCATGGGTTCATATTTGGGCTGCATAATTCGAATGACGAAGTGGAGAAATAAACCAAAGCCTTTAGCACACAAGGCAGTCTGTTTGACCACTTCCTGCCACAGAGACCTCTTCCCTCTCAATGATTATTGTATGTACAACATACATAGAATATAGTTATTTAATCTGAATGGCACTATTATATCTGTTGATGGTTTCATTCATCTCATCTCAGTTCTCTTTGTACCTTGCAGTGTCGAGGTGAAGCATAAACAACGGGAGAGTGCCTGTTTATAGGTTATGTATATGAAGATTTCTATGTACCCTGTTATTCCCTCTGTCCATCATTTACATGGTCAGCCTCTTCTTCTGATTCCATTTGGTTTGTATATCACTGCTTGTTGTGGTATACTGTTAGCAGGTAGCCTAATTACATGGTTGAACCATTTAACTTGCTGTTTTCTAATGAAATGTAGCGCTACCATAACCCCAGTTTAGTCCGGATTTCTGATTTTCTCTTTTTGATACATTGAGTATTCTTCTGAGGAATCTCATTTCCATTGTAATTGTCTTGTCTCTGTTTCTGACACTGTCAGGTTTGGCATTGGTAGCATAGAGTTGGTAGGAAGATTGTGTTGTTTCATGAATTTATTGTTACTAATAAAATATTGAAAAAATATGTTTCCTTTTAATTACATATCGACGATTAATGGATGTACACCACGAATGATGTATTTATGTAACATTATATGGGGGTGGGGGGGGGGGGGGGGGGGGGGAATCAGCTAGTATTTCATAAAAATTACTGTTGATGCATAACTGTATATGAGTTATAAATAAAAACATATGAAATAATTTATGACAATAATAATAATGATGATGTTGTGCTTATGTATTTCAAAATTCTGTTTTTGTTTTTGTTTTTTTTGGTTAAGAGTTTGATATAAGCTTCATCACAATGAAATACAGCACGCGTGTGTACTTGGGACTCACATGTAATTACAGGAGGTAGCTGCACAATTAGAACTTATTATTCTATAGGTGTAAAACCTGGAAGAGACAGTCACATAGGGGAATATTGTCAGCAGAGTTGATCCAGGACGGATCTGTGGAGAGACATGGAAGTCTACGCCAGCTGGTAAGGTTCCTGCTGATGATGATGATAACCAAGCCATAAGATTTGATTTTATAAATATAAGGTGCTGTGTATTGTTGAGTGACATAAAATGAGAAAGATAGGTTACTCAGGCCATATTAAATAGCAGAATAATCTACTTTAAGCCATGAAGAAGGGAAAAGCTGACGATATCAACAATGTCAATGGGCAGACATCTGATCAAGAAAAAAACAAACATAGCAGAATATATAACAGACATTGCCGGTGACCTATACCGCCAAGCTTCATCACAGGGATGACAAAGTGATGATGATGAATATAATCTAAGACTGGTTGTAATGTGTGTGATTACGTCCAAAGTACGGCGGATGTGGGGGGTTAAGAATCTGAAAGTAACAATGCAAGGTTGCGGGGTGAGGTGACAGTAAGGCAGAGGTAGGGCCAGGGAGATTAATTAGAATCTCAAGTTAATGGGGGAGCCACAACACAGTGGGTGGTTTAGCATGTACAGTCAATGGTCAATCACCAGTGAGAGGCAGAAAACGTGCTAAGAGACGAAGAAACAAAGGAAAACCCAGAAAGGGAAGGTTTGTTGGAATCTAATTGGCATCAAGGGTAAAATTGATTATCATGGGTGTCCCGAGGAGGCCCAAATAAAGAGAGGAAAGTAATGGGGTTGGGCATTCAATGTGGGTAAGTTAGGGGAACTTAGCCAAAAGATAGAGACTGAGTGGAGTTTGTTACAGTCGGACACTGGGGAGAATCCGGCGTAACAGGTTATGTAACAAGGCTGGTAGAAGGCAGTATTGTGTTCGCATGGAACTAATGTGTCTATTCTATTAATGTTCCTGGGATGGTACATGTTCATCATGTGTATGTAATTAATAAAGATTTTGTGTGTGCGCAAACCGGAATTCTCAAGTGTCCAATAGTTGGTGATCATAGTTAATGATCTGTGATAACTGGCTGATCCATCCCGCACTACTCAGTTATAACTGCAAAATATATGGACCTTAGACAACAGCCAATGTCTGCCTGCTGCAGGGGATTGTGACACTGTTGAATAAATACAACTGTTGTTTTAAATACACCATTTCTTATTTTGCTGGTTTCCCATTTATTGATAGTGTCCAAGTTGGACATCAATTAATTAATGATATAGGTGCCGTCCTCACAATGAACTTTGGTTGCAATAAATCTCCATCGATCACCCTGATTTTACCCTCTGAGAAACTGTTGTTCGTCCCTTTAGATATTTGCATCAAACATACAGCAAGTTAGAAGTTATAGAGGAGCTGAGTGTCACAGTGACCACTTCCTCGTTGGAGCAAAATCTAAAATAAAACTTAAGAGAGCTTTCTATACTAAATTATAAAGATTACACCCAACATATAACAGAGAAAAACTACAAGAAATTACAGTCAAAGAGAAATTTACAGATGAAATAAAATGTAAACTTGAAACTCTGCAAAACCCTTTGGAGGAAAGCATTGACCAAACTTGGTTGAACATCAAGAATACAATTCAATCTACCGCAGAAGAATGTTTCAGTGTGTTAACCACGCATAGAAAGAACAGATGGTTCAATCAAAAATGTGAAGAAGCAGTCATTAGGAAAAAGAATGCCAGACATTTATGGTTAAATGACATCAACAACATCCAAAATGAAGAGCATTATAGAAATGAATGTAAAGAGGCTACAAAAATAGTCCGTCAGCAGAAGCAAGAATATATGAGTAATATAATCAAAGATATGGAAACTAATCACCAGAAAAATCAATCCAGAAAGTTTTTTAAAGAACTGAGGTCAATGAAACGAGGGCACCAACAAAACACATATGGTTTAAAAGACAAAAATGGGAATATGATAAATACCAATGAGGAAATGTGCCTCTCTCTCTCTCTCATCATGTTCCTCTTGTACCTTGCGGTGTCGAGGTGAAGTATAAACTTCGTGAGAGTGCCCGGTTATGGGCTTCGTATATCGACATTCCCATGGATTCTGTTATTCCCTCCGTCCAGCGTTTACGTGGTCGGCCTCTTCCTCTGTTTCCATCTGGTCTGTACGTCATTGCCTGTTGTGGCATGCTGTTGACTGGTAGCCTACTTGCATGGCCAAACCATTTGACTTGCTGCTTTCTAATAAAATCTAGAGCAGCTTTAACCCCCACTTTAGTCCTGATTTCTTCATTTCTGATCTTATCTCTTCTTGATACGTTGAGTATTCTTCTCAGGAACCTCATTTCTGTTGTTGTGATTTTTCTTTTCTCTTTTTCTGTCATTGTCCAGGTTTGGCATTGGTAGCACAGAGTTGGTAGGAAGATTGTGTTGTAAAGTGCTTTCTTAGTAGTTATTGATACATGTTTGTTCTTTAGTATTGGTGCCATTTGTCCAATGAGTTGATTTGCCTTATTGCACCTATTTTCGATCTCGTCTTCTGATCTGCCATTTGATGATATTATACTTCCTAGGTACTTGAAGCTCTTTACTTGTTTCAAGGGATGTTCGTTTAGGTGAATTGTTGCTGTTTGTTCTTCTTTAGTTATAGTCATTACCTCTGTTTTGCTTGTGCTAATTTTCATGTTATGTTCCCTACACATTTCGTTTAGACTATTCATGTGGTCTTGTAATTCAGCTTCTGATTTTGCTATTAGTGCTTGGTCGTCCGCAAACAGGAGTTCTCTAATGGTTAGATTTGCAGATGGTTCTTCTTCTGTGTTCTCGTCATGCGGTATTCTTGCTGTCTCTGCTTGGCTGGTTTCTTTACATATGTTGTCTATATATGTTATGAACAAGAGAGGGGACAGGACACAACCTTGTCGTACTCCAGATCTTATGGTGAAGGGTTCTGAGTGTCCTCCAGTTGCTCTCACTATGCATTCACTGTTGTCGTATAAACTTCTACATAGGTTTGTTAGATGTGTATTCACTCCATATTGTTTAAGGATTTCCCACAGCTTGTTTCTATCTACCCTATCAAATGCCTTTTCTTGGTCAACAAAGGCTAAGTAGAGTGTTTCATTGAATTCAATTGATTTTTCTATAAGTTGTCTAAGAGCAAAAATGGCGTCTGTGCATCCTTTGTTTTTCCTAAATCCAAGCTGCGTTTCGCTTAGCTGGGGTTCTAAAGTAGTTCGTAATCTTTTTTCAAGAATTTTGCAAAATATTTTCCCAGTATGACTCAACAGTGAAATGCCTCTGTATTGTGTGCAATCTCTTTTGCTGCCTTTGTTTTTCCAAATTGGGATAATTATGGCGTTTCCCCAGTCTCGTGGTGTCTGTTGTTCTACCCAAACATGGTTGAATAGTCTATGTAGCCAAGCTGTTCCTACTTCCCTTGCTGCTTTAATTAGTTCATTTGGTATTTCATCCTGTCCTGGTGATTTGTTCAATGGGGCTAATCTGATGGCTTCTATAATTTCTTCTTTTAGTATGTCTGGTTCTAGTTCCTCGGTGACATCTGTGTAGGTCTCTTGAATTCCTGTGACATCTGATGGGATGTTGAGAAGTTGTTCGAAATACTGCTTCCATCTTATTAGGATGTGTTTTTGTTCACTTATTGGTTCTCCATTTTCGCTGTTAATTATTTCAGTTGGGTCAAAGGGTACTCCTCTGGTTCGCATTGCACTTATCTTTTTGTAGAAGTTTCTGGTTGCCTCCTTGTAGTTTTTATTTAGGGTTTCTCCATACTCTTCCCAGTCTTTCTGTTTTTCCCTCTTTACTATTCTACTCACATGTCTTCTCGATATTCTGTATTCTATGAGATCACATTCCTGTTTGCTCTTCAACCACTTTTTATATTTTTCCTTTTTTTCTTTTACCGCTTTCTTTACTTCTGCGTTCCACCAACTTGTTATTTTCTTTATCCGTGTTTTGCATTTTTTCGTGGTTCCGCATGTTATTTTTGCAGTATTTAAAACGCTTGATTTGAACGTCTCCCATTCTTCTTCCACTGTTTTTCTTTCCGTAGGTAATTTTACAAAGAGTTCAGTTAGTTCTTTCTCATAATTTTCCCTTACTGCCTCGTCTTTAAGGTTTTTTAAGTTTACTGATTCGCATGGCATGTATTTTCCTGCTTTTTGTTTTCTTCTTCTAATGGTTCTTATTGTGGCAACGACTGCTTTATGATCTGTGTTTATACTGAAATTGGGCACTGCTCTTGCATCTAATATATTTCTCTTTCTGTTATTTCTTGTTAATATAAAATCAATTTGGCTTTTAGTATCTAGATTGTTCCATTTATACCAGGTGTATACTTGCGAATCTTTATGTTTATAGAATGTGTTTGTTATATAGAGATCGTGTTGGCTGCAAAGCTCTATCAGTCTACTTCCGTTATCATTCCTTTCATTTTGCTGATCTCCAAATGCTCCCAGGTGTTTTTCTATGCCCCCTCTGTTATGTCCTAGTCTTGCATTGAAGTCTCCCATAACTATGATGTTGTCCTGCTTATCTATTTTATTTAGCACATCATGTATGTCTTCGTAGAAGTCCTCACATTCTTGCTCATTATTGTTTGCATTACATGGTGCGTATATCTGTACATATGTTGTGATTGTTTGTTCTTTTATTCTCACTGTTATGATTCTTTCTGATATATATTTTATTTCTAGTATTGCTCTTGCTAGCTGTGGTTCGATGACCATTCCCACACCGTGTCTTGCCCTTTCTTGCTGTTCTACTCCAGAGTAAACAAACGTGTAACTGCGGTGGAGCTCCTTGCATCCTTTCCCTTTTGTTCTGGTGTCCGCTATTCCCATCAGACCAATCCCATCAGAGGAAATGTGCAACACATAGAAAGAATATTTTGTTGAATTACTAAATTGTGAAGCTCCAAGCAACACTTTCCCACTGGAAGAGGTTCTAACATGCGAACCACAAATTGAAGAACCTGCATTTGAAGAAATCCTATATGTAATCACACGACTTAAAAACAATAAGGCAACTGGGACTGATGAAATTGCTGCTGAATTTATAAAGACAGGTGGCCATGCATTACATCTAAAGCTATACGAACTAATAATAAAAATCTGGAGGACAGAAGAATTACCCCATGACTGGAAAGAGTCATTATTGATACCTATCTTTAAGAAAGGAGACAAGTTCCAATGTGAAAATTATAGAGGAATATCACTACTGTCCACAAGCTATAAGATACTATCTGCAGTATTACTAAATAGACTAAAACCATATTCAGAAGACATATTAGGTTGCCACCAGGCAGGTTTTAGACCAAACAGATGAACAATAGATCAGATATTTATCTTACGACAAATAGCCGAGAAAAATTGGGAATATAAAAGAGATCTCCGTAACATTTTTGTGGATTTCTTCTTCTTCTACTTCTTCTTCTTCTTCTGCGTTCATTTTTTTATTTTTCCGGATGCGATTGTATTGTGCCTGTTTACAGCAGAGCTGCGTACTTGCGCCGTTAGGCTGACACATCCGACTTCTGCAGGCATTTATTGACCGGGTTAACCTTCCCGGGGTTTTTATGGATTTTAAAAAGGCTTATGATAGTGTCCATAGGAATAGTCTATGGAATGCTATGCATGAATTTGGAATACCAAGGAAGTTAATCAACATGACCAGACTATGCATGGAAGATATTTATAATATAGTATCATATAAAGGCAGGAAATCAGACCCTTTCCAAATAACATCTGGCTTGAAACAGGGTGATGCACTATCGCCGCTACTCTTCAATCTGGCTCTGGAGAAAGTTGTAAGGAAGGTAAAGGAGGAATGTGATATTGGAGGCACATCCAAGCTGCTTGGTTATGCAGATGATATAGATATTATAGGGCAAAGTGAACAAAAGACATTGGAAATATTGACTCACTTAAAGGAAAAAGCCCAACAGATGGGGCTGGTTATCAACCAAGATAAGACAGAATATATGGTAATTTCAAGAGACGGAATGGCTAAAAACTCTGGCCACATACAAATAGATAATATGACCATTAAAAGAACGGAAACGTACAAATACCTGGGTACAATCTTCAACTACTCCAACCTCATAAGGGAAGAAATACAAACTAGAATCAACTCTGGAAATAAGATATACTATGCACTACAACATCACTAAAATCAAATGCACTATCTCGTAACACCATAATCACAATATACAAAACACTGATCAGACCAGTTGTGCTGTATGGATCTGAAACCTGGAGTACAACGAAAGGAGACGAAGCCTTGTTACAAACTTTTGAGAATAAAATTTTAAGACGCATCTTTGGACCCATTAGGGATACACAAAGTGGAGAGTGGAAAAGAAGAAGTAACAAAGACATTTATGATCTGTTTAAGTCCCCGTTAATCACTGGTATCGTGAAGGCTAATAGACTACAAAGGCTGGGGCAAAAAGAAAGAATGGAAGATAAAAGGGAAACAAAACTCACTTACACTCAGGAAATAAATGACCATAGACCCCGAGGTAGACCAAGAAGACGGCGGAGAGATAATACATATACAGACTTTCAAGCACTTGGAATCAACGACTGGCAAAAGAAGGCCCACCAGAGAGACGAATGGAAACGGATTGTATCTGCAGCAAAGAACCTCAATGGCTCGGAACACTGAAGAAGAAGAAGAAGAAGAAGAAGAAGAAGAAGAAGAAGAAGAAGAAGAAGAAGAAGAAGAAGAAGAAGAAGAAGAAGAAGAAGAAGAAAAAGAAGAAGAATTAGTCCACCTCTTGCTCAGCTGTCTCCAACTATTGACTACTCGGCTCAACTTTTACAACATGAAAACTTGGACCGTTCTGACAAAGTCCCCGAACTCCCATCGTAGTTTGGAGGAATCAGAACAGACTTACACTAAAAACTTGATGTATTAATTGTTTTTCATGCTTCGCCTTCACATATATGTAACCTGTCTGTATTATAAAGTAGTGAT
Organism: Cepaea hortensis; assembly: GCA_963921405.1. Taxonomy (NCBI): domain Eukaryota; kingdom Metazoa; phylum Mollusca; class Gastropoda; order Stylommatophora; family Helicidae; genus Cepaea; species Cepaea hortensis. The sequence continues at coordinate 73,353,455 of OY992884.1, read as the reverse complement.
GTATTAATCATTTTTCTTACTTTAGAGTCAAGTATATATATATATATATATATATATATATATATATATATATATATATATATATATATATATATATATATATATATACACACACACACACACACTAGACGACCCGGCCCGGCTTTTCCCAGCCTCTGGCAGGGAGCGTCTCATTTAATTCAAATTCGACCCCTGCTACCGTTCCCAAAAATTAATTTTAAACTAACTATTTCAGTTGCATCTACGTGAGTGAGAACAACAACTGTTCCTAACTCATTTCTGGTTTAATCAGAGAGTGAGTTCCCTTGCAACATTTATTCATCTGTTTCTAAAGCTTGTGCCATTTTCTTTCATGCTGGAGGAAACATTTTTGATTTTAAACTAAATAACTATGCCAGAGGAGTGACTGGCCGAGTGGTTAGAACGCCGGACTCTCATTCGGGAGACCCGGGTTAGATCCCCGGTAAGGTGTGGGATTTTTTTCTGTCGGGGGCAAAAAGAAAATCCTAACCTGCACAGTTCGCGGCGACTGCACTAGCCAAGCGGCCTTTATTCCTCAGGCTCAAAGACCCCTCTGCCATACACCGCAAGGTACTATATTGGCAGTAAATGACAGTTTTGACAGTGACAGTTTTTTAACTATGCCAGTTGGCTGTGCGGGAATGAGAAGAACATCTGTAGAAAATTTCATCTCAATCGGATGGACCTTCAGGAAAACATAAAGGACACACAAACAAAGACACATTCTTTTACACACACACACACACACATATATATATATATATATATATATATATATATATATATATATATATATATATATATATATATATATATATATATTAGCTGACCCGGCCGGCTTCGCCCAGGCCCTGGCGGGGATCTATCTATCTATCTGTCTGTCTGACCCGGCCCGGCTTCGTCCAGCTCCTGGTGGGGAGCATCTCATTTAATTCATATAAGTAGTCATATAAGTTCCCGTTCCCGACTATCAGTCTGGTCTGTCTATCTGTCTGCCTGCCCGTCCGTCTCTCCCTCCGTCTATCCCACCCTCTCTATCTATTGGGTCAGATCTATCTATCTACCTATCTAGCTAGCTATCTATCTAGCTATCTATAGTTTTTGATTTGATTTGATTTAGCCAGGGGACTTAACCTAAGATATAGCAATGCTACTAAAAGTTATATCCCTTTATGTAATATTTCTTATTTTAAGTCATGTAATTACAAAATGAAATTTTAGTAAGTAAATAGAAGATTGCCCCCTAAGAAACTATTACAGTTGGTTGCACTGGAATGAAAGGAAGACGTGTAGAAAATTGCATCTCAATCGGATGTACCATTATCGAACGCAGAAAATACATCCCCAACCACACACATACAGTCTCTTTTATATATATATATATATATATTTTCATATATTTCATATATATATATATATATATATACATATATACATACATACATACATATATATATATATATATATATATATATATATATATATATATATATATATATGCTGATGATACAGTATTGCTATCCACAACACAGACTAGTATAGAAAACTTAATAGCCTCAACCCAATTGAATAGTGAAAATCACAACTTGTATCTTAACATTGCAAAAACAAAGACAATGCACACAGATAAAACCACCATGGAGAAAGAAATATATGTTAATGAGGAAAAATTGGAGGTGGTGGGAAAATTTTGAATATTTTGGGTCATTGATTACCAACAATGGTGACACAATGAAAGAAATTAAACGACGACTATCAATTGCTCTTCAAAGACTAAAACAACTGAATAAATTATGGAATGGGACAAACAGAACTACAAAAATTAGATTTTTAAGAGCATGCATCTTTCCCATGCAACATACGCCTGTGAGACCAGGACACTTACTAAACAAGCTGACCAGCGCATAAATGTCTTTGAATATAAATGTTATAGACGAGTTCTAAGAATATCTTGGGTAAAGAAAAGAACGAATGCATCAATACTTCAAGAGCTGAATATTGAAGAAGGTTGGCTATTAAAAGCGATAAAACAAAGAAAATTGAAATATTTTGGTCGCTTGAAACGTCACGAAAGTTTGGAGAGAACAATAATGGAGGGGTATATGCCTGGGAAGAGAGGAAGAGGAAGGCCAAAGAGAAGATGAGTGCAGGATGTAGCGGATGATCTCCAGATGGGTGTATCGGACATAGGACATCTTGCTTATGATCGAGAAATTTTCCGGAAGGTTGTTATGGGAGCGAGGTTCTGCAAAGGACATGCTACTGAATGAATATATACATACATACATACATATATATATATATATATATATATATATATATATATATATATATATATATATATATATATATATATATATATATATATATATATAGAATGTTTGTTTGTTTGTCTTTTATGCGTTCCCGAACTGCCCATTTGATTGAGATGAAATTTTGTACAGATGTTCTCACTCTCGCGGATCCAACTGACATAGTTAGTTTCTTCTTCTTTGCGTTCATCTGGAGTGTTTTTTCAGATGTGATTCTGGTGTGTCTCATTATGCACCCTTGGGTCGAAACCCTTAGGCCAACACATCTGACTTTTAGCGTGCAATTTTGACCAGGTTAGCATTCCTGGGAGACTCTCAATTGTGTGGTACTGTCTACACCCCAGCTGGTCAAGTTGGAACAGTCGAAGACTTCACGGTCATCCCTCAAAGGAAGGCAGGGACAGTTGATAGCATTTTCCGCCATCAAGGGTGGTTTCTATAATTGCAGAGCCGACACATAGCGCCCTGGTACTGGGCTCACCGAGGGAATCGTCATTAATTCCTCACTTCAATATATTGGGCATTTCGTATATATTGTACGTAAATATTGTATGTATAAGTGTGGCACCTTGCAGTCTTGACAGACCAAAGTATGTGAGTGGAATGTGGCCAATATTCCATCACAATGCCTGGGCAGAGCTTCAGAGAATCATGTGGTGCCCAAACGACATGTTCCCTCTCTCGGCCTAGTCTTGTGTATTCCAGAGGAATGGGTAACCAATACGTCTGGCACAAGGTAGGCTGCAGACGCTGGCGGCATAGCGTCGAATCCTCCGAGACCTCGCCACCACGAGCAGGTGGCGAGTGATGGCCAGACCCTGACACCCACAGGACCCGGCTTAGAGGTTCAGTCAAGTCCCATAGGTGAGGGCCTCGTACGAGACTGGACCATAGGGGCGCGCACTACTATCAATCACAAGTGTCCGGACCTGTGTAAAGCGTGCACTATCGTCAGACTCTCCACCTGACTTTCAGCGACCCGCGGGAATAGGCCCGCCAGAGCTACCACGGGAGACATTACTTGTATATTGCGAGCAATGTCTCCCATCCTTCCACGATGGACTGAATAAGTAAAGAAATGATAAAAGTAGTGGTATGTATAGAGATAGTACAATAGAACAGCGGTAAAGTTGCTATGTACCAGTTATTGTAGAGACATGTTTCACATATTGTTCTGAGAAAATTGTAGCCACCAGACTTCCGGGACGGATTACTTCCAGTTGAAGAGATTGGCTGCTAAAATGGTCTTTTAACTGATTCAGGGCCAAACAACAAGTGGGTTTGACCCAAGCAGAAACTGATGGCAGAAAATGGGAAGTAGGGGTGTGTCACAATAATGCTCTAAAAATTGTTAAAATGGTAGCAAATATATTGTATTATATATCAAACTAGCTGACCCGGCCCGGCTTCGCCCAGGCCCTGGAGGGGATCTATCTATCTATCAGTCTGTCTGTCTGCTTGTTTGTCTGTCTGTCTGTCTGGCTGACCCAGCCCGGCTTCACCCAGTCCCTGGTGGGGAGCATCTCATTTAATTCATATACGTAGTCATATAAGCTCTCCCGTTCCCGACTATCTGTTTGTCTGTCTATCTGTCTGTCTGTCCCGGCCCCACCCAGTCCCTGGTGGGGAGCATCTCATTTAATTCATATACGTAGTCATATAAGCTCTCCCGTTCCCGACTGTCTGTCTGCCTATCTGTCTGTCTGTCTGACCCGGCCCGGCTTCACCCAGTCACTGGTGGGGAGCATGTCATTTAATTCATATAAGTAGTCAAATAAGCTTCCGTTCCCGACTATCTGTCTGTCTGTCTATCTATCTGACCCGGCGTGGTGTCGCCCAGCTCCTGGCGCACAGTAACTTAAAAGAATGTCCTTCCACACACCATTCATTATTTTTAATGAAAACTGTTTTTAATCACCGACATGACAGTTGACAAGTTCTTTAAGCAGAAAAAGATGGGTTACAATATTATGCATTATTTTTATGAAAACTTTGAAAATGCCTTAAAGATTATATCATTATTTATTATAACTCATATGCCTGAAAATAACTATAGACAAAGAGTGTAAAAATAGTGCAAGTAAGTCCAACAATATGACTATAAAGTATATAGAAATGTTATTAAAAGTTATGCCCCTTGAAATAACTTTTCTAGAGTGAAGTCCCCCTGCTATATAGAGATTATATAATGAAAAATGAAAAAGTAAATGTTATTAAATAAGTAGAAGATTTTACACTAAGAATCTATAGGATGCATCGGTTGCATAGGAATGAAAGGAAGACGTGTAGACAATTTCATCTCAATCGGATGTACCATTATCGAACGCATCCAATACACACAAACAAAGTCAGATACACTCTGTTTTATAGATATAGATCTATCTATCTATCTATCTATCTATCTATCTGTCTGTCTGTCTATCATCTATCTATCTATCTATCTATCTACCTATCTATCTATCTATCTATCTATCTATCTATCTATCTATCTATGTGGAGCATCTCATTTAATTCATCGTCAATCAACTCATTTAATCTATAGCCAGGGGACGTAACTTAAGATATAACAATGGTACTAAAAGTTTTATCCCTTTTTGTCATATATTTTTATATTTTCTTATGTTCAGTCATGTAATTACAAAATTAAATTTTAGGAAGGTAATAGCTGATAGCTGATAGATAAAACTATCACAGTTGGTTGCACAGGAATGAAAGGAAAACGTGTAGAGAATTTCATCTCAATCGGTTGGACCGTTCGCGAACGCATAAAGGACGGACATACATACATACATACATACATACATACATACACACAAAGATTTTTATATATATAGATTAAAGACGATTGCACAAGGAAAACGTTGGTATTACTACTATTACTATAGGTTAGAAATAATAATATTAGCAGATGTTGTTAAAAAATATGAAGACAGGGGTGACAAGTACTTTAAATTTCCACTTACCAAGGCGCTACATCTAAATCGCTGATGATAATCTAATGAAATTTACTGAATAATGATAAATACACCACTTTTATTCACGAATATCACTAGAATTGCTCCATAACACCAATAAAACACAATTAAAACATATTTTGAAGCTCATCATTGTCACACAAAATGGAAAATGTCAGGAAAACACGAGGCAGGTGTTGACCGTGTTCTATTGAGAAACAATACGTACACTATTTTTTATTTAGTTATAATAATTATTTTTAAAAATTTAATTATTTAAACATTCTTCAGCCTATTTGTGATAAGCAAAGTAAACTTAGGGGCAAAAGTGAGACCCATTAGAGCAACCCTAATTTGACATGTGCCATCATATGATGATGAACTGTCACTGTTAGTAGTGTTAGGTTTGTTTTCCATAATACTAAATAATTTAACCGAAAAACCACACTACTGCATGTGCTATCAGTTTTACAATGTTTTACAAATTCTATTAAATCAGAATAACTAATTTTAAATTGTTTAACACGATTATTTGGCGTAAATCAACAAGTCGAGAACCATTGCATGTTGCATGATAAAAACAAACTTTCATAAAGCTGACTCTGCTTAATCCACTATCACAAAGCTTAATCCACGTGTTTTGTTGAAGGCATATCTATTCTGTGTTTAATTTTTCAATTACCGAGCACTAAAAATTGCGGAAAATATTTCAACATTTCAAAGTGTGTATGATGAGAGAGATAAATATAAGGGTGAACATTTCAAAGTGTGCATGATAAGAGAGATAAATATATGGGTGATCCTTTCAAACTGTATTAATGAGGGAGATAAATATATGGGACCAACATTTTAAAGTGTGCATGAGGGGAGACCAGTATATAAGTCAACATTTCAAAGTGTGCATGAGGGAAGATCATTATATGGGTCAACATTTCAAAGTGTACATGAGGGGAGATCATTATATGGGTCAACATTTCAAAGTGTGCATGATGAGAGAGATAAATATATGGGTCAACGTTTCAAAGTGTGCATGATGAGAGAGGTCAATATATGGGTCAACATTTCAAAATATGCATGACGAGAGATCAATATTTGGGTCAACATTTCAAAGTGTGCATGATAAGAGAGATAGATTTATGGGTGAACATTTCAAACTATATTAATGAGAGAGATAAATATATGGGACCAACATTTTGAAGTGTGCATGAGGGGAGACCAATATATGAGTCAACGTTTCAAAGTGTGCATGAGGGGAGATCATTATATGGGTCAACATTTCAAAGTGTACATGAGGGGAGATCATTATAGGGTCAACATTTCAAAGTGTACATGAGGGGAGACCAGTATATGGGTTAACATTTGAAAGTGTGCATGATGAGAAAGATAAATATATGGGTCAACGTTTGAAAGTGTGCATGATGAGAGAGATCAATATTTTGGTCAACATTTCAAAGTATGCATATGAGAGAGAGAAATATTTAGGTCAACATTTCAAAGTGTGTATGATGAGAGAGACCAGTATATGGGTCAACATTTGAAAGTGTGCATGATGAGAAAGATAAATATATGGGTCAACGTTTGAAAGTGTGCATGATGAGAGAGATCAATATTTTGGTCAACATTTCAAAGTGTGTATGATGAGAGAGATCAATATATGGGTCAACATTTCAAAGTGAACATGAGGAAAAGTCAGCATTGTCATCAACATTTCCAAGCATGCATGGTGAAGGCCTACTGTTTTGTGACCATGGCCCCTAAGAGAAGCAAAGAACAGTAAATTGTCACTAGCCATGCAAGTTGCAAGAGTAAGGGAACTAAGGAGAATTTTCAGGCGACTGGCCACCTCATGCAATAGAAAACTTTATTTGCAAAATCCAACCAATCATGAACAAGTCTATAAAAGGACTGATGTGAGTTGGTTAAGGATCTATTCTCCGCTAGGAAATGAAAGGCAGAAGAAGAGGAAGATGGGTAAGGCAAAAATGAGGGTTGGAACATACCCAAGCATGCATGAACAGAGGACAGTATTTGTGGCCTGGACCTTTTTGATACTTTTCTGTGTTAAAATTTTTTTAATACACTGTTTATATCCCATATAACATAAATATAACTTGTAGAAAATTTGGAAATAACAATCCTTATATTAGGGATGTTCATTTGAAACCCGTCCCAATAGCTTTATTACAAAAGCATAAAAGAAACATTAACAGATGTGGTAGAATTAAACAAAGCATTCATTTTGAATGAATTATGCACCATGGGTTGGTCAGAAGAAGTCGCCTAGGCATTCAGGCAAGCACCCCCATTGCTTAGGTAGGTGACAAATGCCGTCCACAAAAAAGGATTGTGGTTGCTTACTGAACCAAGTGTTTACCGCGTTCATTATGTCTGCATCTGTGTGAAATCGTTGCCCTTTGAGAGCTATTTTTTAAGGTCCAAACAAATGAAAATCACATGGTGACAAAACAGGCCTAAATGCTGAATGTTGCAGAATTTCCTACTTCTTCCAAGCTAATGCTTCCTGCACAATCTTTGCATTATCATGCAACAAAATCACACCGCGAGAAAGCATGCCGGGTCATTTATTCTTGATGGCTTTTTGCAGCTTGTCTAGTATTTTCCAAGTAGTTGGCAGAGTTGATGTTCACACCAGGTTCTTTAAAGTCGGCCAACAATAGCCCTTCATGGTCAAAACAATGCGCTCAGCATAACCTTACCAGCGGAAACCTGTAATTTGAATTTTTTGGCTGTTGGTGATCCAGCATGCTTCCATTGCATGCTCTCTCTTTTGCTGCTCGGCTCAAAGTGGTGACACCATGATTCATTGCCTGCCACTTTGCGGAAGAGAAATGCATCACCCTCCACTCTGTAACGCAGCAAGTGGTTCAAACACCATTCCATATGTTCCTCTTCTTGGTGGTCGTACGCTGCCTGCATTCTTCGATGAATGTCCACTGGTAGACATCATTCAAATGAAAAAAACTGAATCACCACTCTTTGAGCTTTGGACGAATTTTGGATCAACCCGGCCATTTTCTCAACAGTCAAAACAGAACCTATGCATCATTGGACATTAAGCACATGCTCTTTTATTCATTGATCAGTACTTATCACATGACTATGACATGATCATGTTCAACATATGCAATTATGCGCGGTGCGACGCGAACAGATTTAAAATGAACGCTCCTAATATATAAATATGTATATATGACTCCAGACCATCAGCAGGCTAATAGGTGCAAAAGATTACTATCATTAAAAGTAGGGATTTGAAATGTTAGAACGAGTGCAGATGGAAAATTAGAAAACATCTAACAAGAAATGGAAAGAGAGAAGATTAATATATTAGGAACTAGCTGACCCGGCCCGGCTTCGCCCAGGCCCTGGCGGGGATCTATCTATCTATCTGTTTGTCTGTCTGTCTGTCTGACCCGGCCCGGCTTCGCCCAGCTCCTGGTAGGGAGCATCTCATTTAATTCATATAAGTAGTCATATAAGCTCCCGTTCTCGACTATCTGTCTTTCTGTCTGTCTATCTATCTATGTTTGGCCCGTTCCCGTTAAAAATATAGATAGAATAGAAGAATAGATAGATTGATAGTAGAAAATATGATTGGAAGAGATCTATCTAAAGTAAACTTATCAAGATATCACAAACAGCCAATAAATGGTGGGCGGTGGGTTGACTGCAGAGTACTGCAAAGGATATGCAACTAGATTTCTCTCACAAAAAACTACTTTTTTTTTTGTAACAAACGAAAATCTTTATTTTCAAAGAGTTAAGAATTGGGCACGCAGGCCCGTCCTACATTCTGCTCTTCTTCTCTATTTTGTCTCATACATTCTTTCATTCAACATTTCTTATGAAGCAATTCTTTGACAACAAAAGAACAATAAGCATTAAAACGCATGAAAAGTAACTCGTTGAGGCAATGTTTAAAATGGGCATCGTAAATACCCAACATGGGTTTAACGCGAAATACATATGAGAATGTTTAAAAAAAATTAAATGTGCTGGTGTAGAGAAATAAAAAGATGAGTTAGAAAATTTTCACTATTTAAATAGATGCATTATTTTTATGAAAACTTTGAAAACACCTTAAAGATTTTATCATTATATATTATAACACATATGCCTGTAAATAACGGTAGACAAACATTTTATAAAGCTTTGATAACAATGCAACAATCTATATATAAAATATATTGCAATGTTATTAAAGGTTATGCCCCTTGAAATAACTTTTCTTAAGTTAAGGCCCCTCACTATATATAAATGATAATGAAAAATTAAATATTAAATTTTAGTAAATAAATAGCTGATTGTGCCCTAAAAAATTATGACAGTTGCCTGCATGGGGATGAAAAGAAAACATGTAGAAAATTTTATCTCAATCGGATGGACCGTTATCGAACGCATCAAATACATCCCCACCCACAGACATACATTGTGTTTTATATATATAGATGTGCGAAACGAGATGGAAAGGGGCAGGGATCAAGACATGAGAGGACTGTAAAATTATTTATTCCAGGGGAGAAGAACGGCAAAGAGGTGTAGCCATTATATTAGATCGGCAAACATCAAATTCTGAGGTTTACAGACTTGTAGAATGGGCAAAAGAACAAGAAATGGTTGTAGAAAACACCTGGTTTAAACAGCATCATAGAAGATTATGGATGTGGAGGAGTTCAAACAGCAGAATTAAAAACCAAATAGATTACATCCTGATTAGCAGAAGGTTTCAAAATATGTTAACAGTCATAAAAACAGTTCCCAATGCAGACTGTTACAGTGATCACAGATTAATTACAGGCACAAGGAGAGTAAAGTTTTTAAAAAAGTCAAGTATACAACAGGAAACACTAAATATGATTTGTGCAAATTAAAAACTGACAAAGAAATACAAGATAATTTTAACATCGAAGTAAAGAATAAAGATATCCTATTTCACGTTGTGGATGATCAATGAGAAATGTTGAAGAATTCAAGCAGTTTGGCTGCAGAAAAAACTATTCCAAAATTAAAGAAAGTGGATCATAAGACATGGATGTCTGAAGAAATTTTACAACTAAGAAGACAGAACAAAAATAATCCTGCCAAATATGAAGAAATTCACAGAAAAGTCAGAACGTTATGTAAGGAGGCAAAAGAAGCATGGCTCGAGAAAAATTGCATGGAAATTGAAAAACAACACAACAGTAAAAATACCAAACTAATGCACAAAAGAATTCAGGAGCTTGCTAATCAAAGAACACGTACATCAGCAGGCTGCCTAAAGATAAAAGATGGAAAAATCATCGTAGAAAAAAGAACAGATTCTACAAGTATGGTCAGATTATGTGAAAAACCTTTATGATGATAACAGAGAGGAACAGTATGATATTCAATTTAATAATGAAGGACCGCCAATTTTGAAGATGGAGGTTCGAAATGTTCTTATTGAACTGTCTAAACCCTTTCCTGTCACCAATGGAGTGAAGCAATGATGTGTCCTGGCACCAACACTGCTCAGCCTCATGTTTTCAGCCATGTTGATGAATGCTTTCGAGAACGACGACATTGGAATAGTCATCAACTACCGTATGGACGGAAAGTTATTCAATCTCAGAAGGCTGAAAGCTAAAACCAAAATTAACAGCGACATCGTCAGAGAGCTCCTGTTTGCTGATGATTGCGCTCTATACGCCAACTCAGAAGCGGACATGCAACATAATGTTTCAGCTTTCTCACATGCCTGTGCCAACTTTGGGCTCAATATCAACTTGGAGAAGACTGTAGTTATGTACCAGCCAGCTCCAGGGAATAATCACACTGTGCCGAATATCAAAGTGAATGATCATAGACTAAGTGTTGTGGACAAATTCACCTATCTTGGCAGCACTGTGTCACAAGCTGCCACAATTGATGACGAAGTGAATGCAAGAATCTCCAAGGCCTGTGCGGCCTTTGGCAGACTGTATAAGAATGTATGGGACAGAACTGGAATAAGCCTGCAAACAAAGCTAAAAGTCTACAAAGCAGTTGTATTATCCACACTGCTATATGCTTGTGAAACCTGGACTGTTTATCAACGACACGCTAAGAAATTAAACCACTTCCACACAGTCTGCCTAAGGAAGCTACTGAAGATTAAATGGCAAGACAAGATTCAAGACACTGAAGTCCTAGAAAGAGCATCCATGCCCAGTATCCACACTATTCTGATAAAGAATCAGATTAGTTGGGCTGGTCACTTGACTCGCATGCCAGATCACAGGCTCCCTAAAAGAATTTTTTACAGCGAACTGCATTGTGGTAAACGCTCCCAAGGTGGCCAGAGGAAACGTTTTAAAGACACTTAAAATTTCACTGAATGCTTTTGGAATTCATCATGACACCTGGGAGGCTGCAGCCAGAGACCTAAATTTGTGGCGTGCATCTTTACGCAAAGGTGCAGTCATATGTGAGGCAACCAGGACTGCAAGAGCTGTGAAGAAAAGGCAGGACAGAAAAACCACTGCAGGAAAGCCTCCTCCTGAGACGTCAAGCATTCTTTGCCCACATTGTCAATGAACATTTCGAGCCAAAATAGGCCTTATCAGCCATCTTAGAACCCACGGCTCCACACCTTCAACCCCACTGGATGAAATGAATGGTCATCATCATTCTTGATGGACAAACAACAAACAAACATATGAAAGCTGGCAAGGCCCCCGATACAGATAACAACACAACAGAAATGATTAAAGCTTTAGAAGAATATGGAATAGATAAAGTCACCAAACTGCTGAACATATTATATGATACTGGAGATATACCTCCTAAATTATGTAACTCTGTATATATTGCAATCCCAAAGAAATCAGGAGCCTTGGAATGTGATCAACACAGAACAATTAGTATAATGAGTCAAGGATTTTGCTACGAATTATCATGCAAAGAGTGAGGAAGAAAATACAACCTGAAATATGGGAAGAACAATGTGGGTTTGTAGAAGGAAAGGGTACAGTAAATGCTGTGTATATGCTGTGATCAGTTATTGAACATGCTGTAGAAGTAAACAAAGATATACATCTTTGCTTTATTAGTTAGTTAGTTAGTTAGTCGACAGATCATCCTCGTTGCACATCGAACCATTCAGTCCATAAGTGCTCGGATCCCCTCCTCAGCAAATCCCGCAGCGTGTAGCGGCTAACGATGCCAGTTCTGTGTTGGTTTATCAATCTTCTTTGGCTTCCTGCGTAGTGTTCTAGTTTGGCCACCCCTCTTTTAATTTGCTGCTCCTGCAGTCTGGCCATTGTTGTAGATTCACAGTCATCACTTGGTTCTTGCAAAAGTCTCACTTCTCGTAGAGCATTCAGAATGTCAGCCTGGTCCATGGCGCGTCCGCCCTCCACAGTAGCCTCACCTGCGAGCTTGTCAGCCCGCTCATTTCCTTGTACTCCCGCATGACCTGGCACGGAGATGAAACTAATCTTTGCCAGCCGAGACCGCTTCAGAGGCAGCAGCCATTCTCTTCGGATCGACCCCTCCTCTATCCTCTTGATCATGTTCATTGAGTCGCTAAGGAAACAAGCCCTAGTGAATGTCTGTGTCTTGAGCCATGTTATTGCTTTACTTACTGCCATGACTTCCATGGTCAGGCTACTTGTGGTTTCAGTGAAAGCACCAGAGTCCTCCTTCACAATTCTCCCTCCGGCCCGAGCTGTAAAGGCCCATGAGCTTCTCACATGTCGGACGACCGACCCATCTGTGTAGATGACTGCGTCACCGTCTAGCGAATTCTCGAAAATCAACGCTTGTACTTCAGCCTCAACAGCAGCCGGATTTTCTTGTCTGCATTTTCTATCTAGTTGGATGCAAACTGAAAAGGATGTGCAGAAGTCTGTTGGCACTTGCACCCACTCCTCGCCAGGTTCTAAGTCCTCAAGTGAATACACCTGTTGAAGAATGTCTTCGGCTTGACCCATCCACGACCGTCCTCTTTTTAACCTGCTGCCCTTCACCTTCTTAATTTCACTATGCAGTGGATGTTGTGTGTTTGCGTTAATTCTGAGGTAGGCGCGTGCCCTGCAAACTTGTATTCTCTCTTCAATGGTTGGAAAATCAAGAAGGTAGCGCATCGCCCAGCATGCTGTATCTCTTGTACATCCAAGAATAATGCGCATAGCTTCATTCTGTATCCTTTCCATCCTTTCTATCTGCTTATGGCTGAGAGTCAGGATTGCCATTGCATACTCCAAAACAGACATGACCAGCCCCTATTACAGAAGACATAGATGGCGCTGCTCACAGTTTGCTGCTGCCATCACCCGCATCGCTGCCAAACCCCGCTTGGCCTTTGTTATCACCTGGTCTATGTGCACATTATAAGCAAGGCTTCGATCAAACCGTATCCCCAGGTAATTCATTGCCTGCGTTCTTTCCACCGTCTCTGAACACAGCATTACAGTTGGTGTTGGGTTGTTGACAATATGATTATTCAACGAGAACCAAGTCACTGTTGCCTTTGTTGGGTTGACCATTGCCTCAGCTTCATCACACCAAGTACTTATGCGATTGAGTTTGGTTTGTAGTTCCACAGCAACCTCCTCTCTATCCTTACCCTGACGATACACTAAAACATCATCGGCATACGACAATGTCCTGCCAGGTCCAGTGATCTGCTCACTGGTGATTCTCACTGTGTAGGCGTTGAACATACCGGAGATAATGGTGATCCCTGTGGTAGGCCAGGATATATTGTTGTTGGTTCCGAAGTCCAACTGCCACATCTAAAAACTACTTTCTTTGCTTTATTGACTACACAAAGGCTTTCGATAGAGTTAGACATGTCAACATGGTGGATATGCTTGTAGACCTACAAATTAATGGGAAAGACAGTAGACTTATAAAAAACTATATTGGAAACAACAATCTACCACAAATATTGATAATGAAGTAGATCAATATCAGCCTATTAAGAGAGGTGTGAGACAAGGATGTGTAATGTCTCCAGAAATTTTTTCTCTGTACAGTGAAAATATTTTCAGAAATTTTTACGATATGAAAGGAATCATCATTGGGGGACATAAGATCAATAACATTAGATATATGGATGATACAGTATTGATTGCAGACAATGAGCAGGATCTGCAAAATGTTATAGCAGATATGATTGTTGCACAAAGTTAAAAACTAGGGTTAGAATTGAATTGTAAGAAGACACAGATTATGGTCGTCACTAGGAAGAACAAAATACCACAATGTAATATACAAGTAAATGGGAATATTCTTCAACAAGTGAATCGGTACAATTATCTTGGAACAGTTATAACAATCTGATGGAAGATGCCTTGAAGATATTAGAACAAGAATCGCCATGGCGAAAGTAGCCTCTAGAAAGATGAAAAAAATACTGACCAATGAAACGAGAAAAAGAGTGTTGAGGGGCTACATAGAGCCTGTTCTTTTGTATGGATGTGAAACTTGGACAATGAACAGTCAAGCTAAAAAACATCTGATGGCTGCAGAAATTTGGTTTCTGAGGAAAATGCAAAGAATACCATGGACAGACAGAAAAACCAATGACCAAGTACTACAGGAGATAAATGAAAATCATAAACTGATTAGAGAAATTAAACGTAGACAGACAAAATTGTTTGGACATGTTATGAGAAGAAATGAATTGGAAAACTTAGTGACAACTGGCAAGATTGAAGGGAACAGACCAAGGGGAAGACCGAGAAGAAAATACCTGGATGGCTTAGCCATATGGCAGTGTCGAGACAGGAATGCTGAGCTGATCGACAGCTCTGGTGATCGAGTGAAATGGCAAAACATGACCGCCCACGCTTTCCGGCATGGCACATGATTGATTGATTGGTTGATTTTTAGGCTGGTTGACCTGGGAGTCCAGGTCAATGTTTAAAAACATCTGCCTCAAGGAGGATTCGAACAGATGTCCTTCAGGCGAGCAGACAAGTGAAACCAAGTATGGGGTCACCAATAAACAGGTAATGGCTTGTTTAGTATACAATGCATCAATGTATGATAACACGGTTCAAATGACAAGGGAGTTATGAGCGATTGGATCATAACACAGCTCAAATGACATGATGTTATGTTATGTGTGAATGGATCATAACATTGCTCAAATGACATGGTGTTATGAGTGAATGGATCATGACAGCGCTCAAATGACACAGTGTTATGAGCGAATGTATATGACACCACTTAATGGCATGGTGTTATGAGTGAATGGATAATGATAATGTTCAAATGACATGATGTTATGAGTGAATGGATCATAACACCGCTCTAAAGATATGGTGTTATGTGTGAATGGATAATGACACTGTTCAAATGATATGGTGTTATATGAGTGAATGGATCATAACCCACTCAAATGACATGGTGTTACGAGTGAATAAATCATGACACCACTAAAATGACATGGTGTTGTGAGTGAATGGATCACGACACCATTAAAATGACATGGTGTTATGAGTGAATGGATCATGATACCACTAAAATGACATAGTGTTATGAGTGAATGGATCATGACACCATCCAAATGATTTGGTATTATTAATGAATGGATCATGACACCACTAAAATGACTTGGTGTTATAAATGAATGGATCACGAGACCATGTAAACAATAAGGGGTTATGAGTGAATGGATCGCCATGAACAAATTTACAATTGTTTGCACTTACCAACAATATCGGGCAGACAATTGACTTCCTTTTTTGCCTGGGTTACATTTGCTTCTTGCAACTTTTGGTTCAAGTAGTAACTGTACTGCCTGTGGTCATGGTGACAACAACATGAAATATTTACTGGCATACCAAATATTCATATGAAGGTAAAGTATGTGTGTATATATTTGAAGTTTTCCACTCATTACATTCATTATGCATTGTTATGTTTTCTAAACAATTCTCTTATTTGATTGTCAAGCAGCCATCTGTCTATCTAAACCACCCTCACATACACATGTGCATGCACACAAATACACACAATGGGGTGAAGGAGTTTTAGATGATGACGTCCGATCTGGCTGGTCTAGACCTAATTCAAGTCATGGCATGGACTGTCTGCGTCTCTACAAATTCAGATAAAAGGACGGAGGTCAGCATGGCTGAATGGAAAACAGTGCTTGCTTTTAAACTTCCAGTGTGCTGATGGCGAGGTAGTGGGTTCAGCCCCTATACCGGTCAGTTGGACTAAAATGTTGACCTCTAGTCCTTGACTTAGGGACATTAATTACAAGTACCTCAGAAGTCTGAGTGGGTTCGCTTGATAGCGAGGCACACTGGTAATAGGGAAAGCTAGCCCACATGCAAAAAAAAAACACAGCAGTCCTATGTGGACTACGCTCGAGTTCAAAGTGTGCAAGCAGGGGAAAAAAGGGACTGTACTTTCCCCTCTCATCCTGGATTAGTGGATCAGAGACTATGCCTACTTGGATAAGGGCCAAAAACTGAGGACCTGTGTGCACGTTGTACACATACAAAATCCCTCAGCAGTTGTAAATGGAAAAGAGCAGGCCAAAAATAGGCTCTGTTCCAGCTAAATTTTAAAATGAGATAACCTATCCCCAAATGAATATTTCTAGCAAGTGTGATAAGGCTATACACAACAATTGTGCTACGGAGTTAGTGCACTGTGGTGGGATTCTCCTTGTGTGATCTGAAGGAGGAGACTGTAGCATTAATGGAGATATCTATGATCAATGAAAGTGATCTATGACTAAAATAAAGACACCCCCTCCTCCTCCTCTCCTTAAGAAAAAAATATGTACGCATGTAAGCATGCACATACATACATAACAAAATGAGAGACAGACAGAGACAAACAGAGATAGAGAGATTGATTGATTGATCTAGGAACCGACATCACAGCATTCGGGACATTCCCATAAGCGCTCTACCCCCATCCTCAGTAGCCAGCGAAGAGTTCCAACACTAATAGTTCCAGTAGCAATCTGATTGTATGTCCGTCTCGCCTTTCCTCTGAGCGTCGAGCGTCGGCCAGATCCCCTCGTCACACCTCGCTGTCTCATTCTTACCAGACCATGGTAATCCATTTGCTCCTCCGAGGTGTACACTTGCTCCCACAAGGCCGCAACCACGTCTGCCTTGTCACGCATCAATACTCCACCAAGTTTTGCCGAGCCAGCCAATCTGTCAGCCTGTTCATTTCCCAGCATACCGGCATGCCCAGGAGAAAAGATCCAGGTGATGCTTGCTACCCGTGACCTCCGAAGCGAAGCAAGCCACTCTGCACGAAGCTTGCCTGTTCTCACCCTTCTCAGCATGCTTTCTGAGTCAGTTACAATCACAATGTGTGTATGTATCGTGTTTTCTATCCAGCGGAAAGCTGCACTGACCGCCTCCACCTCCATTCTTAAGCTAGATGTAGTGTCATCATACGCCAGGCTTTCCTGCACCAAACGCCGACCATTAGTTTTTGCCAAGAACCCCCAGGCACTTCTTCTACCTCTCAACACCGACCCATCCGTGTAGATAATCACATCACCCGGGCGAGAATTTTCCTGAATTAGTTGCTGAATTTCCACTTCCGTGGCCCCTGCTGGCCACTCCCTGCTCAATGTGATTATAACTCTGCACAAGTCTGACTGCACGGCTGGCACTCTGACCCACTCCTCTCCTCACCTGATGTTCTCCAAGGGGCACACCTGTCTGATCGTATCCTCCGCCTGAGCCATCCATGATTTCCCTCTTATCAGTCTCTGACCCTTAACTACGTCCAGCGCCTCATGCAACGGGTGATCTGTGTCTGCAGCTACTCTGAGGTATGCCTTCACTTGCATCACCTTGTGCCTACCAGCAACAGTAGGCAGACCAAGGATGTAATGCATACACACTACTGGAGTGTCTCTGGTGCATCCCAGAATGACCCGCATAGCTTCATTCTGTATGGGCTCTAATTTCACCAGCTGACTCTTTGAGACAGTGAGCAGTCCTAGTCCATAATCAATCACTGAGAGGATCAAGTGCTGGTATAGTGTGAAGAGCATTCTCTGCTCTATGTCCATTGCAGCCATAGTTTTAAGTGCAATGAGTCCCTTTTGAGATCTTGTCACAACCGTCTCCACATGGTCCTTGAAGGACAGACTCCTGTCAAATGTGATTCCCAGATACTTCAGTTTGTTCTCTCTGTTGATGCTTCTACCATCTATCATGAGGCCTGGGGCATCATCTCTCACAATCCTGTTGTCCAGAGAGCACCACAACACAGCCACCTTTTCCGGGTTGATGACAACACTCATTTCAGTACACCAGTCAATCACTTTGTCGACTGTCACCTGTAGCTCCTGGGCTGTTTGATCCCTATTTCTCCCCTGCCTGTATGCAAGAATATCATCTGCAAATGTTAGAATCCTTCCAATCCCTGGTGCTAATAGGTATGCAATCTTGCTCGTATACACATTAAAGAGCACCGGTGGGATTGCAGATCCCTGTGGCAGTCCCGGGGTTAAAATATGTGATTCTGAGGTCCATGCGCCCAGACGAAGAGCAACCTGACGAGAATACAGGACGGCTGCTATCCAGTTCACCAACCAGGGATTGACCCCCTTCTCCATAAGTGCGGTCATCAAAATATCATAGCGAACTCTATTGTACGCATCCTCGAGATCAAGCGCTGCCGCCATCGTTTCCTGTCTACTCTGGAACCCCTCATAAACGTCAAAGGCATAGGTGGCTGCATTTGACCAAGTATCTTTTCCTGGCCTGTAGCTCCCCAGGCCTCTTGGAAGAAGCTTCCCCCTTTCCAAAAAATCCTGCAGCTTAACAGCGACTATCTTCTCTAAAACCTTCCCAAATGTATTTTGAAGGGTGATGATCCTAAAGCCGCCAAGCTTTGAATGATCCTTGTATGGTTTTGGGAGAGGGATGAGATAGCTATGCAGCCAATCCTGCGGTACTGATGCTGTTCTAATGCTCTGATTAAAGCAGCCGGCCACCTCCTTCAGGTCTGCATCGCTCAAAGCCTTCATGTGGCCATACCTGACACCATCAGGCCCTGGTGCCGTGTCTTTCGCCTTTTGCAAAATATGTTTAACATCTTCAAACAGTATGATGTCTTCGTAAGGCATATTCTCTATTGTGCCAGATAATTCCACTCTAACTGCATCTCTGGTATCCGCATCACTATGATTGGTCTGCTCTAAAAATCTCTGGAGAAACGCCTCCCCTTTCTCCCTGTCTGTTGTCACGCGTACCCCATCCTCTTTATAAATTGTTCCCACTGTCATAGGCCGATCTTTTCTTTGCATTTGTCTGTACAGTTTCCAGAATTTATGCAGTGTTTTATCACCTCCAATCTCCTTCATAAAACATTCCCATTTTACTTTCTTGGCCTCTGCAGCACATCGCTTGAAAGCCTCCACCTTGTCTTTCTTGTCATTTTCCGCTATGTCCACTTCCTCTCGTGAGCCTAGGGGTGTCTGTCGCAATTTCCTCAGCTGCTTCACTGCAGCTCTCTTTGCTTTCCACGCATTGTCTACTTCTGGGGTCCACCATGGGGGCTGCAAAAAAGGAGTTTTTACAGTCCTGTTGCATGCCCCATGTCTGAGGTGTCCAAGAAGGCTGTCGCTCCACTCACACCGGAAGGTCTTGCGCGCTCTCCCAGCCTTAACTTTCCTGGACTTAGAGATCAGGACTGAGCATGGCATGTGATCACTCCCATGGTCATTCAAAACAGTCCACTTTACATCAAAGAATGATGACTGGGAGACAAGTGCCAAATCAATAGCAGTATCTGCATCGCCAGGCCTCATTGCCATTCTAGTCGGCCTACCATCATTTATGCAGACCACATTGGAGTCCACCATGGCATCCGCAAGTGCAATTCCTTGTCAATTTTCTCCACTACTGTCCCAATCTCTGTATCTGGCATTGAAGTCTTCACATATGAGTAGCCTATCACCTTGTAAGTCCTCTAATTCCTTAAGCCAGTCCCATTGTTCCTTTCTGACAAAACAGTCCACTGTGGCATATACATTTATGATGTTCCAACTTAAGCCACCAATCTCTATTTGTATACCCTGGACCTCTCTTGCATTGTGATTCCACTGGCTCAAGTCAAGTGCCACATGCTTTACTCCTTTCTTCACCAGCAGACCTTGCCCATGTCTCTTCTGCCCAGTGGGGTTTATATAACTGACATACCCAGGGCAATGGTATTCATCTGTATTTAACTCCTGGAGCATGAGGACATCAAAATCATATATTAGCCTCTCCAATACAGGACCTCTCTGCCTGGCACTACGACAGTTCCAGTATCCCACTCTTACACGGTTGAGACCTAGTCTCTCCACTTTTCGTCTTGTTCTCCTGGCGCCTGCCCTCCTATTTCTATGCCTTCTTCTCACCCCATTTCCTCGCCTTCTACTCCTCACTCTCTCTTCGCTAGCCGCTGAAAGATGTGTCAAGCGCAGAGCACATGCTCTGTAGCTCCGGCGACGATTCCCATGTTTAATTAATACCATAAGCAAATTTTGGATATTGCAGGAAAAATGAACGGTCACCCTAGCATTGCCTGCTTACTAGGGAAGGGGCAGGGGATGTCCCTCAGAAGTCCATACGCCTGGAGCCGCCCCGCCCGCATACCAGACGTTCCATGTTCACGACCAACTCACCCGTGGCCATTCAGTCCTCGGCACGTCGGTCCACCTTAAACTTGGGGGTTTATAATCAGAGTTTTCCATCTCCTAAATTGGCCGCTTTATTAGCTAACGGGCCCAATCTACCTAGGGGGCAAGATATTCCAGCGCCTCATTCCTGGCGAACACAGTATATACATGTATACAGGGAACAAAACCAATGGAAACCTAACTCTCGTCACCAAAGGAAGCAGTGACAACAACAGTAATCTCGTAAACAGTACACTAAACTATATACGTTGCGCTCTGCCGTACGACATGTGACCAAAATACACACTGACAATCAGGATAATCCACATGACCTCTGCCGTATGTCAATAGATGAGGTGGGAATTATGAATTAGCCTTGTGTCCTTTAAGCCACATATTCCAGCCACAATGCATATAGATTCTGTAACCGGCAGCTTGGGTGCATTGGAGGTTCACTTGGAAGCCGTAACCAGAGTTTCATTCAGAATGTCCAGATGTTGTATCAAGGACTTGTCATCGAACATGCTTGTCTCTCGGATGGTGCCCAGGACTTTCCCAAAAGAGTGGACTCTGAACATTGGCGGGATTTGTATTAAAACCAGTTCCTGACATAGATCGGAATATCACTGGCAGTCCACAGATGTGAAAGACTGTATTCACCCTGAACGAAACGTTCATCAACTTCGGCGTGTTTTCTTCATCGACGATGACTATAACTCTCTGAACCTCCCAGGCACCACACAAATCTAGCCACAAAGTCTTGATCTGCGTCTCCCTCAGGTAAATGGGGACCAATTGTCACGTCATCAGTGCTCAAATCCCGCTCGAATGCCACTAACAAAGACACCATGTACTGGGTCACAAGCCGCCAGAAATCAATGACTGTTGTCTATAAAGGCCACTGGGTTAGAATTTGGTGGTCATGTTTCTCACAGCTCGGAATGAGTGCTGAAGTGATATACGAGTTATCAACATCTCCAGTTGTACTCGACAAAATAGGTCGGTAGTGTTTCATTGGTAGGACCTTATGCAGTCAGTTAGACAGCATTAGATTGTTACAGTATGTGTAATTATCTTGATCTACTCCTTCCTCTTCTTCGTTATATCCATCATCAGCGCATACCATACATGCAGACTTTAATTCCTTTCCCCATGCAGAATCGTAAAACATAGTCATTGCCAGATTCTTGTATTTGACAAAGGCATGGAAGTTATCATCGTCCAGCCCAATCACTTTCTGACCATCTAAGAAAACATAATAGGATAGGACCAGATCGCAGACAAATTGTTCATCACCACTTTTATCTAGAGCTTGGAGAAGATGAAGGAGTGGCTATAGCGTCGTATGCGTTTTCATCGACAGGTACATTCTGCTCCAGCTCCCATATATCGAGCTACTTTCTGGGGTAGAGTGTCTTTCGGGTGGTAAATCCACATGTAAGCTGCCATGAGATTCTGGAGCCGAGGCCCATGTGCCGGGATAGTTCGAGTAAATGCTCTCGTCAGGGTCTGGCTTAGGGGTTCCTGAGAGAGGCATGTAGTGGGTATGTGCCTAGCGTCGGCATGAGAGCTTCTGGTGATTATTTAAGGGGGATACCCCTCACAGATGTGATGTTGTTGTGTCTAAATTTCGACACATAACATGCAATTGAGGAGACCCAGGAGCTCGTGGGGAGGCTAGCAGCTCATCGTGAATGTGTGGTGGCTTTAACTACTTGTTTCACGCAGAATGGCAGAAGTCTGGCCGCAACTGACCGACCAACGGAGTAGAACTGTAGAAGGTGGGGGTTCCATGAAAACCCCGGAATTTTGGTGACAACTCCAAAGTCCCCCTGGAAAGAATCATATCTTCTTGGTTTACAGACCTTCTAGCACGTCATAAGGATTTGCTGGTGAGACTTGTGCAGCACCATAAGCTTCAATCCCCATGTATAATTGATCCACAGACGTCACGCTATGTGAATCAGTAAACTACTGGTAAGTAGATGATCTTTGTCTGTGCGAAACAGCTGTTGATAGCGAATGATCACTGCAACCGATATGCGATTGTGACCATGGGAATGCTTGGCTTGAGAACTGTAGCTCGCGATAACTAGCTGGGAATCTGTTTTACTTACTAGGCAACATTACCTTTTGAGCTGAGCTCTGATACAGCCCTCCACGATAAAACGGGCGCCACAACAGAAATACGTTGATCTCTTGAATGTATTGAGGCATTCCACTGCCGGAACACAACAAACTAACAGAAAATACACATTTTGCCTAACGGGCGGAAAAAAGGAACACCATCTTGCCCCATCTTGATGACATCATCCAGATAGAGAGAGACAGAGACAGACAGACAGAGACAGACAGACAGACAGAGAGTGACAGAGAGAGAGAGACAGACACAGAGAGACAAACAGAGAGACAGAGACAACCTCACCATCAGAACCCACACACAGACATACAATCATGCAACCTTGTATCCAGCTAGCCATTTATATGTTAGTTAGTTAGTTAGTAGTTAGTTCGCTTGCTGGCTGGGTTGGTTGGTTAGCTAGTTAGTTGACAGATCATTCTCATTGCACATCGAACCATTCAGTCCATAAGTGCTCGGAACTCCTCCACATAAATTCCGCAGCATGTAGTGGCTAACGACACCAGTTCTGTGTTGGTTTAATACTCTTCTATGACTTCCTGCGAAGTGTGCTTGTTTGGCCGCACTTCTTTTAACTTGCTGTTCTCGCAGCCTGACAATGGTTGTAGATTCAAAGTCATCACTTGGTTCTCGCAGACGACTTACTTCTTGGAGAGCATTCAGAATATCAGCCTGGTCCATGGCTCGTCCGCCTTCCACAGTAGCTTTACCTGCAAGCCTCTCAGCCTGCTCATTTCCTTGTACACCTGCATGCCCTGGCACGAAAATGAAACTAATCTTTGCCAGCCGAGATCGTTCCAGAGTCGGCAACCACGCTCTACGGATCCACCCCATCTCTATCTTCCTGAGCATACTCATTTAGTCACTAAGGAAACATGCCAGAGTGAATGTCTGTGTCTCGAGCCATATTATTGTTTTACTTCCTGCCATGACTTCCATACTCAGGCATTTTGTGGTCAAAGCAAAAGCACCAGAACATTCCTTCACAATTCTCCCACTGGCCTGAGCTGTAAAGGCCCATGATCTTCTCACTCGTCGAACTACCGACCCATCTGTGTAAATGACAGCATCACCCTCCAAAGGATACTCGAAGATCAAAGCCTGTACTTCCGCCTCTACAGCAGCCAGAATTTCTTGTCTGCATTTTCTGTCTAGTTGGATGCAAACTGAAAAGTACGTACAAAACTCTGTTGGCACTTGTACCCACTTCTCACCAGGTTCTAAGTCCTCAAGTGAACACACATGTTGAAGAATGTCTTCGGCTTGACCCATCCATGACTTTCCTCTTTTTAACCTGCTGCTCTTTACCTTCTTAATTTTGCTATTCAGTGGATGTTTTGTGTTTGCGTTGACTCTGAGGTAGGCACGTGCTTGGCAAATTTGTATTCTGTCCCTCATGGTTGGAAAATCATGAATGTAGCGCATCGCCCTGCATGCTGTATCTCTTGCACATCCAAAAATAATATGCATAACTTTGTTCTGTATCCTTTCCATCTTATCTGCTTATGGCTGAGAGTCAGGATTGCCATCGCATACTCCAAAATAGAAAGGACCAGACTCTCATAAAGAAGACATAGATGGCGCTGCTCACAGTTTGCCTCCGGCATCACCTGCATTGCAGCCACACCACGCTTGGCCTTTGTTATCACTTGGTCTAAGTATTCAGTATAAGCGAGGCTTTGATCAAATCATATCCCCAGGTAATTCATTGCCTGTGTTCTTTCCACAGTCTTTGAACGCAGATTAACATTTGGTGTTGGAGTGTTGACAATATGGTTATTCAAAGAGAACCATGTCACTGCTGCCTTCGTTGTGTTGACCATTGCCCCAGAGTCCACACACCATGAGCTTATGTCACTGAGTTCTGTTTGTGGTTCCACAACAACCCGATCTCTATCCTTACCCTGACGATACACAAACACATCGTCGGCATACGACAATGTCCACCCAGGTCCTGTGATCTGCTCGCTGGTGATTCTCACAGTGTAGGCGTTGAACAGCACTGGGGATAATGGTGATCCCTGTGACAGGCCAGGATATATTGTTGTTGGTTCAGAAGTCTAACTGCCACACCTAAAAACTACTTTCCGTTGGAAGAAGACTGCGGCGATCCAACTAAGGAGGAATGGACTTATCTTGAGTTCAAGAAGCTGAAACATTAAAAAACCCAATGGTACTCTGTTGTACGCTTCCTCAAGATCAATCGCTGCAGCACGTTTCAATGCCCGAGTGGAATCCTTCATAGACATGGGCAAAAAATGCTGCGTTGGTCCACCTTTCTCTGATTGATTGATTGATTGATTTAGGAACCGACATCACAGCATTCAGGGCATTCCCATATGCGCTCCATCCCCATCCTCAGCAGCCAGCGAAGAGTTCCAACACAAATAGTACAAGTAGCAATCTGATTATATGTCCGTCTCGCCTTTCCTCTGAGCGTCGATCGTCGGTCAGATCCCTCCGTCACGCCTCGCTGTTGCATTCTTGCCAGATCATGGTGATCCATTTGCTCCTCTGAGGTGTACACATGCTCCCACGAGGCCGCAACCACATCTGCCTTATCATGCAACAATACTCCACCAAGTTTTGCAGAGCCAGCCACCTTTCTCTGTTTGGACGGTACCCTCCAAGGGTAGGTGGGTGTCAAGGCGTTAAATTAGAGTAAGACAGACTAGTGACAGAAGAGGGGCAAGAACTAAGAGGACAGAGAGACAGGACCTCTATAAAGGTATAGACAGAATAGAGACAGCACCCAAGCTAGCACTTAGGAACTGCAATAAGACCAGACTCGGGTGGGGACACTAACGTGTTATAGTTAAGACAACAGAGGGACTGACCCGAGATCAAGAGCGGGTACATTAGGTCACGGGGAATACCATGACAATGTAAACTAGAATAGAACTTTAGAGGGTGACCAGTACTAAGACGACAGTGCTGCGTGCAAAGACGATGGCACGCAGAGTTATGGATACCACGAGGGAGTTTTGACCTCGTAGGCAAGCGACCAGCTCAGTTGCTTCAGACAGCGACAGGACGGCCTTTCCACTGGACGTAGTGTTGTTCTGAAGCCATTATCTATTGTTGTGAATGCATGCGATATTAGAGAGAGTGAGTGATCATGTGTATTGATAGATATATGTATATTGTGTGACGAGTGGCGATCATTATATTTGATGTGACAGGAAAATAACGCCTTGTATGATTGCATGAAATAAAGTCCGTATAAAAACATCTGTATGAGCTGAATTTATATTCGAGGTATGGATGACGTTGCCTATTGCGAGTGAACGCAGGACTGTGACAGGCAACGTGTAGTGGTGTCAGAAGTTAAGGACTAAACGCATGCCCGAATGCTTAAATGGATAGCAAGAAGATTAACAGTTTTTGTATGCGAGCGAACTAGCGTTAGAATGTTTGTTTAAGATTGCTAGCAGAATGAAACAGTCGAATGAACACAGTAGCGAGACAAGTTAGAACGAAAGTTTGTGAAGTGTGCCGAGTGATCTGTGAATGAACTGATTACCGTCGCCAGTGTGTAAACGTGAGAGTATTGATTTAAGAAGTTTAACGAAAAATGAAACGTAATGTAATGTTGTGATTCTATCATGTGTTGTTTAAGATGTTTCAGCTGAAGATCAAGCCTGAAGACACGACGACAGACAAGACATATTACGACATTTACAATTACACACATTTAAACAATAACAAACCACATTTCAGTTTTTTGTCCATGCAACTTGTAATACATTTTGTGCATTTCTGTATGAGTCATTTATGCCAGATGTTAATTGATTGTGCTCTATACACCAGATTGTGCATGAAAATGTTTGTACTATCCAGCCGATAGTAGTTATAGAAGCAGAGAAGACACTTTCCCCGAACGAAGATAAGATCCTGATCATCGTCATCGATCAGATAAGTACATATAATTTTGACCTGCATTGTAAAGTGGCATTTTTATTTTTCATTTTGTCACTGTTAATTGACTATTATACAATTAATTATATAAGGGGGGCAGCGTGGTCTCGAGGTATGGTGTCCGCCTCGAGTTCTGGAGGTCCCGGGTTCAGGCCCCGGTGGGGACCAGGATTTATTTAAAGAATCCACCGGGACTTCCAGTAATTTCCCCTGGTCTCTGGGTAGTGAGATCGGACGCCCGTGTGTATTGTTGCGCACATAAAAAATCCCTTGGCAGTTGGAAATCGAAAAAGAGTAGTCTAACAGCGCTGCCCGGGCAAAATTTCATGTTAAAAATCTACCCAAAGTATTTCAGGATCCTCGGCGGTGCTACGGAGTTCATGCACTGAGCTGAGTTTCTCCAGACTCAGGTTTGAGTTAGGAGGAGAACGGAGCACTTATGGGTTGCACCCGTGTGCCGTGATGTTGATCCATAAACTAAACTAAACTAAACAATTAATTACAATTGTATTTATAAAAGTGTGTGAAAGATAAATAAGAACCATGTCGTCACTAAATGAACTGATAGAGGCAGGGAAAAACCTAAATTATAGTGGGGGGAAATTAGAACAATGGGTAGAGAAGAAATTTAAGGAATACACTGATAGACAAGCTGATCAGATAAAGAGGAGACAGAAAAGCTGCAATGGAGAAAGAGGAAAGAGACAGGAAAGCTGCAGCAGAGAAAGATGAAAAAGACAAAGAGAGCGATGAAAGGGCGAAAGAACGGTTGCACCTAAATAAACTTGCAGAGATAGCTGAAAGTACTAAAATAAAACAACTAGAAATAGCTGAAACCAATAGATTGAAGCAAGTAGGGATTGAATCGCAAACACAGATAAAGATGAAAGAGCTCGACATTGAGTCTCATGTTCATATCGCTACAACTAAACTCAAAAGTAAAGAGGAAGAGAATAAGTTTTCTAGATATAAAGGAGGCGTGAAGCCATTCTGCCAGGGCGATTCCATCTCAGCTTGGTCAGAGAATGTAGAGTACCAGCTAAAGGTCCAGGAAATACCAAAAGAGCACTGGGCTATGATCTACATGAAAAATCTCCCCAGGGAGCCTTTAAAAGTAATAGAATCCATCCCCCAAGACCTTAGAAATAACTATGAATACATACACCAAAGGGTAATGCAGAATGTCCTATTAGACGCCCCAGGGTACCAGGTTCAATTCTCAAAACTAAAACCTAAGAGCAATCAAACATTCATTGATTACGTCTCGACAGTGCAGGACGTCTATAACAAATGGCTAAAGGCGGCTAAGATTAACAATAATTATGAAAAACTTAGAGATCTTATGATTATGGACAAGGTCATTTCAACTATTCCCAGTCCATTCGCTAAGTTTTTGCAGCAGTCAGACGTAGATTCTCTAGAACAGCTTGAAAAACGAGGATCTGCTTATTTTTCATCGAATAGAGAAGAGTGACAACAGAGATTTATTGCGACAAGAGTTGAGCTATAAAATGACATCACTGCACTCAGGACATTCTGACACGTGCTCTGTCTGCTCGTTCAACAGGCAGCAGAGAGCAGGCCACTAATCATTCCAACTGCCATCTGACTGAAAGTTCTCCTGATCTTCCCTCTCAGTTTTGAGGTTGGCCCAGAACCCCTGCCGATCCCCTACCATATAATATTGTGACACGTGGTAAAATTAGTGATAATAGAGACAGAATTATTGTGACAAATAGTAAGATTAGTGATAACAGAGACAGAGATTAATTGTGACAAATGGTAAGATTAGTGATAACAGAGACAGAGATTTGTTGTGACAAATGGTATGATTACTGATAACAGAGACAGAGGACAGCACAGAAGAAATGCCCAGATAGTCTGATATCGTGGCTTTATTGGGGATGGAACCTGGACCCCGGTCTTGGCAGGCGCTAACCACTATGCCAACGTGGCTCCTATTTTATTTTCATGTGGATGTTTGCAAATCTTCACACCTGTGTGTCGCTATACTAGCATCTGCACATCTTTGTTGATTTTGTTTTGTTGTTGATGATGAAGTAGCTGCAACATCCATTCTGACATCTGTTATGATCTTGTAAATGTTCTTTTCCACTTTCTGCATTTCTTTAAATTTTTACAGCTCTCTAAATGAACCTCACTTTTTTTTTTCTTTACACAGAATAACAGTTTAAAAAGGAGCATTTTGTGTGATATTCACTGGCAAGGGAATGGAGCATTAAGGAGACAACCCTTTGTCGTGAAGTTGGAAAGGTGACTAACTAACTAGCAGTTCGAACAAAGAGACTAACTAACTAAACAAAGAGACTAACTAACTAACTATTTAACAAAGAGACTAACTAACTAACAGTTCGAACAAAGAGACAAAAAATTCGCTTAAAAGTCGACAGGGTCGACTTCATTGCACCGGGTTTTATCCCGTATAGCTCGGTCTCTTTCCGCAGCACGGAAAGCGTCGCACAAAGCACGAACTCTGTAGCTTTTAGCGACGACCCACAGGAGTCTCTTAAACATTTTACTCGTAAACAGAAGGACGCGGCCCAGAATCAAACCCACAACCTTCAGAGCACGAGTCAAACGGCTTGACCACTTCGCCACAGAGACTCCCTACAAAGAGACAAACTAACCAACAGTTCGAACAAAGAGACTAACTAACAGTCGGAACAAATAAGACACAAATAACAGGTTGAACAATGCATTGCCAGACATATTTTGCTGTTAGGTGTAATATGAAGTGAATAGGTGAATCCACACAGAATGCAAGAACATCAAGTGAAAATGGGTAGAGCCAGACAGGCGTGCAATGCAGGGAGCCAAAGAAGAACAGTCAACCAACACAAAACTGGAGTCATTGGCCGCTACACACTGAGAGAGACACTGATGAAGGGATCCAAACACTTATGAACTGAATGGTTTAATGTGCAGTGAGGATAATCTGACTGACTGACTAACATATATTACATTCAAGGAGTATCAGTGATCATGTGTTTTATGTATTTAAGCCAAAGAATATGTTCATCTACTTACTTTATTTCAGTGCAACCTAATGTTTGTGTTAGGAGGCTATTGCTAGGCATGTGTTGGAAATCGGCCACATGACTGATAGAGACAGTGCCTTTCACGTGTTGTTCAACACAAAAAATAGTCACTTGTTAAAGTTTGCAGAAGCCATGATTAATCTACATAGGCCAGTTTTGTGCTAACAGAAAGAAATGTTAGTCAGTTTAAAATTACCATGGTAGGCAATTTACATTACTGTGCGAACATGTGTATATTTCATCTTGAAGGATTTATCTATTTAGTTTACTTTATGTTGTGTGAATTCTGCAGTATGTACCTGACGAGATGTCATGAAATATGCCAGGCACTAAATCTTGCAATCTATTGTTTGTGTCTTCTTTATTCTAATGTTTGTGTGTTTTTTGTTCAAATTTACAACAGGAAAACATTGCTTAGAAAAACATGTGTAGCAAGACATGATCATTAAACCAATCAGACAGACCTGAACACATAGAATATTGATTAATACACCAAACAAACACATACTCTTCTGAATCCCTCCTTGACAAGGGAATGAAAATGATTCTCTTCAAGTTCTTCAGTGCTTGAGGCCTTAAGGAGTACCCCCTCATCACTTGCTGTGGACTGAAACTCATCTTTTTTCTCTTGCCTGTCCAACTCTAAACTCTCAGCCAGAATCTGTGCTTCTTCTAGCTTCTCCCTGGTCAGAAAAGAATAGATGAGGTTGTCATCTATACAACAGACATCTACAGAATCTATTCCACAGCAGCTAACAAAATAGTTGGTGCAGTCATATCCATAAAACAACAATGAACAGTGTAAAAGAGGGCAACCAATTTCTGTCCACACAAAAGTTTATATGAACATGTTAGAGCCATAGGATGGCTGCTAACTTCTTTAAAGCTATTTATGTTACTAGCACCTATTTTAAAGTTATTAATATTACAGCTAACTTCTTTAAACTCATTTATGTTAGTTCTAACCTCATTAAAGTCATTAATATTACTACTAACTTCTTTCAAGTCATTAATTTTAAAGTCTGAAGGTGAATGAAATTAGAAGAAAACAATAAAAGGGAGTAAGGAAAGAGAACATCAACTAATAACTCAAGAAAGCTGCAGTTATTTTTAATACCGTAAGAATATTAAGGCTCTGTTGCGAAAGGGATATGTACGCAGTTCATGATCCTGCATACCGCATTCGAAACACAGTTGTGGGCAATTTGGCAGCAGACCACCTTGTGTTGGTATTTTCATACAATGATATAAGTGCCGTATGTTCAGAAAACAATGGCAAACTACTGAATGTAAACTTGTCAAGAAATCACAAACAGCACAAAAATGCTGGGGTTGATGCAACGTCCTGTAAAGGATATGCAAAGAGAGAGTGAAAGAGTGAGAGCTAGAGAGAGAGAGAGAGAGAGAGAGAGCTAGAGAGAGAGAGAGAGAGAGAGAGAGAGAGAGAGAGAGAGAGAGAGAGAGAGAGAGAGAGAGAAGAATATTAATTATAATACAAATTAATAATATATTGTTCTTTGAGTGAAACATTAGGAAATATCAAACTGCTAGAAGAATTGAACACAGATTTGATGATAATAATAGAACACATACTGACAGCAAACAGCAGCTATTAGAATAGACAACCATTCAGGAAATTTGTAGAGGATAAAAAATGGTGTCAGGCAAAGATATGTACCATCCCCTGGTTTGTTTTTGTAATACAGTGAGCATGCCATGTAATGTACAGAAAACATGACATGGATTGCAATTGGTGGTCACAATATAAACAATTTATGCTATACTGATGGCACCATCTTGATAGTAACAAGCCAGAAGGAACTTCAGAGAATTATAGTGGCCATAGAAAGTGTAAAAAGAGGACCTCAGCTTGAATAAGAAGATATCAAAGAAATGGATCCTGCCTAAATGTACAACTGAATACATTAGTGTCAATGTGAGGCAAGTTAATCCAGAACAGCAAGGACCGAGATCTGTGGACAGACATGAAGGCCTACAGTTGGCAGGGCACATGGTGATGAAGAATGTTTGCTACAGCCGGAAGATGAGAGCTTGCTTGCTTGTGTTCGCTGGCTGTTAACTCCAGTGCGAAGTCCTGTATATCGGATGAAGACATCCTGTTGTCCAACATCAATGTGATGTCATACAGGACCTGAGGTTTGCGTGAGTATCCGTTGTCCCATGTCTGGCTTATTGGTGTGCAACTGGTGGTTCCGTGCCGTGCAGGCAGATACTCTCCGGCTTCGGAAGAATCAGCATCCTACTACGTTAGCCAGGACCCCAAAGGGACCTGTTGTCCAGGACGCATGACTAGGACATGTTAGTAGGTCTTGGCCAGTATAGAACCTGGCCCTGGTGCCTTGGAAACACCTCTTGTGTCCCAAGATGAGAGCAAGACAGAATTTGAAACATGGCTGCATTTACTTGTTTCACTGTGTCTATATTGTACTTTACAAATGTAGTTTTGTACAACTCAGTGGGAAATAAATAATAAAGTGGATGTTACAGGAAACAAATAGAATTTCAACCACTGCATCTTGTATTTGTAGATGAGAAGAAGAGAAATTAAACATGCATATAATAGAAATATAAACAAAGACCACATGAATATGTTTTGTGATAAAATGTCAAGGCAAACCACTGGGAGGTTGAAGGTCAAAGCTTAAACTGGCCAGAAAAAAAATGTAGTGCTGTTTTACAATAGACTATTATCTACGCAGATATGCATCTTCTATGTTAATATTTTCCCACCCGTATGTCACAGTAAAATTATGATGGTTATATACAACATAAAGTGCGAGATATCATAATTAGTCATCAGTGAAAATAGTGAGAGGACGATGGTAATCCTTATGAAAAATAAAGCAAGCTTTAATGTGTTAAAAACATACAGCCCTATGGAACTATATTTAGCTTTCTAACAAGCAATAAGCAGAAAATGTACAACCTTGTGAATTAAAAAAAAGATTGCGACAATACCTAATTAACTCTTCCTTTCTTTGCATTTCTTCTTGTTTGATCCTCTCTGCTTCTACTCTCAGTTTCTCATCCTCTTGTTCCTTTTCCAGCAGTTGTCTTTCCTTTTCCAACAGTTGTTTTTCTCTCTCCAGACTCTCCTGAACATTTCTCTCGGCTGCTTCTTTTGCAAGTCTGGCATTTACATCACGCTGCCCAATCTATATCTATAAAAATCGATGTATGTATGTATGTATGTATGTCCGTCGTTTATTCGTTCGCGAACGGTCCAACCGATTGAGATGAAATTTTCTACACGTCTTCCTTTCATTCCCGTGCCATATAATAGTTACTTAGTGTTAAATCGGCTACTAACTTAATATTTAATTTTTTTTCATTATATAATTTCTATATAGCAGGGGGACTTCACTCTAGAAAAGTTATTTCAAGGGGCATAACTTTTAATAACATTTCTATATACTTTATAGACATATTGTTGGACTTACTTGCACTATTGTTAAACTCTTTGTCTATAGTTATTTTGAGGCATAAGAGTTATAATAAATAATGATATAATCTTTAAGGCAATTTCAAAGTTTTCATAAAAATAATGCATAATGCATAACATTGTAACCCATCTTTTCCTGCTTAAAGAACTTATCAACTGTCATGTCGGTGACTAAAAACAGTTTTCATTAAAAATAATGAATGGTGTGTGGAAGGACATTCATTTAAGTTACTGTGCGCCAGGAGCTGGGCGAAACCACGCCGGGTCAGACAGACAGACAGATAGACAGACAGACAGCCGGGAACGGGAGAGCTTATATGACTACGTATATGAATTAAATGAGATGCTCCCCACCAGGGACTGGGTGAAGCCGGGCCGGGTCAGACAGACAGACAGATAGACAGACAGACAGATAGGCAGACAGACAGATAGTCGGGAACGGGAGAGCTTATATGACTACTTATATGAATTAAATGAGATGCTCCCCACCAGGGAATGGGTGAAGCCGGGCCGGGTCAGCCAGACAGACAGACAGACAGACAAACAAGCAGACAGACAGACTGATAGATAGATAGATCCCCTCAAGGGCCTGGGCGAAGCCGGGCCGGGTCAGCTAGTAAATCTATAAAAGAAAACAATTCACTCTGAAAACATCATATTACAAAATTAGCTATGTGATACAGCAATAATGAAAGAGCCAATCGGCTAGCCTCCAAGGGAAACACTGAGGCAGAGCAAGGGAGACATGTTAATTTTAATGTCTATAAATGATCACCTGTTCCACAAACAACACCAACCCCCCCCCCCCCCCCCCCCCCCACCCCACTCCAAAGTCTCAGAACAGACAGCAGGTGTGATGTCCTAGACAATCACATTTTGTGGGCTATAATGTACAGAGAGGTGGTCAGTCTTTCCCTCACTTAGCAGTTGTTGGACGCCAGCTCCAAACACACACTTATGACATTATGAGAACAGCATTGGCTTAATAGAGTAAACATCTCAACAGCATTAGTTAGTCACGAACAATGTACATTCATGTTTTGTTTCCTCCGCTGCCATTTTTATGTATACTAATTTATTCTGAAGCAAGTGTTTTAGAACATGATAATTTAATTATTTCTCACAAAGAAAATTAAAAAAAACACACACACACACAATAACAAACACAATTTTGATTGACTGAATTAAAGTAACTCATCAACAAATAACTATAAATTTACAGGAAATATGGATGGACGCTTCAAAACAAAAATATATAATATATATATGATGTTTCACAGCATTTACTTGGCAATGTTTTTTTCTATGTGAATGTAACATGCACAATAGATAATTGATGTACAAATACAAAAGATGAGTGATTCGAAGGGGTGAATGTAAGACGGCCCGCATGCCCAATTTGTGATCTTTTAAGAATAAGGTTTGTTTATTCATTCGTTAGTCTGGTGTTTTAGAGAAGGCATGTCTGAAATGTCAGGGCATCAGCATCAAGTTCATAAGTGATCTAGATTGAATCCCATGATAGGCTGGGAATTTTTTTTACAAGATCTATGGTATTTATTAACATCATCACATGTCAGCCAGATCTATTATGTCATAAGACTGAATATCGAGTCTTCTCAGATAAGGGGGATAAACAGGAGGTTCACGTGTGTGAGTCTGAGAATATGTCAAAGTGTGTAAGTCTGAGTAAATGTCCATGTATGTAGTAAGTCTGATCATATGCAAATGTGTGCAGTAAGTCTAATTATATGTCTGTGCATAGTTAGTCCAAGTATATGTCCATGTATGTAGTCATTGGCACCTTGCCGTCTTGACAGACGATAGTTTGTGCTTTAAAAAGTCATAATAACTTTTACTTATAGCGGTAGCACATGTGACTGATAAGGCCAATTTGCGCTGTAAATGTCCGTTCACAGTGGGTGCATGTGAACACGTGGTCATTTCCACCATCATGTACCATCTTACGTCTCAAACGATCGGTGTGTGACTTATCTGCAATAATTTTCTCTTTTGTCTTTATTCCATTTCTGATGTTTGCTCTCCATGCAACACGTTCAGCAGCGACTTGCTCCCAATGTGCATTATCAATGCCTGTATCAATCATGTCCCGCTTACACACATCTTTGTATCGTAGTAGAGGCCGACCCTGAGATCTCTTACCCATCTGTAATTCACCAAAAAAGATGTCCTTTGGTATTCTACCATCATCCATCCTCCTAAGATGTCCTATCCATCTAAGTCTACGAAGACTGAGCATGGAATAAATTGTCACACAACCTGATCTTTCCAATATTTCAGTATTTGTGATTTTGTCTTGCCACATAATACCAAGAATTCTTCGCAGACACCGCATATGAAAGCTGTTTAAATGTTTCTCTTGGTGTGAGTAAGTTGTCCATGTTTCACTGCCATAAAGAAGAGTACTAAGGACACAGGCTTGATAGACAAGGACTTTTGTTTTTGTAGTAAGCTTCCTGTTCTCCCAGACTCTTTTTCTTAACCTGTTCATTGTTGTTGATGCCTTACCAATCCGGATGTTGATTTCCTGATCTAGGAATAATTTGCTATTTACCACTGATCTTAAATATGTAAAATGTTCTACCATCTCTAGTTCGGCGTCATCAATAAAGATTGATGGTACCCCATGTGCACCTTGTGACATAATCTGTGTCTTCTTTTTGCTAATTGTTAAACCAAATTCAGAACAAGTATTGGAGAATGCAGATAGTAGACATTGTAATTCTTCCTCAGAGTGGGTCGTAACTGCAGCATCATCTGCAAAAAGCAACTCTCTGATGTGTACCCTCCTAATTTTGGTCTTGGCCTTTAATCTCTGAGCATTGTAAAGGCCGCCATCTGAGCGTGAGTGAATGTATATACCACCATCCTGATCACGAAAGGCATATTTCAGTAGAAGTGAAAAGTATATTCCAAAGAGGGCGGGAGCTAGTACAAAACCTTGCTTAACTCCACTCTTGATTTCAAATTCTTCAGAAGTTGTACCATCAAACTTGATTATACCCTTCATGCCTGTGTGGAACGATTCCACAATGGACAGAAGAGTTGGTGGGCAGCCAATCTTCTTTCGTGCCTTTAACAGACCCTCACGACTGACCAAATCAAATGCCTTTGTGAGGTCGATGAAGGCAATAAACAGTGGTTGATTCTGTTCACGGAATTTTTCTTGCATTTGTCGCAATGAGAATATCATATCAATGGTAGACCGGTTCTGTCGAAAGCCACACTGTGATTCGGGGTAGAGTTGATCTCCTAGGACTTGAAGTATGCGCAGAACAATTCTGGCAAATACTTTTCCAACAATACGCAGAAGTGAGATACCCCTATAGTTATTGCAGTTGCTCCGATCGCTCTTGTTCTTGTACAGTGTTATGATGCTTGAATCTTTGAAATCCTGTGGGACTTGTCCTTCTCGCCAGCATAGCTCTATTAGCTGGTGGATCTGTAGAGTGAGTGTGTCTTGCCCACTCCTGATAACCTCTATTGGAATCCCATCCTTACCTGGAGCCTTGCCAGATGTAAGTTCATTTATAGCACACTTAACTTCTGTTATGGTGGGAAGTGTGTCCAGGTGGTCAAGAGTTGGTAGAGCCTCTAAGGCGTTGAGAGCATCATCCGCTAGTTTGGTCTCACTTGAGTAAAGCTCCAAATAGTGCTCTACCCATCTGCTGTTTCTTATCAGTGATGATTTCTCCAGTCAAGGTTTTCAATGGTGCACTTCTTTTTATCACTGGACCACAGGCTTTCTTTATTCCTTCATACATGCTTCTTATGTTTCCCTTATCGCTTGCGATTTGTATGGACTCACATAACTTGATCCAATAATCATTTGCACACTGCCTGGCAGTCTTTTGCACATCCTTCCTAGCTTGCCTTAGCTCACTCAGAGTGTTACGCGTTGGTCTTTCCTGGTTCCAAATTGCTGTATGTAGCCGGGGCGCAGTGTTGGGGTGAGCGCCCAACACTGCTTAAATACCCCAATGGCTCGTGAATACATAACCTCTGCAGCAAAAGTCCAACTCCTGGCCTTCACGTGGCGGAACTGTTTTAACTAACAGGAGAAGGGGCGACGGCGAGTATCTGGCGCCGGAAAATAACCAGTGTGCTCTAGAAGTGTATACACATACATGCATGTGCAGACACGTGTGTGCGTGTGTACACATCTAAACTCGAGTGAGACCACAGTCTGCTCTAGCAAAGGAAACGTGCTGAAGACGGAGGCAACTAGCCAGGAGGCGCACCACAGAAATCAGGATGCCACGCAATAACGCAAAATGGAATATGTCGACTGCTGCTAAACGTTATGGTGCTCGCCCTGCTTTGGACCCCCAGGCAGGTGCAGTGCCGGGCCCTATGTCTCGAAAGGGCCCAACCCCAACTACTGGAGGTCCTTCTCAGATGTCCTGTGGAGCCAGGGGACATGAGAATAGAACAGCTGGCCATACTAAACAAAGACTTAAAATAATGCACTGGAATGCGGAGGGAGTCAGCAACAAAAAAGTAGAATTAGAAAACATTCTGGACAGAGAAAAAGTAAGCATATGTTGCCTGCAAGAAACTCACCTCAACGAAAATATAGCCTTCAAAATCAGAGGCTACCAGTGTTACCGATCTGACCGAAAGGACAGGCGAAAAGGTGGGATACTTACCCTTGTAAAAAATAACATCACTGCTTCCCAAATCGAAGTCTATATGGAAGGGGCTGAGTATCAGACACTTAAACTTAAAACAGGCTATACAGACCTACATCTGATCAATTACTACTGTCCAAGTGACCGCCCACAGGCACTGGACACACTACCATTAACAGAAAAAATGATTGTGTGCGGCGATTTCAACAGCCACTCGCCGAGTTGGGGCTATGATCACATGGACCAGAGAGGAGAGAGACTGGAAGACTGGCAGGATGAGAATACATTCATCTTGGTTAACAAGCCGTCCGACCCACATACTTTCTACTCGAGATTATGGCACTCTACAACTACACCTGACCTGGCTTTTCATTCAGCAGACCTGGAGTGGAACATCACACGAATTGTTGGGAAACAACTAGGTGGCAGTGGCCATCGACCAGTCTTTATAACTGTAGAAAATGAGCTTGTAAGTGAAAGCAGCACCCTCTCGAGGTGGAACTACAAGAAAGCAGACTGGGCAATGCACAAGAATCGCACCAGCATACTGGTTAGAAACCTGAACACTGAGAAAGACATAAATAAAGTAGTTGAAGAGTTTGGGAAATGCATACTACAGGCAGCGCGAGAAACAGTACCAAGAGGAGCCCGTAAACAATATAAACCCTACTGGAGTAGTGAACTGGAACAGTTGCATAATGATGTGGAAGTATGTAGAAAGCAAGCAGAGGCCACACCCAGCCAAGAGCACCACAATAAATTCCAGCATGCAAAAGCCAAATTTCAAAGGGCCAAGCTTCAGGCAAGACGGAAAAGCTGGCAGGAAAAAACAGAGTCTCTGAACTTTGAAAGAGACACAAGGAAATTGTGGAAGCTAATAAAACAACTTAACGATGAGGGCACAGGGAGAAACTCAAAAATTGCACTACATAAAGATGGAAACATCTTAACAAGAAAGCAAGCAGCTGACCATTTTGCGGACTCATTTGCACAAGATAACGATATCAAAATCAGTCCAGAGAAACAACAAGAGATTCAAAAGAAACGGCAACATACAGGACAGAAGGAAATAGTACATGAGGTTCTGGAGGCACCCATCACAATCAGCGAACTGGAGCTAGCCATATCAAAACTGAAAATGAGAAAATCACCAGGAGCTGATGGTATCTCCAATGAAATGATCAGGAACCTAGGAACAGAGACCAAAGCAAAGCTGTTGCAGATCTTCAATAAGAGTTGGACCTTAGGCAGTGTTCCACAAGCCTGGAGAGAAGCAATCATGATACCCCTCCTAAAATCAGGGAAAGATAGTTCCATTGCCTCTAGCTACAGACCAATTAGCCTCACCAGCTGTCTCTGCAAAACACTGGAGCGCATCATCAATCACAGACTGCAGTGGTACATTGAAAGTAAAAACATCCTTGTGCCACAACAGGCTGGCTTTAGGCAGTGCTACTCTACGGAAGATCAGACAACCTACCTCTCTCAAGAAATTGAGGATGCATTCCAAGAGAAGAAGCTGGTGCTTGCGGCATGGATAGATTTGAAGAAAGCCTTTGACAAAGTCTGGAAAGAAGGTCTGATCAATAAACTGAGAAACTGCAAAGTCAATGGAAGAATGTACAAATGGGTGAAAGCATACGTGCACAACAGAAGAGCCCGAGTACAGATAGACGGACTAAAGAGCAAGAAAGTACTACTGCGTCACGGTGTCCCCCAGGGCGGAGTCTTGTCCCCCACACTTTTTCTAATCTTCATCAATGATCTCGTTGCTAATCTACCGCATGGAATTAAAGTAGCAATGCACGCTGATGACCTGGTTTTATGGAGCACAAATGAACATGCATCAGTGGCCACCAGATTACTACAAAGAGCTGTAGATACATTTGTTGCATGGGCAAATAGATGGTGTGTCAGCATAAACACTGACAAGTGCAGCACCACCCTATTTACCCTCTCTCCAAAACAAAAGGCAGGGACCATCCAGATAAATGGAACACCCCTACGAGAAGATAAAGAACCAACATACGTTGGAGTAACATTTGATGGTAGGCTGACATGGAGAAAGCACATCAACAAAGCAGTAGCAAAAGCCAGAAGGAAAATAGCCATCCTGAGAAAGCTAAGTGGAACCACATGGGGAGCCAGTGGGAAAATACTTAGCAAAGTGTATCAACAGAGCATACGACCACACCCGGAATACGGGTCAACTGCATGGTGTTCAGCATTAAAAACCACACTACAAGAGCTGGACAAGGTGCAAAATCAAGCACTTAGAGTCACCACAGGAGGGATGAGATCAACCCCTATAGTGGAAATGGAGAAGATGGGGAGGACACAAGCACTGAGTGAGCGCAGAGATACGAAAACGCTAATACAAGCAGAAAAGTTCCTCAGCTTGCCAGGCCACCCTATGAAGAACAGATTTGAAAACCTAGCTATGGGGCGGTTGAAAAGAAGTAGTTTTATCCACAAGGCCAAACGACTCTGCAGAGAAACCACCGATCTGCCCATAGTTGGTATCCCCCTAACAACTATTCCAGAGCGAACTCCATGGAAAGATGAGCATAGACTATCATTACAAATCCAGACAAAAGTGAGAGGAATATTTGACAAGGAAGAACAGAACAGTGTGCAGCGCAGAACAGCCACTCTCAGCTTCCTTGATGAAGAATACGCACAGGACCTCTGGATCCGAGTCTACACAGATGGGTCAGCACAAAATGCTGTTCGAAATGGAGGAGCGGGAGTGTACATAGAATACCCAAATAATACCAGGGACACAGCTAGAGTACCAACAGGAAAGTACGGCCATAACTACGATGCTGAAATTGAGGCAATCAAGATAGCAACAGAGAAATTACTAAATACCAGCAATGGTACACAACCTGTGGTGCTATTGACAGATGCAAAATCAGTACTCGAGGCGCTCCTGCCTGGGAAATTGCCAGAACTAAGGACACTACTTTCTGAACTTAGCAGTCAGCATAAGGTCACCATACAGTGGATACCATCCCACTGTGGAGTACCTGGAAACGACAGAGCTGATCAATTGGCTAAGGAAGGAGCCAAAGAAGAACAGCCTGATGTTCCCGTAACATACCACCAAAAGAAAAGAATGATCAAATCAGTCAGAAAGCCACCAAAACCTGCTCAAGATGACTACCACGTTATGGATAGACCAGAACAAGTCATTATTCTGCGCCTCAGAACAGGGCACAATAGATTACGCAACCACATGTATACAAAATTCAAGATTGATGAAACAGCCATGTGAACATGTGGATTGGCGTCGCAGACAGCAGAGCACATACTCCAAGACTGCTCAAAATACAACATATCTAGGCAAACCTTCTGGCCTAGAGAGACGACAGTGGAAGATCAAACTCCATGGACCGCGGTGTGAACTGAAAAAGACAGTTCAGTTCATACAAGAGACAGCATTGCAGTTATAGACATATTTCAAGCGAACGAAAGAAGAAGAAGAAATGGTCTTTCCTTGTTTCTTAAGAGAGCTTTTTTCTTCTTATCAATCAAGGGCTGCAGAGTCTCACTATTTGCCGCAAACCAGTCCTGCCTCTTATGATCCACAGTGCTGTAAACCCCTACAGCAGTTTTATAAAGAGTTTCCTTAATTTGACCCCACTTTTCATTTACTGTACAATTTTCTGGTGTATCAGTGAAAGCGTCTTCAAGTTGCTGTTGAAACTGAAAGCACTTTTCAGGATTGTAAGTGTTAATAATATTAATCCTAGGGCTAGATTTGTGTTTAGCTGTGTAGATTCTCTTTGGTCTCAGTCTAACCCTTGCAACAACTAAAGAATGATCCGTATCACAGTCAGCACTGTGGTAGCTTCGAGTCAATGATATATGGTTCAGATGTTGTCTCTGTGTGATGATGAAGTCCAGCTGGTGCCAATGGCTGGATCTTGGATGTTTCCATGTGACCTTATGCATCTCTTTTGTGTTAAAAAAGGAGTTTGTAATACATAGGTCATTACTAGCACAATGCTCCAGCAGCCTTTGCCCATTTTCATTCATGCGACCAATGTTGTATTTTCCAAGGCACACTGGCCATGAACTCGAGTCCTTGCCCACACGAGCATTGAAATCACCGAGCACATAAATGTAGTCAGATTTTGGAACTGCCTTGATCACGGAGTCTAACTCCTCATAGAACGAATCCTTCACATCATCAGAGGAATTGACTGTCGGTGCATATGCAGTAATAATGGAGGCAAAACCACAAGAGGTTGCCAAATGCAGGGATAATAGTCTTTCATTTCCTCCTGCTGGAATTTCAATCATTCCCCAGTAGCGAATTCTTCACTGCAAAGCCCACACCATGTTGCCTTTTTTCTGCCTGCCCTCTACCCTTCTAAAAACAGGTGTAATTGTTTTCTCTGAGTGACCCTTCCTCAGCGAGGCGAGTCTCCTGCAGGCCAGCAATATCAATGTTACGACGATTGAGTTCGGCATCAATCACAGCCGTTTTTCTCACATCATCAATATTGGTCAAGTCAGTGGAAAATCCTGGACACATGGTTCTCACGTTCCAGGTTGCAAGCCATAGCTTGAGGTTTCTATTTTTATTTTTGTTTGTACCTGGTGCATTGGTTTTACAGCCTGCGATCCAGATTTTGTCCTAGCCCCAAGCACCCATTGAAGCAGGCAGGCTGTGGCGGATCAGCACCCAATTGGCCGGGGGCTGCCCAGCTTGAGGCGGGCGGTAGCTGATCAGTGACACCTGTAGGTGTCTCCCACCGTCAGAGGCAACGATTGGCGCCCCATGTCTACGCCAATTGACAGGGACTTATAACCCGTAACAGTTGCCTCTCGCTTTGATTCTGAGACCAGTTAAGACCAGGGATGGAGTTATTGCCTCTCCATAGCACAAAGCCTGGGCTAAAATATAGAGACCATGTGTTGCCCATGCAGCATGATCCGTCTCTCGGCCTGCCTAGTTCACTCCAGAGGAAAGGTAACACCCCTACATCTGGAACAAGACAACCTGCAGAAGCTGCCGGATCAGCAAAGCAATGCTCTAACTGTCCGCCTGTCAGAGCTTCGATCCTAGACCAGTTGCCAACCAAGGCTTAGGGTCTGGTCTGCCCTGCCATGACATTTTGTCTTAAGCTTGCATTTCCTCGCACCAGGGTAAGGCTTGTACCCTCTCAATTGCGCTCTTCCGCCCAAAACCGTTGGCACAATGTGGGGTGTCGGGTTTGGTAAGCGCCGCCCAACGTTCGGCGCTAACAGAAAGCAGGTAGTACTGCCTACTGTTGTACGGTAGCTCAGTCATATCTGACTAAGACCTGACTATAATGTATGTAGTAAGTCTGAGTATATGTCCATATTTGTAAGTCTAAGTAGAGTGGGCTTCAAATAGAATCCTTAAAAGTGTGATAGAAATTACAATAACCACACCATTGTCTTGTAACCTGTCAATATTGTTGTTAAGGATATCAAGAGTTTGAGCATGTGACATCATAGTGCTGATAAACACAGTGACATCATAAGAGCAGTTTAACGATGGCCACCCCACTTTTTACATGCACCATAGAAAAGCAGAATTCTGGTATCCATTTTTTGATTAGTGAAGGGGTGAAACCTATATAAATTCATCAGTGAATGAAGATCCAGTTATGGTGATGCATGCGTGTCACTCCAGCAAGT
Organism: Cepaea hortensis; assembly: GCA_963921405.1. Lineage (NCBI taxonomy): Eukaryota > Metazoa > Mollusca > Gastropoda > Stylommatophora > Helicidae > Cepaea > Cepaea hortensis. The sequence goes on along the minus strand of OY992884.1, from coordinate 73,309,629 downwards.
GTATGAGTGGAGTAGGAAGTTTTAAAATGGCGTGACTTCTGTGAAGATGTACACCAGGTGGTGCATGGGCGGTTACACATGCGACCAAGGGCATTATTTTCTACAGGAATCCAAGCCTTTTATCAGCACTGGAGGACTTGCATTTAACGCAGTAGTGACTACATTAAAAGAATGATACATTTGTTCTGTACTTTTTCAGAATATATTCACACACACACAAATAAGACATTAAGGTGTTCATGTGAAGCCTCCTTATACATGTCTACATGTCGTAATCTATAATCCAACACTGTTTATATACAATACATACATGTCTACATGTCGTAATCTATAATCCAACACCGTTTATATACAATACATACATGTCTACATGTCGAAATCTATAATCCAACACTGTTTATATACAATACATACATGTCTACATGTCGTAATCTATAATCCAACACTGTTTATATACAATACATACATGTCTACATGTCGTAATCTATAATCCAACACTGTTTATATACAATACATACATGTCTACATGTCGTAATCTATAATCCAACACCATTTATATACAATACATACATGTCTACATGTCGTAATCTATAATCCAACACTGTTTCTATACAATACATACATGTCTACATGTCTTAATCTGTAATCCAACACTGTTTCTATTCAATACATACATGTCTAATATTATCCAGAAGTGACATAAAATTCAGAAATACAAACAACCTTACTTCAAGAACACATATATATATTATCTTAATGAAACACACATCAGCATTAAAACCACATCAACAGCACATGTACTAACATTAAGTAGGAGCCTGTAGTTGTAGCCTGACTGCCTGATCTTTACTGTTGCCAGCATACCTGTGTACCGCAGCTGCCTCATCACCAACTCTTCATCAAAGACACAAGGTGCCTACAGGGAAAATGTCAGATTTTGTGTAGGTATGTAAAATATGCATAATCAAGAGAATAGTAGAAAACAAGATGTGCAACACAAACATTTATTAACCATGGAAAATTTATTTTGTTTGATTATTAAGGTCATCTTTCATTGCACACAGATGATCCTGTAAGAGCTCCAAGTTTGATTTGCTGTGTTAAGGATCATCTTTCATTGCGCACAGATGATTCTGTAAGTGCTCCAGGTACTTTCCACTGGTGAATCTCAACACAGTGCATGAAATTAGATGTCCCCATAATGAAGTGTTGAGTTTAATGCCTCAAACCTCAAATGTTGTGAGTTTGATTCTGGACTCCATCATTCAGTTCACAGGTGTAATTATTTTCAGACTCCTTGGGGTCTCCGTAGTTGGAGCTATGGAGATTGAGCTTTGTGCGATGCTTTCGGCAGGCTACCAAAATAGACTGAACCATATGGGTTTAACATCCAATTAAGTCAATCTTACATCTTTACAGTGCATGAACTTCACAGCAACATCAAGGATTCAAATGTGTGTATCCAAGAACCATACGTGGCATTATAACGCTTCACGTTTTTGAGAGTAGGTATTTCAATTATTGAAATGTTGCTAAACATAAGCCTGTTTGGTCTATTCTATTTAATTTCCAATGCACCAAGGATTTTTAATGTCCACGATATGCACACAGGCCCTCCGAGTTTTTCATCCTTATCTGAGAAAGCTAGACATCTCAAGGATGATGGGGAGTATAACATACTTTGATTCTTAATTGTGCAAAGCTCCAATGTGGTGATTTGTGTCCAGTCTTCTTGAGCCAGAGACAGGCGCCATACATCACAAGCCACTTATCTCCAAACTATGGCAGATTGTATGTTGGCTTGTGTGTTACCAGGGCCCATCAGGGAAGCAAAGAACACTAACATTATAACCTGCCTTGCTATGTCATAAGAGGCCACTGATGAGGGCTGGCGTGACACTGGCTTTCTCATCCCACAGAACACCGACTGCAAAATCCAACCAATCCTGAAAAGTCTGAGTCTAAAAAGGGCAAAGGGCTTGGTGTGAGTTTGTGGACACCCCACTCGGACATTAAAGGCAGCAGCAGAAGCAGAAAATGATAGCATGATACCATGATTACTATTGCAACTTCTTGTCCTGGATCTCCAACTTTGCAATGTGTTCTGGAGCAGAATGTGCACTAGCCCACTATAAAGACAGACATCCACATACTGTAAAACACTTCAAGGTTTTTACTACTTACACAGACACACTGGACAGGTGAACTTTCCCTTACACAGCAAACACACATCAACAGAATGAGACTTCTTGTGTAGACAAAATTACTAAACAAACTGAATTAGAAGAAGAGAAAGAAGACACTGGCCTAGAGAGATGGCGTTAAATTCAAAACTGTATGGAACAAAAAGGAGCTCCATAAAACTGTTGACTACATCATGAGAACTCATGTTTCAGTGTAAACATGAAAGAATGAATGCTAGAAGAAGACGAGGAAGATGAAGAAGACAATACAAACACATTTGAATTTCACATTCATTAAACATTTAAAAGAAATTAACTGTTTATCAAAAAGAGACCAGACAAGGAACAAGATATTTGAATATGCATTTGAAAAATTAGAGAGTTGTTAGAAAATAATATTATCATAATTACACATAAAGCCTAAACACATCAACCGTGTTGAGTCGCAAGCACAGTTTGAAATGTTGTTTGATCAAGTCTCCAAATTATCACCTACTTCTGCTGAGTCGGTCGGGTGGCTGAAGGCCAAACTGGTAGAATTAGAACACCACTATTGCACAACACACTCCAAACAGACATGTCCGCTGACCAACGAACACCTTACTGCTTTAAAAGCGTTAAAGGCTAACAAAACCCTCGTTATACTGAAACCTGACAAAGGGAGTGGTGCAGTACTGATGGACATGTCAGACTACCAGAGAAAAATGGATGAAATATTGTCGGATAAATCTAAATTTAGGATAGATCAAAAAGTAAACAAGTCGGAGGACCTGGATGCAATAATGAGGAAAGAGATCCAGTCACTTGTGAATGCGGGACTCATCAGTGAGGCCACTGCAAAAACGCTCACACCATGTGGCTCGCACACTCCTCAGATGTACGGTCTACCCAAACTTCACAAGCCCGGCATCCCGCTAAGACCTATCCTATCCATGGTTAACTCTGCACAAGACCGAATGGCGAGATGGCTAGCCGAAATTTTAAAGCCAGTACGACAGTCCTTCGATCCAAAAATACTCAAGAGATACATTCCATCTGGTGGAATTATTGGATACTATGGACATAAATAACAAACACATGGCATCCATGGATATAGCCTCTCTATTCACTAATGTTCCATTAGAGGAGACAGTGAAAATAAGAAGGGAATGCATTGAAGACAAACAACTAAAATTAGGCATACCAACACCTATTCTGGAGAGGCTACTACTACTATGTACCGCCAACATACAATTCAATTTTCTAACTAAGTCATACCGCCAAACTGACGGAATGGCCATGGGGAGCCCACTTGGACCTATTCTAGCGGACATCTTCATGGCATATTTAGAAGAAAAGAGATCCTCAGACATCAACAACTTGGCCTTTCACCATCGTTATGTGGACGATATACTAATTATCACCACAGACGAGCTACAAACAACATCGTTCCAGGCCACAATGAACAAGAAGCATAAAAACATCTCTTTATCTATGGAACATGAACATAATGAAGCGTTGCCGTTCCTAGATATTCTAATGAGACGTAGAGCAGACGGCACAATTCAAAGATCGGTGTATCGCAAAGGAACATGGACTGGCCAATACCTAAATTTTCAGAGCTTCACACCTGTCCAGTACAAACGGGGCTTAGTACGGACCCTTTTTGACCGTGCTAGAAAGATATGCACCCAGGACACACTGACAGAGGAATTTGAAACTCTGAAGAATGTCTTAAACCTGAATGGGTACTCCACAGGATTTATAAAGCGCCACTGCCAACAGCCCAAACCAAAACCAGACGTAACTACAGTCCCTAAACTCAAGGTATTCATCCAGCTAACCTTTCAAGGGGATGACATAATGCAACGTCTACAAGACCGGCTTACTACAGCAGTAGGCCGAACATTCTGTGCTGCAACTCCAGTCATTAGATATAAAACTGTACCGATTTCTACACCAGCAGTCAAAGAGCCTGTTCCTCTGTATGCCACAAACAATTGTATTTACCAATTCACATGTAGATGTCAGGCCTTCTACATTGGTAAAACAGAGAGACAGCTTAACAAACAAGTGTCAGAACACATACCTCAATGGGTCAACAAGATACAACACACAGGAGATGCTAGCCTCGTAGGGCCGACACACCGGAAGCTCCTGGCATCTTCAATTGGTAGGCACATTATCAAAAGCGGCCATGTGGTGGACAGAGACACTGCCTTTTGCGTGTTGTTTAACACACAAAATACTCGCTTGTTAAAGTTTGCAGAAGCAATTATGATCAATCAACGGAAGCCAGAATTGTGCAAACAGAAAGACATGTTAGTCAGCTTAAAATACTGTGGTAGATAAGTGACATTACTGTGCGAATATGTGTATATTTCAACTTGAAGGATTTATCTAGTTAATTCACGTAAGTTGTGTGATTTCTGCAGTATGTACCTGACGAGATGCAGCGAAATATGACAGGCAATAAATCGTGCAATTTATTGTTTGTGTCTTCGTTATTCAAAATAACTATTTCTATTATTGTAAAATGACATGCTATCATAACGATTGTCAATGTGACAGCGCTATAACATTATGTTGCAGTATACGTTGTGGTAAGTTTCTACAGTGATATGGGAGGAACAAGTGTTAAGGAGTAAAAACATTCATTTATTGAAAGGATGTGTGTGGTTTGCTCTTCTGTATGGATGTGAATGTTGGACGATGTGTAATTATATGATAAGAGAACTGAAGACAGTATGAGTGCATATGTGTATTTGTGTGTGTTCGCATGCGTGCATTAATGTATGTGTGCAGGCTCTCCCTCCCTTACCTTTTCTGTATTTGACTTGATACACCTGATAAAATAAGGATTGGCCTGGTTGAGGGTATTCATCAAGCGTGACAGAGACCACTGTTTGAATCACATAAAGAAACACTGAAAACAGAAACCACTGAACACTGTTGAAAACATAACACAAGTAAAACATTCATTATCCTTACAATCATTGGCATAAAAATTTCCACTTCAACACAACATGAATGTCGTATAGTACAAACAAGTAACATAGCCCAATTTACATGTCATCATGCCACATTGGGAATATGACAGTTTCATACTCTCCATGGCTGAATGACATATGAGGGGCAATATCAGTTGTACACACATGGTCACCATATTTTGCCCAAAGAAATCTGTTGTAGATACGGCCATATATGGGTGTGGAATTTTAGGTCTTCACATATAGTAAGCAAAAGCTGAACTCATTCTGTACCAAAGCCATTCACTACAATTCACAGTAATTTCATACATGGCATTACTGTGATGAAAAATTAACGATGCTGTACTCAGAACATGCCCATATATGCTCAGTTCCCCTCAGTTGAAGTGAAAGGTTGTGGATGTTAATTGTTTCTTTTGCAAGTCAGTATGCTACACAATGGAACTAGCCTTGAATGTGGCAATTTTGATTATTTCTATAGATGATTCCCCGCTCGCACAAACCGTAGATATTGAATAGATTCATGAAGATTTTTCCTTTATTTCTCACTGTATGTACCCTTTATCCATCTTCAATGTCCTTATAATAGGTGTTTTTGAAGTTAGCGAATCAGCGCTCTCATTTCCACACATCCCAGCAAGACCTGGAAGCTGCAATAGTGCAGTGACTTGCACAGATGTCTGCATGTGTTCAGCCATGTGTTCAAATCTTTGATATGGATTTTTAATAACCACCTGGTCTTCCAGGTTGACCCAACCTAGGTACCACAAAATGTCTTGGGAAGTAAAGGAATTTGGCATGATATTTACCACATCACTCTTAGAGTGCTGATTGGTCTACATAAAATATGGGTCTAGCACTGCTAGTCCAATGATATTTATCACATCACTCATTGAGTGCTGATTGGTCTACATAAAATATGGGTCTAGCACTGCTAGTCCAATGATATTTATCACATCACTCATTGAGTGCTGATTGGTCTACATAAAATATGGGTCTAGCACTGCTAGTCCAAGGATATTTATCACATCACTCATTGAGTGCTGATTGGTCTACATAAAATATGGGTCTAGCACTGCTAGTCCAATGATATTTATCACATCACTCATTGAGTGCTGATTGGTCTACATAAAATATGGGTCTAGCACTGCTAGTCCAATGATATTTATCACATCACTCATTGAATGCTGATTGGTCTACATAAAATATGGGTCTAGCACTGCTAGTCCAATGATATTTATCACATCACTCATTGAGTGCTGATTGGTCTACATAACATATGGGTCTAGCACTGCTAGTCCAATGATATTTATCACATCACTCATTGAGTGCTGATTGGTCTACATAAAATATGGGTCTAGCACTGCTAGTTCAATGAGCCTTAAGGTTTGTGAAAGGGTCCTGTACTTTACTTTTACTTTTCTTTTACTTTACTTTACTTTTACTTTACGTATTTCAGAAGCATAGGTTTTGGTAGTCAAATCAAACAACCAAGCCTGCCACTAATAGGAACTGAATTCTAACAGACTCCAACCCAGTGGGAAAGCTCACAAAATAAAACATAAGAAAACAACAAAACCTGCCTGAAGCTGTGCCCCGACTGTAGGTGGCTGTTTTTTATTCCCTGTACCTCGAACAGAACCAGTCATTGTGTGACTGGCGACCACTTTCAGGGCTTTAATGTCACGGAAACTCTGAAATGGTAATGGTCTGGTGTCAATAATTTAAGTAAGAAACTTCACCTGTCAATCATCATATATGATGCCGATAGCCATGGGTTTGTCATCTCAAATGATCACCAGTCTCAGGTCAGGTTCTTGTCCTGATTATGCCACCTGGTCAAACCATCCAAGTATCTATCTTTTTGTCTTTCCAAACAAATCAAATCTGCCAGTTGTCATTACGTTTTTAAGTTTATTTCTCCTCATATTGTGCTATGTTAGTTAGTTAGTCTTTCCTCTTGAGACTAAGTCAGCGCATAGGGCAGAAGTCCTGTCTCTCCATGCTTGGCGGTTCGCTGCTACCTGTTGTAGATCTTGGATGTTCACTTGGCCGTTGAATGAGCCTTCTCTGATGATGGTTCTACGCAGGGTCTCTCTTGGTCTTCCCCATTTTCTTTTCCCTACTGGTGACCATAAGAGGGATTGGTAGGGGAGTCTTGTCTTGTCCATTCTGAGTACATGGCCGATGTAATTCCAACGGCGTTTTCTTATAAAATTGGATACAATATCTTGCTTAGTCTCTTGTCTTATTTGCGCATTGGTTTTGAAATCTGTCCACTGGATGTTTAGAATTCTTCTAAGACATTTGTTCCCAAAATTGTCTAATTTTTTATTTAAAGTTACTGTTGATTTCCAACTCTCACATCCATACATTAGCACAGGAATCACACAAGAATTGAAGATTTTAAGTTTCGTATGTTGGCTAAGTGACTTTGACTTCCAAACGTTTAACAGTTTATTGAAGGCACCAGATGCCAGTGAGATTATAGATAATATTTCTTGTGTTGAGTCCCCTGTAGATGTCATTTTGCTTCCAAGGTATGTGAAGCTGTTGACTTTTTCAAGAATATGGTTGTTTAATTTGGTGTCATCTGAACTGTTGGTAAGATCAATAGTTTTTGTTTTGGTGTTAATTTGGAGACCAATTTGTCCTGAATCATTTTGGAGATGGTTTATTTTCTCTTGGGCATCTGGGTGTGTTGAACTCAAAAGCACTATGTCGTTGGCAAAGTCCAGGTCTTCTAGAATTTTGTCAACCCAATGGATACCCCTATTTGTGTTGTTTGTGCATTTGCGCATGACCGAATCGATAGCTATTCCAAAGACCATCGGTGACAAGACACAACCCTGTTTCACTCCCGTTTCCACTGAGAACCAGCCAGAGTTGCCTGATTCTGTTCTCACGCAGTAACGTGTCTCCTTATAAAAAGATTTTATGATGTTGGCATATTTGGTAGGAAAACCATAGATGTTAAGTAGATTCCAAAGTGAAGGATATGCTATGTTGAATATCTTTAATCAGTTTACTGTTTTCACGTGTTTCTTGCTGGACTATGTCTTTCATTTTTCTGTTTTTTCCATGATATTCTTTGCATTTTCCTCAGAAAGCAAATTTCCACTGCCATCAGATGTTTCACAGCTTGTCTATGTTTCACATGCATAAAAAAAGTATATGTTCTATATAGCACTATATATCAGATGGAAGATGCAACACAGAGATAAAGAACATAATAGGACAAGCAAATACTGTATTCTATCAAATGAAGAACATTTTGTGCAATAAGTCATTGTCCTTGGAAGTTAGAAAGAGTTCTTGCATGTTATATAGATCTAGTTTTAAGATATGGTTGCGAATCCTGGACAATTAGTAAACAAGCAAAAAAATCTCTAGAAGCCTTGGAGATGTGATTTTATAGAAGAATGCTGTAAATTCATTGGGTAGCCAAAATAAGCGATCTGGACATTTTGAGGTAGGCTATGTCATAAAGACATCTTGTCACAAACATCAGAAAGATGTCATATCCAAATCATATTTGGCCACATTATGAGTAGACAAAACCTGGAAAATGTTGTGACAACCAGAAAGATTTATGAAAAGAGAGACAGAGAAAGACAGTGTGAGACAATTCTTGGCAGTCTTTGTGTCATGGCACAGAAGGGAGTCAACACATGAGGTGATCCATGCCATCGGAGATCCCAATTTGTAGAGGGGCATGATCGCCCATGCCAGTTGGCAAGGCATTGGATTATGATGATAGCACTTTAACTTTTTCTTATCAAATGCTGATGACAACATTCATGGAACATACTTCCAACAAACACATATCCATCGCAGTCCTAGCCTTCCAGCTACTCATTCATACATTGAAGCTTGTATGAACTGTCAACAGTGAAGCTTTTGTGAAATGTCAACAATGAGATCTTACATCAACAATGAAGCTTTGGTGAATTTTCAACATAGAAGCTTGTGTAAACTGTCAACAATGAAGTCTTATGTCAACATTAAAGCTTGTGTGAACTGTCAACATTGAAGCTTTTGTGAAATGTCGAGAGTGAGGACTTTGTGAAAGGTCAAACATTGAAGACGTTTTGAAATGTCAACATGGAAGCCTTTGCCCTGTGTCAACAAGGAGGAAACTGCAGTCAACTCGGGTGAATGGTGTCTGTCCACCCAGACTATAGTGGCATAGACAATGATTACCTGGTGTGCCATGATGAGAAAGTCCACAGGGCTAGCCACTATCCTCAGCCAAGATTATGTTCTTATATTTGAATACTTTCTGTACTATATGTATATATTGTGAGTACAGTTTAAGCAAGGGCAGTAATTAAATTCTTGTTATTAATTTGATCACTTGTCTTGTATCCTGTTGCTGTCAACAGTTGATTGACTTGTAAAGTATTATGTAGAGGTCCAAATTCCATGGGGATGTCAGAACTTGGTTAAAGTTGGAATAAATAGATAGTTTCCTAAGTACTGTTTCGTAACATTATTGCAGATATCCCCACCAATCTTATTACATCTCTTTCACTGTCATTGTGTCTTCATCTGAAATGTTCTGGGCCTTACGCCTATCTGAGGTAACCGCCTTGGCAAGATTTCAGCCTCTCATGTCTGTCTGGTTGCTCTGCTCTAGATAGCGTTCGAAAAGGGCTTTGCCCTTATTCTCCTCTGCCAGATGAGGTCAGCACCTTGGAAGTCAGGAATACTCTTATTCTTGACTACCCCATTCATAATTTTATTAGTCACCAGAACTATTACAGTGATTTGTCTGTGTTTATTCTTTGAAACAACTCTGTCTATTTTTTCACTTTTTAACACGTTAACCAGTTGTTTTAAATAGCTAACTCTTGTATCCACCTCTCTTTCCAAGTACAAGATAAGATTCGGGTGAGCAACACTATTCCTCTTGGCATTTTGCCTTTCTCCTACAGCACCAAGCTTATCCACCCAGGCCTTTTCCACTTCAAAATTCCAAAGGTGGCTGCTCCCGACATTCTTTTCTGCCATGATTTCTGCGCTTGTCGCGCCTTATTTTACACACCACATCTTTCCCTGTACTGTCAGACTTGAAAGTCTTGACTGTTGACTTGTGCTGTCTGGTTCTGCCTTTCTCCACCAATATGCTGCAAGGGTGGTGGTCGCTGCCATGGTAACCTAGGACACCCCATCTACACACTGTAGTGAGTGAAGGAGAAACCAGCGCTAGGTCAATAACACTTCCTCGTCACTTGGACGACTTGCTGTCCTGGTGACACAGCCACTGTTGATACAAACAAGGTTGATGGTTTCAAGTGCAGCCTCGAGCTCCTCCCCCTGTGTGTTGAAAGAAATGTTTCCCCATGATCTGCCTTTAGCATTGAAATCGCCACAGAAAATGACATTCCTCTCATGACATAATATGTCACTTAAGCACTGCCACCTCTGGGAATTACAGGTATAAACATTAACCAACATGAATGGTTGACCGAATTGAACTCTAACAGCCTGTATTTGTATCTCTTTGAAGCCGGCTGTATGGAGTGAATTCACACACAGTCTCGTCTCCTCTAGGGATGTGTGAGGGGATGAATGTATGGGTTGTGTGTGCGTGGGTGGGAGGTGTGTGTTTGTGAATGGGGAATGTGTTGGTGGGTGGGGATGTGTGTGAGGGATGTTTGTATGGGTGGGGAGATTGTGCGTGGGTGGGGATGTGTGTGTATATGGGTAGAGGTGTGTGGTTAAGGGATGTGTGGCTGGGGGAATGGGTGGATGGAGGATGTGTGGTTGGGTGAGGATGTGTGGGTGGGTGATTGTATATGAGTAAGGGTGTGTGGTTAAGGGATGTTTGGTTGGGGGATGGGTGGGTAGAGGATATGTGGGTGGGTGAGTGTGTGCAGGTTAGGAGATGGTGGGGGATGTTTGTAGGTGTGGGCTCGTGATCTGTGAGTGGGCTGGGGGAGATGGGAGATTATGTGGGTGAGTGCGGAATTTGTGTGTGGGTAGGTGCGGAATATGTGAGTTGACGGGGAGATGTGTGTGTGGCTGAGGAATGTGTGTTTGGTTGGGTGGTTGGAGGTGTGTGGGTGGAGGAGGATATTGGGTGAGCGATTGCTGGTGGGAAATGGGACGGGTAGAGGATATGTGAGTGGGTGGGGAGATGTGTGTAGGTGGGGGATGTGTGGGTTATTGAATGTATGTGTGCTTGGGGTGTGGGTGGATGGGATGTGTGGTGGGTGAGAGATGTGTGTGGGTGGGGAGATGTGTAGGTGTAGGGATGTGGTGGATGGGTGGGGGAATGTATTGTATGTGTGTGTGGTTGGGTCTGGGAGTTGGAGTGAATGGGGGATGTGTGGGTGGGTGGTGGATGTGTCTCATAACATAGTAATATGCATTGTTTATGTTTACAAAATTCATGTGACAATGTTTTTTTCCTATGCACTGTTGATGAAAGAAAGATGAGTGATTCGAAGGGCCGAATGTAAGACGGGCCTGCGTGCCCAATTTGTTACCCTTTGAAAATAAAGTCTGTTCGTTCGTTCGTTCATTTAGGCTGACCCTGCCGACTCAGTAGCTTGTTTACCTCTGTACGGGGTACACATGCTGGTCCGACATTTTGAAAAAATGAAAACATCAATCAGTAACCCACACGTTGCGAAATACACTCAAGGATTAATTCACTCAGATGCATAAACTCTGTAGCACCGGAAAAAATCTTGGAAGGAAACTCCTGGTTTACATCTTAGCGCAGAAATTAAATGCAAGAGATTAAATTATTCATCTCCTATGTGAAAAAAAGAGCAGTTACAAAAGAACACCGCTGTCTGCCGCCATCTTGACCGCAGCCACCTAGCCAGTTATATCAGGCTGCCAAGCGTAACTCTTTCAGCAGCAAGCAACTAACCATGTATTCATCAGTCACTCTTTACAGATGCTTTTCTGAACTCCTAGAAGAGCACATACGGACTGGCTGAGATTATGTCTAGGCTAGTCAGACTAGAAAGAAAGAAAAAGAGAGAGAGAGAGAGAGAGAGAGAGAGAGAGAGAGAGAGAGAGAGAGAGAGAGAGAGAGAGAGAGAGAGAGAGAGAGAGAGAGAGACAACAGAAAGGAAAGCAGGCTGGCAGGCTGGCTGGCAGGCAGGCAGGCAGGCAGGCAGGCAGGCAGACAGACAGACAGACAGACAGGGAACAACATACTTGTACAAAACAGAATCCCATGCTTCATTTCATCTTGATTCAATTATCGGCAGACTGGCAACATTCCAGGGGTTAGACGGCTGGACATGCTGAATATGACACTCTGACACAAACTGGGACAAACTCTGGCTAAGCTGAAACTGGGGATGAATGACAGAAATTTAACAGATTCAGTGCGAAACAAAAAGTAGGTTTTGACTAAACAAAAACTGGATGGAAAATAGAAAGTAAGGGTGTCACACTAATGATCTAAAAATTGTTAATATGGTAGCAGACATGTTTTATATATCAAATTAAAGGAGGTTGATTAGGGGAAATTTCTGTATTAATACTCTATAGAGACAACATTTCACAATGACATTTCAGCAGAAGATACGGGAAGTCACTAATTAATCATCCCATGGCACTAAACCAGTTAAAATAAACTTCTATACAATCACATACATTTATAAACATTAGTTATCTTCTTCTTATGGTCCATTGGCCATTGGTCTTCATGTCTGTGCCAATTTTCTTTGTGTATGAGGCACATTATTTCTGATACAAATGTTTCTCCATTAGGCTGCCTAGCATCTGTAGATCATTCCCTTTTTTTCTTTCTCTGACAATTTATACTTTCAGAAATTCTTCTTCTTCTTCTTCATTCGTCCAAGATGTTTGTTATGGATGTAAATGGGTTGTGCCTGTTTGCAGTAGAGCTGCGATAATTGCATATTTTGGCTGACAAATCCAACTTTTTCAGGCATTTGTTGACTGGGTTAAACTTCCCAGGTATTTTCACAAATTCAAAACAATGTATTCCCGTAGTGAAAGTAAACACAGAAGCCACAAAAAATATGTTGTATGATTTATTGCCTGGCATATTTTGCTGCATGTCATCACAATAACTGTGACAATGTGTTTTAAGCAAAGTATTATTCATTTATCCACTTCATTTGATATATGATGCAGTGAAATATGCAAAGTAATAAATCTTGCAACATGTTGTTTGTGGCTTGTGTGTTTAAGTTTATGTATAACCTCTTTTCGTGATATATTCAATTAATGTGGTTTGGCTATTTCTGATCTGCAAGAAGTAAAATAAAGGACCATTTTTGAGGCATATTGAGCACATAGTGCTAGCTCCATATTTTTACCGACCAATCAGCACTTGATGGGCCATGTACTCAGTATCATGCCAGCTGCTTTTACTTCCTTAGATATTTTCTGGTATCCTTTTTAGGCCAGTCTGGGAGCCATGTTCACTTTATAAAATCTACCTTGATGCAAATTGGAACCCACGATCACCACTCCAGCAGACAAGAGTGCTGGCCACTGCACTACCGTGGCTCCCATTTCTGACATCAATACCCAACACTGTTTTATTTCTGCCCATATAACAAGAAATAAATTAAAGAGCCAGTCATCTCTTCTGATAAAAATTACCGATTCTCTTCATGAGACTCCTGAGAGTCGACGCTGGAGCTTCATGCTTTGTGTGGCGTTTTAGCAGGTCGCCCTGCGAAAAGAGACCGAGCCATGTGAGAAAACCCGGCTCAATTAAGTCTTTCTGGTGACTGCTGATTCCATCGATGATGAACTGTAATTTTCGTGGAGGACTTTTGTGTTGGCATTCTACACATGCATTATGCACAGTGTACCTGTGCGGGCTGTTGGATTGCCAAGACTCCTGTCTGTTCCACTTTTCACATTGGACAGTGTGGAGCATTTTGTGTGATATTCACTGGCACAGGAACGGAGCATAATCGGGACTACTCGTTGCCGTGAAGTTGGAAACGCGACTAACTAACTAACTAACTAACTAACTAACTGACTGACTGATCTCTTTAAAGATATAAATAAACAATTTGTAATAATCTGGTAACAATTTTATAATATCATGTTGAATAACATAAATTTATATACATCTACATCATTAAACATAAATGTGCAATAACCTATAGCACAATAGAATACATTTATAATACTAGTGGCATGATAATATAAATATGGAATACTAATAATGTACAGTGCAGTAGTATAAATTATAACAATCAAGCTGATAACAGCAACTCATAATAATCTTCTTTTCTGTTTATGTGGAATATGTATCAGCCAGTTTGTTTCCTGCATGAAATGCACTGTTTTCTGCACATCTTTTAGACATCAGTAGAATCTGACATCTAGCATTGTATCATCAAGCCTTAGAGCCAACCTTTCTGAGCTTATTTGATATAGTGTTGTAGTATATCTTCTGTAGTTTGAGATGCTTGGTCGCATATTAATGTAGAACCTGTCTTTAACTTTATCTATTATTGAGTCTGTTATCTTCAGTTCTGAGTCTAAAATAGTGGCATTGTCCAGTCCTGTCCAGTAGGTAATAATCATCATGTAGTTGAGCAGGTGATTTTCAAGTATTTTCATTAAGATTCTCTTTTGCTGCTATGTAACTGGAATATCTAGTTGTTGTGTTCTTTTGTCATCTTTGGCCAGTTTGTCAGCTTTCTCATTTCCTGGCACACCGCAGAGGAATGGGATCCACTACAGAATAGTGCTTCACTCTTGACATATTTGGGGCAGTAGATCCTGTAGTTCTGAGAGGCTGTTGGGTCTGAATGCTAGGAGAACAAACAGTAAATATAACTACTAAAGACCACTTAGTGAACTAAAAAAGATTGAAGTTTATATAAGGGACAGCACTGCAGATAAGAACAATACATTTTAAGCGAGCGCAAAAAGAAGAAGCAGAATAACTATGGGCGAAGAAAGAATTATTACTGGGTGTATATTTTCTCATATGGTGATTACAACACATTTCCAGCTAACAGAAAGAATGTGATAGAAAACCAAATATGAATTATGAGTATCTACACTTGTCTATGAAATCTGGCAAGACCCCGGGTCCAGACAACAATCAATCAATCAACCATGTGCCATGTGGGAAAGCGTGGACGGTCATGACTCGCCATTTCACTCGATCACCAGTGTCGTGGATCAGCTCAGTGTTCCTGTCTCGTCCATGCCATGTGGCCAAGCCATCCAGGTATTTTCCTCTCGGTCTTCCTCTTGGTCTGTTCCCTTCGATCTTGCCAGTTGTCACTAAGTTCTCCAATCCATTTCTTCTCATAACATGTCCAAAAAATTTTGACTCTCTACGTCTAATTTCTCTAATCAGTTTACGATGTTCATTTGTCTCCTGTAGTACTTGGTCATTGGTTTTTCTGTCTGTCCATGGTATTTTCCTTAGAAACCACATTTCTGCAGCCATCAGATGATTTTCAGCTTGACTGCTCATTGTCCAAGTTTCACATCCATACAAAAGAACAGGCTCTATGTAGCCCCTCAACACTCTTTTTCTCGTTTCAATTGACATCTTTTTATTGGTCAGAATGTTTTTCATCTTGCTAAAGGCTACTTTCGCCATGGCGATTCTTGTTCTAATCTCTTCAAGGCATCTCCCATCAGATGTTATGACTGTTCCAAGATAATTGTACCGATTAACTTGTTGAAGAATATTTCCATTTACTTGTATATTACATTGTGGCACTTCTTCCTTCCTAGTCACGACCATAACCTGAGTCTTTTTACAATTTAATTCTAACCCCAGTTGCTCACTGTGTACAACAACCGCATCTACTAATTGTTGCAGGTCCTGCGCATTGTCTGCAATTAATACTGTATCATCTGCATATCTAATGTTATTGATGTTTCGTCCTCCAATGCTGATTCCATTTATATACTCTACATTTCTGAAAATATTTTCACTGTATCAGGAAAAAAGATCTGGAGACATCACACATCCCTGCCTAACACCTCTCTTAATTGGCTGATACTGTCCCACTTCATTATCAATCCTTATTGCAGCTTGTTGTTTCCAATATATGTTTTTTATAAGTCTAATGTCTTTCCCATCAATTTGTAGATCTGCAAGCATATCCACCATGTTGACATGTCTAACTCTATCAAAAGCCTTTGTATAGTCAATAAAGCAAAGATGTATATCCTTGTTTACTTCTATAGCACGTTCAATAACTGTTCGCAGCATATACACAGCATTTACTGTACCCTTTCCTTCTACAAACCCACATTGTTCTTCCCCTATTTCAGGTTGTATCTTCTTCCTCACTCTTTGCATGAGTCCACTACAGAATAGTGCTTCACTCTTGACATATTTGGGGCAGTAGATCCTGTAGTTCTGAGAGGCTGTTGGGTCTGAATGCTAGGAGAACAAACAGTAAATATAACTACTAAAGACCACTTAGTGAACTAAAAAAGATTGAAGTTTATATAAGGGACAGCACTGCAGATAAGAACAATACATTTTAAGCGAGCGCAAAAAGAAGAAGCATGATGTGTAACATTATTCCTTTCAAAAGGAAGTTATTGATGGATCAGTTGAGAATCTATAACGGACGGAGGAAAATCACGGAGACAAGCTTTACTGTGGCCAGCTTATGCAAGACCTCACTACGGGTACATCCTCGGCTGAAAGGAGTAAATCACGTGAGTGAATGGTGTAAAACAATTGCTGCCCAGAGGCGTAGAAGAATCCCGTTGATTGTGATCTTTCCCAGAGGGGTAAAATTACAACCTCCTGACAATTACCGGATTTTACCAAGCTATTGCATGGAATCCCGGCCGAAAACCAGGTACAAGGATCTATCCAGAGTATCTTTGGGTTATGGAAATGGGACGTCTTTATGCAGAAGCAGGACAACCCACTGCCACAAGGAATATTGGAAACCTTTAGGCAGATACAGAACGGAGAGTGCTTAGGCATTATTCTGGGATGTACGGCGTGCTTTGACAAAAGATTTCTGGTAGAAACTTTTTTTTAAGGGGAAAGCTCTGTCACGAATTGGCCGCCTTAACATCCCAGAATATTTTTCTCGGTCTCCAAATTTGAGAGGCCAAATTGAGAAAGAATGAATTAATCACACTACTCCAAAATTATCTAGTCGTGAGGTAAGATTATTCACAAAAAGCCTCTAGCCATGACGTAAGCTTGCAGATGGCAAGTAAAATGGCAACTAGATAATTAGTATACACCTTGGGAAACTGCTGACCCAGACATGCTGAATCAACAATGAACTGGGCCATGGACTGTGTAATTAAAACCACCCAGGCGTGAACAACATTGACACAGGGAGAGATAATGGCCCCAGGGCGGTACACAAGCCCCGTCCACTCGGACTGGCAGACTCTGCAAGGTGTGAAATCACTGATAAGACTGTGAAACTGATCTGGGGCTGGCAACGCAAAACCATCCAGGTGTGACACTATGGTGAGGGTTAGTGGTTAAAAGAATTTTTATGACTGGACAGACTTGGGGTTAATTGCAATCACTGTCAGGAGGAGATAAGAAGAATTTATGACGGGAATGCCAAAGAGATAATAGTGTCTCAGACACTGTCTGCTAGACTCAGCTTAAATAAGGGTCCCTAGCCTGTTTATGTCAGATTAAGTTTGACTTCAGAACAGGTGAGAAGAGAGAGTAAATGTAGATTTCTTAGTAACTAAGTATTTTAGGTGTATGTACTGAATTCCAGCCTATATCTGATCTAGGTTATTGCAAGAACTATCATTGTCATAGATTACTTGAGTGTTCTTTCTAAGTTCTGCGTTCAATATCATATTGCTTTAAAGTGTTATTCTTCTGAGAAATAGAGCCTTATGTGAGACAGATCTTGTCTGGGTAGACTTTTAGGTGTCTTGGTAGATGCTTGTCATTTCTTTGTACACTATCCTAGTTGCCTTTTGGTGTGTGCATTTGTTGTACAGAATATAGTCAACTGACTATTTATTTAATTCTTACAACAGCAGGTGATTAAACCGGGCAGCTCAGCAAATATAGCTGGTCTGTGTGGTCACTTCAATTAGACTTGTTGTATATCTCATTTTGTAGCTATACAATATTAGTACTCATTAATAATGCCTGATGCTATTATGTGAATATCATTAGATGTCTATCTTGAAGTAATATAATGTTTACGGATATGTTGGATGTATGTATGTGTAATTTCATATGAATATACGATGCTAGGAATATGCTTCGTACATATTCTTTTTGTGTATATACATCTCATTTCGTATACCTACAAACTAACTAGTGCATTATGCTATTATGTTAAAGTATCATAATATGTCTAGTTTAATTAATGTTTTATGTGTATTTCATGTTTGGTATATTGATTTGTCATATGCAAGCCTATCAATATGACGTGTTATATTATGGGGTGCGCATTGGCACACTAACCATCGATTGCATTTGTAGCCGAGGTGTAATGGTACAGACATTACCCACAAGTGTTATGGGGTATATGGTGCTAAACTTTCTCAGTGTATTGTGGGCGTGCGTCCACGGTAATGCATGGAAACCTGGCATATCTACGGGTCACGGCTTGTAAGCCCGGATGACCCGGTACTATTATAATACCATTACCGACCCGGTGAGCTGCTAAACTAACATTGGACGGAGCGGCTGTACGACACAGAATTTCTGCATTAGCGACATGGACATGGGGCGGCAGAAATGTAATCATTACAGGCGTGTGAGACAATTGAAAAGCCCGTCCCAGACTAAAGACAGTAGGGAGAAGAAGGATGGTGAACACAGTAGAGCTGGAAGATAAACTTGGCCAGACTGGTCATTGTATATGTTTGTGTTATGATATGTTTTAATTAGGATTGCGCTGATGTAGAACTGATATAACACATTCTTGACTTTCTTTCAAGCTCTCACAAGGAGCACCTATGTTACAGATCTCAAGAACGAGTGAAGACTAGGTTGAGCTAGGACTGGCATGAGTCAGGATACCGGCAAGCTGTTCTTTTGTTGAGTCTACTGGAGAGTGGGGATCTGGACCACAGTTCCAGATAGATGAAGTAACAAGTAAAGTTACGTAATGTTTCTCATCACAATATGTTATATGATTTTATCATCCTCATATTGACAATCATCCGATGTCTATTGTTATGATTAGCAAATAAATGTTGTAGTATTGTAACTCATAGTTCTGTCGTTATATTTTAATTCCAATTGTGCATACGTGTTGTGTGTGTACATTGGTGGGGGTTCACTTACACACCAAGGAAAGGAGCAGTCAGGGAGAAAAACCTGTACTAGGATAGTTGTCTTTAAACTTTAATTCAGACTTAAAAATCTACCCTAGATAACCTTCTCTTTCCTAGTCCTTGGCGAATATTCAGCTCAGTTCATTTCAATTTTGTAACGAGCCACTTAGAGCTGTACGTTGGATATTCAAGGGCTTAATCTGTAGTTCAGCCATATAGATTTTGTCCCTAGTCAGTTTCTGACTATCTGGGGTTGCTCGCCAGTGAATAATACATTCATCTAGCCGGTGGGGCACACCGACTTCTGACAGATTAAATCTTTGTGATGTGACTCATTATACTAATTGTTCTATGTTGATCACATTCCAAGGTTCCTTATTTCTTTGGGATTGCAATAAATACAGAGTTACATAATTCAGGAGGTATATCTCCAGTATCATATAATGTGTTCATCAGTCTG
Organism: Cepaea hortensis; assembly: GCA_963921405.1. Classification (NCBI taxonomy): domain Eukaryota; kingdom Metazoa; phylum Mollusca; class Gastropoda; order Stylommatophora; family Helicidae; genus Cepaea; species Cepaea hortensis. Next base: position 73,289,785 of record OY992884.1, on the reverse strand, counting down.
GTGACTTGCTCTAGTCCAAATTCTTCTAAAGCTTTAATCATTTCTGTTGTGATGTTATCTGCACCGGGGGCCTTGCCAGCTTTCATATGCTTAAGAACATTTCGAACCTCCATCTCCAAAATTCACGGTCCTTCATTATTAAATCTAATATCATACTGTTCGTCTCTGTTATCATCATAAAGGTGTTTCACATAATCTGTCCTTACATGTAGAATCTGGTCTTTTTCTATTATGATTTTGCCATCTTCAGTTTTTAGACACCCTGTTTGTTGATGTACTTGTTCTTTTATTAGTAAGTTCCTGAATTCTTTTGTACACTAATTTGGTATTTTGACTGTTGTGTTGGTTTTCAATTTCTAAGCACTTTTCCTCAAGCCATGCTTCTTTTGCCTCCTTACATAATATTCTGACTTGTCTGTGAATTTATTCATATTTGACAGAATTATTTTTGTTGAGTCTTCTTGTTTCCATGAGGTGTTTCCAGACAACATCTCAACAGAAATGATCAATGCCTTAGAAGAATGTGGAATAGACCAAGTCACCATACTGCTGAATACAATATATATTACCGGAGATATGCCTCCTGAATTATGTAATTCTATATTTATTACAATCCCGAAGAAATCAGGAGCCTTGGATTGTGATCAATATTGAACAAATTGTTTTTTGTTTTTTTTTGTGCTCGCTCGCTTTTAACTCAAATGTAGTGATGTTTACGTAGTGATGGACTGAATTTTGCATGTGGATTAACTTTTCCTATTAACAGTGTCCCTCGACATCAGGCAAACCCACTCCGACTTCAGAGGTACTTGTAATTTACGTCCCCAAGTCAAGGACAACAGGTCAATATTTTATTTGTTTACGATATGAAAGGAATCATCATTGGGGGATATAACATTAATAATATTAGATATATGGATGATGCAGTCTTGATTGCAGACAATAAACAGAATCTGCAAAATGTTGTAGTTGTAGTAGATGTGATTGTTGCACACAGTTAACAACAAGAGTTAGAAATAAATTGTAAGAAGACACAGATTATGGTCGTCACTAGGAAGAAGGTCATACCACAATGTGATATACGAGTAAATGGGCATATTCTTAAACAAGTGAATCGATACAATTATCTCGGAACAGTCATAACATCTGATGGGAGATGCCTTGAAGAGATTAGAATAAGAATCACCATAGCGAAGGTAGCCTTTTGCAAGATGAAAAACATACTGACCAATAAAAAGATATTATTTGAGTGTTGAGGTGCTACATAGAACCTGTGCTTTTGTATGGATGTGAAGCATGGACAATGAGCAGACAAGCTGAAAAACATTTCATGGCTGTGGAAATGTGGTTTCTTAGGAGAATGCAACGAAAACCATGGGCAGACAGAAAAACCAACAAATAAGTCCTACAAGAAACAAATGTCATGAAAACCTGTAAATTGATTAGAGCAATTAGACATAGACAATCACAATTTTTTGTTTTGGTCACGTTATAAGAAGTAATAAATTGGAGAACTTTGTGACAGCTGGCAAGATCGAGGGGAAGAGAACAATGGGAGGGCAGAGAAGTAAATACCTGGATGGCTTGGCCTCGTTGTATGTATGGTCGAGAGCTGATCCACGACTGATGGAAAGATGGTGAAACATGACCGCCCACGCTCACCGGCACGTCACATGATGATGATGACACTTGTCTACATCTTCTGAGAGATTCTGATATAGGCATGCCCAGATTGTAGTGACGTTAAATGATTTCACCTGATGTCATTGAAATATTATAATATATGCCTGCTGAATCAAACAGTTGGCGGTAAAACTAAAACTGTCCTCCCAACTACTAACTTAAACTAGGGACAATATTATTATTATTATTCAATATACAATAGTTAGTACTATTAATAGTACACAATACTCATTGCAGACGGTGTGTTCTGTGGCATTTTTATTTCTTTACTGCAAAGGTAGTAAACATTTTTACTTGACACATGTAATTATAATTATATCTTCAAATAATCCGTCTTCTCTTCCAATGTAAACAAAAGTGGATGTCAACAACAGCCGCCATATATAGCCGAACGTTGGCGTGGCCATAGTTGCCATTCTAGATATTTTATATCCAGATCTAGAGGTTTTTGCCGGCATCTGGATACCATTTTCTGACGTTTGGATGCTGGATGCAATTCTAGATACTTTTCATTTGGAGTCGGATATTTTGAATACTTTCTAGATTTTACTTTTCTTTCGGTGTCATTTACCCATTTTATGTTTGGTCTGGACGCGCGTAAATTATGGTAACTGTCATTATTTAAACTTTGAACTGACGTGGGTCAACGCTCAACAATCTGGCAACCCCTTGGTAATGAGTAAAACGGCGCATAAATTATAATAACATTATTTGAACTGTAAACACACTGTGATGCGACTTACTGCTGTAATGCCGACTTTGTGATTTTTTACACGTGAATTTGGCTGCAACTGGTACAGATAATGCCTCGATAATAGTTGATATCAACCATAGCGTTTATATAAAATTGAAGGAAGATATCCCATCTTTAATCCTCATAAAATGTGCGTGTCATTTCTTGCAGCTAGCATTATCACATGGGAGTCTCTGTGGCGAAGTGGTCAAGCCGTTTGACGTTTGACTCGTGAGCCGAAGGTTGTGGGTTCGATTCCGGGCTGTGTCCTTCGGTTTACGAGTTAAATGTTTCGGAGACTCCCATGGGTCGTCGCTAAAAGCTACGGAGTTCGTGCTTTGTGCGACGCTTTCCGTTCTGCGGAAAGAGACCGAGCCATATGGGATAAAAACCCGGAGCAATGAAGTCGACCCTGTCGACTTTTAAGCGACTTTATTATCACATGCCTCATCAGAATGTTTACTAAGGAATTTGCAATTCCGTATTGCTGAAACACATAACTGGTTCTCCAAATCATCTGTCAGACAACAGCAATAACAATTTATATAAAGCACTAGCTGACCTGGCCCGGCTTCGCCCAGACCTTGGTGGGGAGCATCTCATTTAATTCATATAAGTAGTCATATAAGTTCTCGTTCCCGTTACCGACTATCTGTCTGTCTGTCTGTCTGTCTGTCTGTCTGTCTGTCTGACCCAGCCCGTCTTCGCCCAGACCCTGATGGGGAGCATGTCATTTAATTCATATAAGTAGTCATATAAGTTCCCGTTCCCGACTGTCTGTCTGTCTGTCTATCTATCTATCTGTCTGTCTGTCTGACCCAGCCCAGCCCATGGTGGAGAGCATCTCATTTAAATCATATAAGTAGTCATATAAGATCCCGTTCCCGACTATCTGTCTGACTGTCTGTCTGTCTTGGGTAAATGGAGGAGGGAGGAGGAAGAGGGAGGTGGAGGAGGGAGGAGGAGGGCGGAGACAGGAGGAATAGGGAGGAATAGGAGGGAGGAGGAGGGATTAGGGAGGAGGGGAGGAGGGAGGAGGGAGGACGAGGGAGGAGGAGGGCAGGGAGGAGAAAGAGGGAGTAGAGGAATGTGAAGGGAGGAGGAGGTAGAGGGAGGAGGAGGAGGGAGAAGGAGGGGAGGAGGAGGAGGGAGAGAGGAGGAGGAGGGGGAGGAGGAGGAGGAGGGAGAGAGAAGAAGGAGGGAGGGAGGGAGGGGAGGAGGGAGGAGGGAGGAGGAGGAGGAGGGAGAGGAGGAAGGAGGAGGGAGGAGAGAGGAGGGAGGAGGGAAGGGAGGAGAGGAGGAGGGAGGAGGGAGGGAGGAGGGAGGAGGAGGAGGAGGGAGAGGAAGAGGGAGGAGGGAGGAGGGGAGGGGGGAGGGGAGGGGAGGTGAGGAGGAGAGGAGAGGGAGAGTGAGGAGGAAGAGGAGGGAGAGGGAGGAAGAGGGAGGAGGAGGAAGCGGGAGGAGGAGGATGGAGGAGGGAGAGGGAAGGAGGAGGAAGGAGAGGAGAGGGAGGAAGGGGAGAGGGAGAAGGAGGAGGAGGAGGAGGGAGGGGAGAGGAGTAGAGGGAGGAGGAGGAAGGAGGAGGAAGAGGAGGAGGAGGAGCCAGACCCTTGGCGCGTTGCCCCGGAGGCCGGTGGAGGGAGGAGGCCGGCGGAGACACGGGATGGCCGTCGGGCGAGAAGATTAGGAGGGATGAGGGAGGAGGAGGGAGCAGGAGGAAGAGAGGGAGGAGGAGAAAGAGGGAGGAGGAGGAATGTGAAGGGAGGAGGAGGTAGAGGGAGGAGGAGGGAGGAGGAGGGAGAAGGAGGGGGAGGAGGAGGAGGAAAGAGGAGGTAGAGGGAGGAGGAGGGGGAGGGAGGAGGAGGGAGGAGGAGAGAAGAAGAGGAGGGAGGAGGAGAAGGGAGGAGGAGGAGGAGGGAGGAGGAGAGGGAGAAGGAGGGAGATAGAGGAGAAGGGAGGAGGAGGGAGGAGGAGGAGGGAGGAGGAGGGGGAGGAGGGAGGAGGAGGAGGGAGGAAGAGGGAGAAGGAAGAGGGAGGAGGGAGAGGGAGGAGGAAGAGGAGGAGGGTGGAGGGAGGAGGTAGAGGGAGGAGGAAGAGGAGGGAGAGGGAGGAAGAGGGAGGAGGAGGAAGCGGGAGGAGGAGGATGGAGGAGGGAGAGGGAGGAGGAGGAAGGAGGAGGAGGGGAGAGGAGGAGGGAGGAGGCAGAGGGAGAAGGAGGAAGGAGGAGGAGGAAGGAGGGAGGATGAGGAGGGAGGAGGTAGAGGGAGGAGGAGGAGGGAGGAGGAAAGAGGTAGGGGGAGGAGGAGGTAGAGGGAGGAGGAGGAGGAAGGAAGAGGGAGGAGGGAGAGGGAGGAGGAAGAGGAGGAGGGAGGAGGTAGAGGGAGGAGGAGGGAGGAGGTAGAGGGAGGAGGAAGAGGAGGGAGAGGGAGGAATAGGGAGGAGGAGGATGGAGGAGGGAGAGGGAGGAGGAGGAGGGAGGAGGAGGGGAGAGGATGAGGGAGAAGGAGGAGGAAGGAGGGAGAGGAAGGAGGGAGAATGAGGAGGGGAGGAAGGAAAGGGAGGGAGGAGGAAAGAGGTAGGGGGAGGAGGAGGTAGAGGGAGGAGGAGGAGGAAGGAAAGGGAGGAGGAAGAGGAGGAGAAGGGAGGAGGTAGAGGGAGGAGGAGGGAGGAGGAGGAGGTAGAGGGAGGAGGAGGTAGGAGGAGGAGGAAGAGGGAAGAGGGAGAAGAAGGGAGGAGGGAGGATGATGAGGGAGAAGGAGGCAGGAGGAGGAGAAGGGAGGCAGGAGGAGGAGGCAGGAGGAGGAGGAGGGAGGCAGGAGGAGGAGGGAGGAGGAGGGATGAGGAGGGAGGGGAGGAGGAGGGAAGATGAGGGAGGAGGCGGAGGGAGTAGGAGGGAGGAGGATGGAGGAGGAGGGGGAGGAAGAGGGAGAAGGAAGAGGGAGGAGGAAGAGGAGGAGGGTGGAGGGAGGAGGAGGGAGAGGGAGGAGGAGGAAGCGGGAGGAGGAGGATGGAGGAGGGAGAGGGAGGAGGAGGAGGAGGGAGGAGGAGGGGAGAGGAGGAGGGAGGAGGCAGAGGGAGAAGAAGGAAGGAGGAGGAGGAAGGAGGGAGAGGAAGGAGGGAGAATGAGGAGGGATGATGATTGCCGTGTGACGATTCTGTGTAGTCACGTCATTTTCTTCCCTTTCCCTAGCGTTTTGGTTCGGGGATTCTTATTTTGGGAGGGGGAGGAGGGAGGAGGAGGAAGAAGGAAAAAAATACGACAGTTGGCTGCTCTGGAATGAAAGGAAGACGTGTAGAAAATTTCATCTCAATCGGATGGGCCGTTCGCGAGCGCATAAAGGACATACATACATACATACAGAGATACATAAATACGGACGCACATCCTAATTTATATATAAGATTAAATGATAGTTCCCCACCACTGAAAATTCTGTCATATTGCAAAACTAGATGATTATCAATTCAACCAGCTGTTGAAGTAATTGTGAACCCATGGTTGGAGTTGAAGACACACTTCGAAATAACAAGACAAAGTGAAAAATGCTACACAGTTGAAATACTATATGGAATGTACAGTGATGAAAATAATTTGGCATTCCTTCTCTTTTTACAACCCATTTTAAGTGAAGTGCAAAAAGTTAATAAACTATTTGAATCTCAAAATGTTGATAAAGTTAAATTACTTGACGACCTCATTTTGCTATTTCACTCAATTGGTGAAAGACTTATATTGCCAGCTTGTAAAGCTGACTTGTTCACTTGCACTATAGAGAGCTATTTGACTCCTAAGTCATACCTAGGATACCAAATCGTATCAAAAATTGATGGTTTAAAAACAAAAGGACTGTTAACAGAAAATGAAGAGAACAACTTAAGAAAGCGCTGTCAAGATTTTCCTGTCTCATTATTCAATCAACTGAAGCAGAGACTTCCTGAAAATTTAGAAATATTGAAAAATATTTCATTCTTTTCTATTAACGACATATCTCAGCCAGTAAAGAACATACCTAAATATTGTCAAGTTATTAAATTTTTAAGGGCTACTGATAATAGTGTGGCGGAAGCAGAATATTAGTTAACCAAAATAAATTTGGTTGACTGGACAAACAAAACAGAAACTGAAGCTTTCTTTAGTGAAGTAAGACAATTTAAAGATGCCTCAGGAAACAGCCCATTCTGTAAGCTCTTTGAATATGCGATGTCTGCCATGATACTACCCCATTCAAATGTTGATGCGGAAAGAGTTTTCAGTACTGTGAATTATACAAAATGTAAACTAAGAAACAGGATAAAACTTGACCTCTTAAATGCTATCTTGACAATAAGATTTGACCTGATCAGAGCAGGAAAATGCTGTTCAACTTATCAGCTCCCTGATCGTGTAATAAAAGAAATTGGAACAGCTAAAGCATACCAGAGTCATTTTGAATCTGAAGCTTCAACTTCATCATCCAAACTAAGTGCATCTTGTGAGAGTGCATCATCAGTGAAGATGAGGACATGATTCTTCTTCTTCTTCGTTCATCCGGAGTTTTTTTTTCGGATGTGATTGCGTTGTGCCTGTTTACAGCAGAGCTGCGTTCTTGCGCCGTTAGGCCGACACATCCGACTTCTGCGGGCATTTGTTGACCGGGTTAACCTTCCCGGGGGTTTCTTAGGACGTTTGACTCTCACTGTTGTGGTGTTATCCCCCATCCCAGCTGGTCCTTATAGAACAGCCAAAGATCCTGGTCAGCCCTCAAGGGAAGGCAGGGGCAGACCATGGGCATTCCCCGCCATCCAAGGAGGCTTCCATACTTGCAGAGCCGATACATAGCGCTCTGGTACTGGGCTCACCCAAGGAATCGTCACGTCCTGCACATGGCTGCTTAGCCTCACTTCCGTATATTGGGCCTTCCGTTCACCATAGGCTGTTCTTCCGGAAACCAGAAGTATGCAGTCTGCAGATGACATCCACACAGTGAGCTTTCGATTCGGACTTTCCGTGTAATGGATTTGCTAGCCAAGCAATATTCCATTTCGTGCCACTAGGACACTTTTCCACCTTTTATGAAGCCCACACAGTGGGCTTTTGATTCGGACTTTCCACGTAATGGATTTGCTATCCAAGCAATATTCCATTTCGTGCCACTAGGACACTTTTCCACCTTTTATGAAGCCCACACAATGGGCTTTTGATTTGGACTTTCCACGTAATGGATTTGCTATCCAAGCAATATTCCATTTCATGCCTCTGGGTCTTCATGCACCTTTAAATGTCAACCTGTATATAGTTAAAGTAATCTGCGGTCAACTTTAGCTTGTTGATATCTCCATAGAGCTTGTCCTCAAATGAAGCAGGTGTGGGCCAAAATATCTTTCTCTGTTCTGCATACGTTGGGCAATCCTGCAGCAAATGTTTTGCTGTCATTTTTCCAGTTCTACAATTACATTCATCTGTATCTCCTATCTTTAGTTTATTGAACAAGTGGTATTTCAGCCTGTTATGTCCTGTGCGGAGTCTGAAGATTGCTACTTGTTCTCTTCGGTCGAGTTTGTAATATGCATCATCCTTCTGATGGCCTGGATGCTCTGATTCCCATTTGGTTCTATAAGTGCTTTTTATCAACCTCTTTGCCTCATTATAGGTTATGTCTATGTCAGGCTGTGGTAGTCGTCCGCCCTCTTTTGCCAGTCTGTCAGCCTCTTCGTTTCCAGGTATACTGCAATGTGATGGGATCCACTGTATTACAACTTTTTTGGATTTCTGGCATAGACCATGGAGTGCTGCTCTTAGGTCAGTTAGTTCTGTGCTGTTATTGCTCTTCAGTATTGAGACAGCTGACTTTGCATCTGTGAAGATAGCTATTTGCTTCTCTTTATTTTCCTCCATCAGGAGCATTTCTGCTGCAGTTTTCAGAGCCTCTACCTCCGCTTTGAAGTTACTTGAAAATTTTCCAGTTGCCATTGAATGTGTTTTTTTCGCTCCATTTTTTAAATTTAGGAGAATTCCTCCTCCTCCATTCTCTATTGAATTTTTGGCTGATCCATCTGTATATGCATGGGTCCAATTCCTGCTTGGGTAATGTTCTTTTATGTAGTTTAGGGTTATTTCTCTTCTTTCGGTTTCATGCTGAGTGTTCTTTTTCTCAATACCAGGAATGTTTTCTATCATCTCAGGCAGTTGCTGCTGTCTCCAAGCTGGGAACTTGTGTGCATTGTGTATGGGCTTGACTGTTGATATGTTAAGAATAGGATCTGACCTAATCCTTCGTTTTGCAGTTTCTACAAAGTTGCTACGCTTCAGTCTTCCCTTTCCAAAACCATTAAATCTGTTGTACATAGGGTGGTCTGTCAATCTTCTAAATTTTTCTGCTTGTTGCTGGGCTCTGCTATCTCTTCTATCCTGCATTGGTTGTAAACAAGTGATCTTTTCTAATTCATTAATAGGCGTTGTCTTCAGGCTTCCAGTTATGATTCGCATTCCTTGATTTTGGACTCTACTTATTTTGTTAAAGTTTGACTTAGCTGCTGTTGCCCAAGCTGCAATGCCATATTCCAGTACTGGCCTCACCCGTCCAGTATATAACTTCTTGAGAACTTTCTCATCTGCTCCCCACGTTGTACCAGCAAGCTTTTTCATGATTGCCATTCTTTGCCTTGCTCTTGTTCGATTTTTCTCAACCTGTGTCTTCCATGTCAGGCGACGATCAAAGGTGACTCCTAGATAGTTTGGATTTTCTTCATGGAGCAATATTTTTCCATTCAATACCAGCTTAGGTTGCTGAGTTTTAGTTGAGAGGGAGAACACTGTGCATGTTGTTTTCTCCTCACTTATCTTCACTAGCCATGATTTTGACCAGTCCTCTAGCGCTAATAGGGCTTGCTGTATTCTGCTGTTAGCTGTACTAATATATTCTTCAGATGTCCATATGGCTAGGTCATCTGCAAAGGATGATGTGTGTACTCTGGCTGGAAAATTTTCCGTGATGTCGTTTATATATGCTAGGAATAATGTTGGTGAAAGAACTCCTCCTTGGGGGACACCTTGCTCCAACAGCATCATTTTGCTGGTTTGTCCTTGTACTTTTGTCCTGGCAGTTCTGTTCTCAAGGTAGTGGCTGATCCATTTGTACATTTTCCCGCAAACATGCATTTTTTGCAGTTTTACTTTCAGTCCTTCCTTCCATACTTTATCAAATGCTTTTTCTAAATCTATCCAGACCGCAAGTGTGTGCTTTTTCTCTTGGAAGGCATCCTCTATTTCCTGAGCAATATAGGTTATTTGATCTTCAGTAGATCTGTACTTTCTGAATCCTGCTTGGTGAGGTGTTAAGAGTTGGTTTTCTTCCAGATGCCATGTTAGCCTGCCATTGATAATGCGTTCCATTAATTTTCCTACACAGCTAAGAAGACTGATAGGTCGATAGCCATTTGGTTCTTCCAGGTCTTTTCCTTTCTTTGGGACTGGTATTAGTATAGCTTCCTTCCATGCCTGTGGGACTTTATTCCCCTCTTCCAGCTGTAATTTAGGACTGCTAGTAGTTTCTTTTTTGCCTTAGTGCCTAGTCCTATTAGCATTTCATTTGTGATTCCATCCTTTCCTGGTGATGTCTTCTTTTTTAGGGTATTCATTGCCTGTTCCATTTTTTCCATTGTTAGATTTGCCATCATATATTCTGCTGCTGTCTCTGTATATGTATGATGTATCTGTTTATCTTTGATTGCTTTCTTCTGTTCGGCTGTAATATCAATGTGGTTTGCACTGGCATAGTGTTCCATTAGTGCATTTGCAGCCTTTTTTCCTGTAAGCAAGGCATTTCCTTGTTTAATTGTTATTTGTTTGTTTCTAGGTCCTTCATTGTTCATGGCTTTCACTAGTTTCCATAGTTTGTTTCCATCCCTGTCAAAATTCAGGTTTTCTGTTTTTTTCCTCCAACAATCTCTTGTTGTTTGATTTACTGTTCTTTTATATTTTGCTGAGATGGCTTTGAGAGAGATGTTCGCTTCAGTTGTTTGTTCTCTCTCTGCGGTCTTCCTAGCATCTTCAACTTTTTCCTCCAAAAATTGTAGTTCTTCAGTCCAGTATGGTTTGTAATTTTTCCTTGCTCCTCTTGGAATAGACTCAGTGGCCGCCTGTATTATTGCTATGTTTAGACTTTCCACCATTTGCTTCATGTTGCCATATCGTGTATTTACGTTTTCACAATATTTGTCTGTTAGTATGGCAAATCTGTCCCAATCTGCTCGTTTGTAATTCCAACGGGGCAAAGGCTTTTGCTCCTGTGGAACATACTCCATATTTATTACAAGCTTGATTGGTCTGTGGTCACTACCTGCTAATTGGTCCAGCACATGGTGATCGATTTTGTGGAGGATGTCTCCTGTGCAGAAAGCTAAGTCTGGAGTAGAAGTGGTAATCCATCTTCTGGAGTAGAAGCTCGGTGTGTCATCCGCTTTGTTAAGTAGATGGAGATTTGAGTCTATTTCCCAGTCCTCCACTTCATCTCCTCTTTTGTCAGTATCTGGGTATCCCCATCTTTCTGAACGGCTATTAAAGTCTCCGACAACAATGCAATTTGTGTCAGTTATTTCCATGTTTGAGAGTGTAAGATCCTTATCTGCCGGGCTATATAGATTGTAAATTCTTATTTTCACGTCCTTTATCATTATATCAACACCTATAATTTCCGTTTGGTTGTCAGAGATCACAGATACTTCGCTGCAAGGTATTGTATTTCGTGTAAGTATTACAACTCCTCCTTTGTGTCCTTCGCGGTCGAAACGTGTGGCCTGATATCCCTCGACTGAAAATGTGCGATTGGCGTTGAGGTGTGTCTCTTGAAGGACATGATTCTATAGGTAAGTCACATCAATTTTTTTTTAATGTTGCATATCCGTTACAGGACGTTGCAGTCAACATCAGAATTTTGCAGCTGCTGTTGATGTACTAGGCAAGATTATGCTCAGTAGTTTGCGATTGCTTTCTGAACGACCGGTTCACATACCCCTTAAATTACCAGCGCGGCTCGAACCGCTGCCGGTTCGGGTGCAGCTGCGTTACTCGCAAGAATATACGGGATTACGGCGACAGCAGTAAACTCTAGGCCAGGGAGACCGGCAGTCGCATCAATACATATGTAATTTCTTACTTTCTCAATCTGGATATTTTCCCTAGATACTTTCCAACTAAATCTAGATATTTATGGATGTTGTTTGGGCCATTTCTAGATACTTTAGGTCCAAAAAAAAGTGGCAACCCTGGGCGTGGCTACATAGCAAATCTCGCGAGATAGTATTAGTAGTAGTAGGCCTCTTTCCGCCCTGTAGGGAGAACTATAGATTTTTGCCGCTGGGGAGATGCCTGACAGCTCCGCTGGGAGTATCCGTGGCGAAGTGGTCAAGCCGTCTGACTCGGGCTCCGAAGGTTGTGGGTTCAATTCCGGGCCGCGTCCTTCGGTTCACGAGAGCACTTTTTCGGAGACTCCTAGGGGTCGTCGCTGTAGCTACGGAGTTCGTACTTTGTGCGACGCTTTCATGCGAGAGTGACAATCTGTCACAATTTCTGCAACTGTAGGACAAGGCTGGCCCCGCAGCAAGTGACTGCATTTTATGCCTGTGCCTCCTATACTCAGTTTGTTGGATCAGATTGCGCTCAAACTAAGGGCACCAGTCCGTTTCGTACATCTCTTTTCTAGGAGCATTTGTCTGCTGCAACCATTTCCCACGTGTCTGGACCTATGCCAAGGGTTTTCATATCTTGTTTACACACATCCTTATATGCTTCCCGTGTCGTGTCACGCTGTTAGAAGAAATAATTCATGATTCAACGGGCAAGATGGCGTTTACCTGCAAAGCGTTGTGGACAGTGATGAGCACGGCAAGGCACGTAGAGCCCCCTGGACATCCACTGCACCTAGATTCGTCTCCAGTCGTCTTGACTTCTCTTAACACTGGATTCAGAAGGACTCGTGTATGTAGCCAGGCGCCGGTTGGGGTGAGCGCCCAACCTTGCATAAATACTCTAATGGCTCGTGTATTCATCACCTTTGCAGCAGAAGTCCAACTTCTGGCCTTCTCGTGGCGGACGTCAAAGGTTCATCTGTACTGCTGCATCAATTTTGGCGATGGTTTTTTCTGTTGCAACAATATGCGCTTGACCCGGCAGTCAAAGATCTGTCGTGAACTGACGTCCTTTCCGAAACATTCTTGCCCAGTCTGTCACTGTTGTCTTCGACACGCATTTGTTACCGTGCGTTGCCTGCATTATTCGATGAATGTCCACTGGTCGACATCCTTCAAGTGAAAGAAACTGAATCACCGCTCTTTTAGCTTCTTTGGGCGGATTTTTGGATCAACCCGGCCATTTTCTCAACGGTCAGAAACAGAACCTATGCATCAAAGGACGATAAACACGTGCTCTTTTATTCACTGGTCAGTACTTATCACATGACTTTGACATGATCATGTTCAACGTACGCAATTACGCGCGGTGCGGCACGAACGGATTTCAAATGAACGCACCTAATACATTACTTATTTCTCTTTGATGGTCATATACATTACATTTCTTTAATGTTGATTTGTACACTGGCTCGCAGGGGAGCTGCGTGGTCTCCAGGTATGGTGTATGCTTCGAGTGCTGGAGGTCCCGGGTTCAAGCCCCGGTGATGCCGGGAGTTTTTCACGTGGACTTCTAGTAATAAATTTCCCCTGGTCTCTGGGTAGTGAGATCGGACGCCCGTGTGTATTGTTGCGCACGTAAAAAAAATCCCTTGGCAGTTGGAAATCGAAAAAAAAAAAAAGAGTAGCCTAACGGCGCGGCCCGGGCAAAATTTCAAGTTAAAAATCTACCCAAAGTATTTTCAGGATCCTCGCCGGTGCTACGGAGTTCGTGCACTGAACTGAGTTTCTCCAGACTCAGATTTGCGTTAGGAGGAAAACGGAGCACTTATGGGTTGCACTCGTGTGCCGTGATGTTGATCCATCGACCAAACTAAACTAAGCTTGTACACTGTCTTTGATACACGAAGTATGTCATCATCTTCTGCTTCTGCGTTCATTCGGAGTGTTTTTTCAGATGTAATTGCGTTGTGCCACGTTTATTTGCACCCTTAAGCCGACTCATCCAACTTCTGCGTGTGTTTCTTGACCGGGATAACCTTCCCGGATGCTTCGAAGGACATTCCACTTTCACTCTGACGTTTTTGCGTTGAGCTAAGTTTATTTGCGTCCTTAGGCCAACACATCCGACTTCTGCAGGTGTTCGTTGATCGAGTTAACTTTTGCGGGAGGTTTCGATGAACATTCGACTCTCGCTGTTGTGGTGTCGTCCACGCCCCAGCTGGTCAAGTTAGATCGGCCTAAGACATCACAATCAACCCTCAAGGGAAGGCAGGGGCAGACCATGAGCATTCCCAGCGATCCAAAGAGGCTTCCATATTTGCAGAGCCGACACATAACGCTCTAGTACAGGGCTAGACTAAGGAATCACCACGTCCTGTCCATGGCTGCTTTACTTCCTCACTTCTGTATTTTGGGCGTTTTGTTCGCTACTGGCCGCTCCCTACGCAAACCAGGAACGGTAAGTCTGCAGGCAACATCCATTCAATGAGCTTTCGTTTCAGAAGTTCAACAAGCTCTGCGGGTGTTTGATGGCCAGGTTAACCTTCCCGGGTGTTTCGAATGACATTCCACTCTCACTCTAACGTTTTTGCGTTGTGCCTGTTTATTTGCGCATTTGACTGACCCATCCGACTTCTGTGGGCATTTGTTGACCGGGTTAAGCTTCCGGGTTAAACCGGGTGTTTTAGGAACTTTCAACTCTCACTGTTGTGGTGTTGTCCACATCTCAGCTGGTCAAGTTAGAACGGCCAAAGACATCACTGTCAACCCTCAAGGGAAGGCAAGGGCAGACCATGGGCATTCTCCGCCATCTAAGGAGGTTTCTATAATTGCAGAGCCGAAACATAGCGCTCTGCTACTGGGCTCACCCAAGGAGTCATCACGTCCTGCACATGGCTGCTTCACTTCCTCACTTCCATATATTAGGCATATCGTTCGCTATTGACTGCTCCCGACGCAAACCAGGAACTTTCAGTCTGCAGACGACATCCACTCATCACACTTTCGCTTCGGACTTCCACGTAATGGATTCGCTAGCCAAGAGTTCCATTTCGTTTTAATGAGACATTTTTCCACCTTTGATTACGCTCACTCAATGAACTTTTGATACGGACTTTCATCGTAACCATTTCGTGCCTCTGGGACAATTTTTCCACCTTTGGTAACGCTCACGAGGTAGGCTGCAGATGCTGCCGATTCAGCATCTTACCTCCATGCAGCAGAGAGTGAGTAACGGCCAGACCCTCACATCCGAGAGTTATTGTCATAGAGGCGTTCAGCCATATCCCACAGCTGAGAGTCGTATAAGAAGTGTCTGGACCAAGCATGTAGTAGCACCTTGCATATGATTCGGACTTTATATGTAGTGGATTTGCTAGCCATGGCATATTCCGTTTTACTTCACTTTGCCACTGGGGTCGCTAGTCGGCATCATTTATGGTCAGAAATCGGCGGTATCTGATCGTCTTCGCGATTCTGACTTTCGTTATTAATTAATGAAAACATTCTTGACAAATGCTTTCGCGGTAGCTCATCTTGTGGCGATCCAAGAATTTCACCTCTAACGCCGCAATACGAATGCCCCCGTTTGTCCCTGTTAATTAATCATTACCTCCAGTTCTGAAAACCAGCAATATAGAACTGAGGCCCAATTCCATTATTCCATTCACCATTATTCAGGCAGCCGATGCCTGCTTTGAACACTCTATTTTTTTTTCAAAGTAAACGCTTGTTGATTGTACACTGTCTTTGATACATGAAGTATTTTATGTGATGTACTGGTGATTGTTATTAAATTGTTGTTCAAGAGAAAATAAATATAAATTTGTGTTGCCTTTGTTTTTGACTTGTTAGTCTGAGATCCTGTAGATCGGCACGTGGTCCTCATAGTCTGCATATTCACTGGTAGCTTGACCCTGCACCACAGTACAGCAGTATGGAGGTTATATCATTAGTCATCAACTTCACAACGGAAAGAACCACTTCTTTCATCATCCCCCTTTCATCTTCTTCTCTTCTTCCATGAACCACTCTCTCTCTCTCTCTCTATCTTCTCCTCTCTCTTATCTTTATCCTTCTCCTCCTCCGCTTTCTCTATCTTCTCCTCTCTCTTTTCTTTATTATATTTCTCCTTTTCTCTCTTCCTCCCTATTCTTTTTCTTTCCTTTCTGTATCTTCTCATATCTCTCTCCTTTTGTCGTATTATATATATATATATATATATATATATATATATATATATATATATATATATATATATATATATATATATATATATATATATATATAGTGTGTGTGTGTGTATGTGTGTGCTAGGTATAAATAATGGCAGCAGTACATGTATGGGCTACGCTTGAGTTTAAAGTGAGCAGAAGCAAAAAAAAATAGAGGGGCTTGTGCGTCCCAATGACCCCAAGAGCTATGCCGACGGTAGCACAGCTACTGGTAGGGCCACCCATGTCGGACAGGTCAAGGGAGAGGGACCAGACGAAGAGACACACAAACCTGCTGCCTTGTAGGTAGACTGGGGACAGTCAAAGGCTAGGGAAAGCATCCCAAATAAATGCTTGTCGAAATCGGATGTACTGAGCCACAGGCTTGACAAAGCAGTGCAACGTAAAACCTGCTGCCTTGTAGGTAGACTGGGGACAGTCAAAGGCTAGGGAAAGCATCCCGAATAAATGCTTGTCGAAATCGGATGTACTGAGCCACAGGCTTGACAAAGCAGTGCAACGTAACTTAATTCATGATGTCACAAATCAAAATTAATCGTTATGGTGCTAATCCCGTGAAGTCCCATCAGGCGGCGATAGTGCCGGGCCCCCTGCCTCGAGGGGGTCCACCCATGACTACTGGTGGTCACCTTCCCCTGTGCTGTGGAGTCAAGGCACAGAGGAGTAGGTTAAGAGCTATTGACCAAATACCCCGGACACTCAACATACTACAGTGGAATGCCGAAGGAGTTTACAAGAAGAAAGACTCCCTAACACAGCGTCTTCATAAAGATAGAATAGATGTGGCATGCATTCAAGAGACACACCTCAACGCCAATCATAAATTCTCAGTCAGAGGATATCAGGCCACACGTTTCGACCGCGAAGGACACAAAGGAGGAGTTCTAATACTTACACGAAATACAATACCTTGCAGCAAAGTATCTGTGATGCCTGACAACCAAACGGAAATTATAGGTGTTGATATAATGATAAAGGACGTGAAAATAAGAATCTACAATCTGTATAGCCCAGCAGATAAGGAAGGACCTTACACTCTCAAACATGAAAATAACTGACACAAACTGCATTATTGTCGGAGACTTTAATAGCCGTTCAGAAAGATGGGGATACCCAGATACTGACAAAAGAGGAGATGAATTGGAGGACTGGGAAATAGACTCAAATCTCCATCTACTCAACAAAGCGGATGACACACCGAGCTTCTACTCCAGAAGATGGCTTACCACTTCTACTCCAGACTTAGCTTTCTGCACAGGAGACATCCTCCACAAAATCGATCGCCATGTGCTTGACCAATTAGCAGGTAGTGACCACAGACCAATCAAGCTTGTAATGAATATGGAGTATGTTCCACAGGAGCAAAAGCCCTTGCCCCGCTGGAATTACAAACGAGCAGATTGGGACAGATTTGCCATACTAACAGACAAATATTGTGAAAACATAAATACACGATATGGCAACATAAAGCAAATGGTGGAAAGTCTAAACGGAGCGATAATACAGGCAGCCACTGAGTCCATTCCAAGAGGAGCGAGGAAAAATTACAAACCATACTGGACTGAAGAACTACAAAGTTTGGAGGACAAAGTTGAAGATGCCAGGAAGACAGCAGAGAGAGAACAAACAATTGAAGCGAACATCTCTCTCAAAGCCATCTCAGCAAAATATAAAAGAACAGTAAATCAAACAACAAGAGATTGTTGGAGGGAAAAAACAGAAAACCTGAATTTTGACAGGGATGGAAACAAACTATGGAAACTAGTGAAAGCCATGAACAATGAAGGACCTAGCAACAAACAAATAACAATTAAACAAGGATATGCCTTGCTTACAGGAAAAAAGGCTGCAAATGCACTAATGGAACACTATGCAAATGCAAACCACATTGATTATTACAACCGAACAGAAGAAAGCAATCAAAGACAAACAGATACATCATACAAATACAGAGACAGCAGCAGAATATATGATGGCAAATCTAACAATGGAAGAAATGGAACAGGCAATGAATACCCTAAAAAAGAAGAAATCACCAGGAAAGGATGGAATCACAAATGAAATGCTAATAGGACTAGGCACTAAGGCAAAAAAGAAACTACTAGCAGTCCTAAATTACGGCTGGAAGAGGGGAATAGTCCCACAGGCATGGAAGGAAGCTATACTAATACCAATCCCAAAGAAAGGAAAAGACCTGGAAGAACCAAATGGCTATCGACCTATCAGTCTACTTAGCTGTGTAGGAAAATTAATGGAACGCATTATCAATGCCAGGCTAACATGGCATCTGGAAGAAAACAAACTCTTAACACCACACCAAGCAGGATTCAGAAAGTACAGATCCACTGAAGATCAAATAACCTATATAGCTCAGGAAATAGAGGATGCCTTCCAAGAGAAAAAGCACACACTAGCGGTCTGGATAGATTTTGATAAAGTGTGGAAGGAAGGACTGAAAGTAAAACTGCAAAAAATGCATGTTTGTGGGAAAATTTACAAATGGATCAGCCACTACCTTGAGAACAGAACTGCCAGGACAAAAGTACAAGGACAAACCAGCAAAATGATGCTGTTGGAGCAAGGTGTCCCCCAAGGAGGAGTTCTTTCACCAAAATTATTCCTAGCATATATAAACGACATCACAGAAAATTTTCCAGCCAGAGTACACACATCATCCTTTGCAGATGACCTAGCCATATGGACATCTGAAGAATATATTAGTACAGCTAACAGCAGAATACAGCAAGCCTTATTAGCACTAGAGGACTGGTCAAAATCATGGCTAGTGAAGATAAGTGAGGAGAAAACAACATGCACAGTGTTCTCCCTCTCAAATAAAACTCAACAACCTAAGCTGGTATTGAATGGAAAAATATTGCGCCATGAAGAAAATCCAAACTATCTCGGAGTCACCTTTGATCGTCGCCTGACATGGAAAACACAGGTTGAGAAAATCGAACAAGAGCAAGGCAAAGAATGGCAATCATGAAAAAGCTTGCTGGTACAACGTGGGGAGCAGATGAGAAAGTTCTCAAGAAGTTATATACTGGACGGGTGAGGCCAGTACTGGAATATGGCAGCTTGGGCAACAGCAGCTAAGTCAAACTTTAACAAAATAAGTAGAGTCCAAAATCAAGGAATGCGAATCATAACTGGAAGCCTGAAGACAACGCCTATTAATGAACTTGAAAAGATCACTTGTTTACAACCAATGCAGGATAGAAGAGATAGCAGAGCCCAGCAACAAGCAGAAAAATTTAGAAGATTGACAGACCACCCTATGTATAAAAGGTTTAGTGGTTTTGGAAAGGGACGACTGAAGCGTAGCAACTTTGTAGAAACTGCAAAACGAAAGATTAGGGCAGATCCCATACTTAACATATCAACAGTCAAAGCCATTTACAATGCAGACAAGTTCCCAGCTTGGAGACAGCAGCAACTGCCTGAGATTATAGAAAACATTCCTGGTATTGAGAAAAAGAACACTCAGCATGAAACCGAAAGAAGAGAAATAACCCTAAACTACATAAAAGAACATTACCCAAGCAGCAATTGGACCCATGCATATACAGATGGATCAGCCAAAAATTCAATAGAGAATGGAGGAGGAGGAATTCTCCTAAATTTATAAAATGGAGTGAAAAAAACACATTCAGTGGCAACTGGAAAGTTTTCAAGTAACTTCAAAGCGGAGGTAGAGGCTCTGAAAACTGCAGCAGAAATGCTCTTGATGGAGGAAAATAAAGAGAAGCAAATAGCTATCTTCACAGATGCAAAGTCAGCGGTCTCAATACTGAAGAGCAATAACAGCACAGAAATAGCTGACCTAAGAGCAGCACTCCATGGTCTATGCCAGAAATCCAAAAAAGTTGTAATACAGTGGATCCCATCACATTGCAGTATACCTGGAAATGAAGAGGCTGACAGACTGGCAAAAGAGGGCGGACGACTACCACAGCCTGACATAGACATAACCTATAATGAGGCAAAGAGGTTGATAAAAAGCACCTATAGAACCAAATGGGAATCAGAGCATCCAGGCCACCAGAAGGATGATGCATATTACAAACTCGACAGAAGAGAACAAGTAGCAATCTTTAGACTCCGCACAGGACATAACAGGCTGAAATACCACTTGTTCAATAAACTAAAGATAGGAGATACCGATGAATGTAATTGTCGAACTGGAAAAATGACAGCAAAACATTTGCTTCAGGGTTGCCCAATATATACAGAACAGAGAAAGATATTTTGGCCCACACCTGCTTCATTTGAGGACAAGCTCTATGGAGATTTCAACAAGCTCAAGTTGACCGTAGCTTACTTTAACTACATACAGGTTGACATTTAAAGGTGTATGAAGAAGTATTCAGACTGCCACACTTCATACCACAGGTATGTCGGTTACAAAAGCCTCCCAGAGGCATGAAATGGAATATTGCTGGATAGGAGATCCATTACGTGGAAAGTCCAAATCAAAAGCTCACTGTGTGGGCTTTCAAAAAAGGTGGAAAAAGTGTCCTAGTGGCACGAAATGGAATATTGCTCGGATAGCAAATCCATTGTGCGGAAAGTCCGAATCGAAAGCTCACTGTGTGGATGTCATCTGCACACTGCATTCTTCTGGTTTCCGGAAGAACAGCCTATGGTGAACGGAAGGCCCAATATACGGAAGTGAGGCTAAGCAGCCATGTGCAGGACGTGACGATTCCTTGGGTGAGCCCAGTACCAGAGCGCTGTGTGTTGGCTCTGCAATTATGGAAGCCTCCATGGATGGCGGGGAATGCCCATGGTCTGCCCCTGCCTTCCCTTGAGGGCTGACCAGGATGTTTTTGGCTATTCTATATGGGCCAGCTAGGATGGAAGATAACACCACAACAGTGAGAGTCAAACGTCCTAAGAAACCCCCGGGAAGGTTAACCCGGTCAACAAATGCCCGCAGAAGTCGGATGTGTCGGCCTAACGGCGCAAGAACGCAGCTCTGCTGTAAACAGGCACAACGCAATCACATCCGAAAAAAAAACTCCGGATGAACGAAGAAGAAGAAGAAGAAGAAGAAGAACCTGGAACTGGTGCCTTGGAAACACCTCTGCGTCCCAAGATTAGACATGGAAAAAATAGCCTTTTGCATGATGACAATCTTACTCACAAATAAGAAGCTGTCAGTTACAATTTAAAAAATAAAAAGAGTTGAAAAAGTAAAGGGAAGATTTTAAGTTCGTGTTAAGCCTATCAGTGTTACTTTTTTGACATTTTGTGTTACATTGTGTCATCTTTTCAAGTTTTAAATGTCTTAATTTTCGTAAATGTGCAAGTCCTAAAGGTCGTTGCTATAGTTATAAGTTATTGTTTTAGAAATTGACTCTGTTTATTCAAATATGTTTATGAGACACACATAAATGTATTTGGCTTGTTTCTATTTACGTTTGGCTTTAAAATCAAAACGTAACCTGGTAACACCTCTGCAGTATCGAAGTATCATAATCGTAGTCGTCCACCGAAGACCTGCCCAGTGTAAACAAAACCACATGAATCGCTGTGTTGTCCTGATTTCGCTATTCTCGTATAAACATTTACTTGATTTACATGAGCGTTTTTGGATCGTTCTGGGTATGTATTTCACTAGTTATCTTATATGGTTAAAATTGCATTTAACAATATGAGACAGCGTCTCACATTTAAGTATAAACTGAAACTGGAATAGAATTAACGAAGTAAAAACTAGACCAGTTAGAGTTAGAGTTACGAATCAATCATCAACATGCAGGGAATTTATTGTGATTTAGTATAAGTTAATAAGTATACTATAAGTAAGTATACTGTATTATGCATATGTATAGTAAATATAATATAATAATTACACTCAATATAATAATAATAATAATATAGATACACTGATGATGGTTTTGCATAAACTATTAAAAATAGTATTACTGTTAGTGTTATTACGACATGCGAATAAACGAAGTCTCTATTCGCAACGAAAGGCTAGTCACGTGACTTACGTGACGTCATCGGGACATGTGTTTGACTATATTATACATTTGTGTTAAGCTTTCAATGTAGCCCCAGTAGCATGGCGTTGAGTTTGATTATCGCCGTTTGTAACCGTGGTTACCGTAGTTCAATTCCCCGCCGGCGAAATGTTTTTGTTTTTTTTTTCATTTTCAGAAATTTATTAAGTGAAAGCTACAAGATAACTATGTACAAAAACAGTTATTCGGCATTTTGACAAAATTAGCTAACTTACTGGTAACTGATAGTAATTATTTATCTGGTAAACCGGGGGGGGGGGGGCGCTGGAGGACAGGCGCTGGAGCAACACCAACTTCTGGAATAAATGCCGTGGTTGATTTTGACGTCCTGTAAAAACATCCAACTAACTGTACCTTCTGAAACAAACATGAATAGTCGCCAGGTCTGTAGTGAAGGGGTTATGAATGCATTTCATAATCCTGCATACCGCGTTCGAAACCTAGCTGCAGCGATTTGGAAGCAGACCGCCTTGCGTTGGTTTTCATACAGAGGTATGAGTGCCGGTAGTTCAGAAAGAAATGGCAAACTACTGAAAGTAAACATGCCTCGGAAATTTAAAAAAAGAAAGAAAAACACTTTCTGTTGATTTGCCAAACCAAGCCATACATCACAGTGTCAGGATTTAAAAAAAAAAAATTGTTTTGCATATCCTTTACAGGACATCGCTGTCAACATCAGCATCTTTCAGCTGATTGTTGATTTCTTGGCAAGATTACGCTCAGTAGTTTGCCATTGTTTTCTAAGCGACCGGCTCCATTCTCTCATAAGCCACTGTCATGACTTGAACCGCTTCCAATTCTCATGCGCTCACGTCAACCATGAGAGTATTCGGGGTTATGGAGAAAGCTGCTAACCCCTCAGCCAGGGAGACCGGCGTGTCAGGATTAATTCATGGAAATATTAAATATATCATGAGAGGTTTATTGGATATCTGAATTTGTTGTTGTTTGTTCGTTCGCTTTGAACGCAAGCATAGCCAATATACGTGCTACTACTAATAGCTGCCACTACTGGAGAGTGCACTGGACTGATATTTGCATGTGGATTATTTTTCCTATTACCATTGCCCCTTACCATCAGGTAAACCCACTCAGACTTCAGGCAGGGGCAGGCTTGGGCATTCCCCGCACATGGCTGCTTAATTGTATAAGCTTCTACATTAGTTTGTTAGATATGTACTCACTCCATACAGCTTGTTTGTATCTACTGTTGGTTGCGAATAGAAACTTCGTTTATTCGCAACTTGGTTGCGAATAGAGACTTCATTTAAGTTGCAAATAGAGACTTCGTTTATTCGCAACTTATTATGTATGAGACCACCGAAGCAAGATAACCATTGAAAAATGAAATTATTTTATTTTCAGAAATGATTTCGGAAATCCAAACTAAATGTCAATTTCAAAGGAGGGATTTTAGCGTCAGTAACCATAATAATCAAATCATCACCATGTGCCCAAGCGATAAGTGTGGGCGGTCATAATTCACCTCATGTCACGATCACCATCAGCTGTGTATGATCTTGTCCATCTGGCCGAGCTATCCGCACATTAATCTCTTCACATTCCAATTTCTCTTTCCCCATCCAGTTTGTCAGTTGTTACCAAGTTTTCCATTTATCTCCCACATATTAATATCCCAAAAACCCCGGGATGGTTAACCCGATCAACAAATGCCCGCAGAAGTCAGATGTGTCGGCCTAACAGCGGAAGAACGCAGCTTTGCAGTAAACAGGGACAACGCAATCACATCCGGAAAAAAAACACAAAAAAAAACTGGATGAACGCAGAAGAAGAAGAATATCCCAAAAATCTTGTTATGTCTAATTTAAGATTTCATCACATAGGCTGTCTCATTCTTCTGCCCAAACATGGTATTCTTTATATTTTTATCATAAGCCATGTTTCTGAGTCCAAAGAAGTACACCAACATGTGTTGTGAATCAGGGGTCAATGGGCAAATGGTCTTTAATAGACATTTTAATTATGTCATATGATGAAAGAAAAAAGTTACCAAGTAGAAATGAGTGCAGAATTCAACCAAATATGCTATTTGATTTTTAAGAACACAATTCAACGGCCTATTCAATTCATGTTACTAGTACTAATCAATTATTAAACATTAAAATGTGATCTGCTATGTGACCATGATAGATTGGATGCCGTTCATTCTTTCA
Source organism: Cepaea hortensis (assembly GCA_963921405.1). Classification (NCBI taxonomy): domain Eukaryota; kingdom Metazoa; phylum Mollusca; class Gastropoda; order Stylommatophora; family Helicidae; genus Cepaea; species Cepaea hortensis. The sequence goes on along the minus strand of OY992884.1, from coordinate 73,265,820 downwards.
GTACCCACAGGGATTGCTGGGAAAATCTCTTCAACAAATTCAGTCATGTATTGTTAGTTAGTTATAATTCAAATTGTCGTAGCTCTTATTAATTGTTATGCATGCGCCCACCATCCTGTGATGCTTACTTGTTGAATCTCCCAGCATAAAGATGATCTAATGTCTTGCAATTTACATGGCATTCTCTAGTTCTTCAAATATTATTGATCAAAATCAACACCTATATGTACTCATGGGTGCTGAGGTGAAATCATCATCATCAAGTGCCGTGCCGGCTGGCGTAGGCGTTCATGGCTATCCACAGATCTCGGTCTTTGGTGTTCTGGATCAGCCTCTGCTTATGATATTCCTCCATGCCACCATCTCAATCATCCAGCATCATTTCTCTTGGTCTGCCTGTGCCTCTCTTCCTCTCGATCTTTCCAGTTGTCACGATGTTCTCCAATGCCTCTCTTCTCATCACATGACCAAAGAAAGCTGTTTGTCTCTTTCTTATTGTTGTATATAGTGAAATGAAATACTAAAGTTAATAAACTTACTAATGAAAGATCATCATCATCATCTTCCACTTCTGCCGTCAAGCGTCATGGGGAGGAATAATTTGCGTTCCAGCGCCCGGTGGACGGCACTGGATAGTGTCATTCCGTGTAGTTGTACAATGTCTCTGATGTCGTCAATCCATTTTCTTCTTGGACGTCCTCGTGGTCTCGTCGCAGATGATCTTTGATGTAAGGCCAGTGATGGTAGTTGCTGATGTTGCATTCTAACGACATGGCCAAACCACTTGATCTTCTGTCTTTCAATAAATGTGGCACAAGGTGTTGATCCCACAGTCTGTCTGATAGTAGCATTTCTTACTCGGTCTCGGATTGTTAAGTTGGCAGCTCTCCTCAGGCATCTCATTTCGCAGGTGTTGATTTGCGAAGGTGTAATTTGGATAAAGTCCAGGTTTGAGATTGATAGCATAGGGTTGGTGTGAATATGCTGTTTATTATGTCGTTTTGCGGACATGGGTATGTTTGGATGTTTCACTAAGGGTGATAGTTGATATGTAAGTGCACTAGCTTTTTGACATCTGATTTCAATTTCTCTGTCCAATCTGCCATCTTCTGTGATCATACTTCCAAGGTATTTGAATTCTTTAACTTGTTTCAGAGGTGTGTTATTTATCTGTATACTTAGTGGGACCTCTGTCCAATTCTGTCCATGTAGATATTGAATAGCAGGGGAGAGAGCACACATCCCTGTCTCACTCCTGTATTGACTGTGAACATATCTGATATACCTTCTTGTGTTTCTTAAATTTTTTTGCCACTAGTTTTGAACTGTTCTGAAAGTTTTATTTTCCTACGTTTTAACTATGTGGTGAGGGTGGTTACAGTCTCAATTCAGAAACTGCATACTGTGCCTGAAACACAGCTGCAGACAATTTGACGGCAGACTGCCTTGTGTTGGTTTTCATACAATGATACTTCAAGAGCTTAATATTGACGATGGTTGGCTATCAAAAACGTAAAAAGAAAGAAAATTGAAATATTTTGGTCACTTGAAACGTCACGAAAGTTTGGAGAGAACAATAATGGAGTGGTATATGGCTGGGAAGAGAGGAAGAGGAAGGCCAAAAAGAAAAGGGTGCAGGATGTGGCGGATGATCTCTAGATGGGTGTATTGGAAGCGGGACATCTTGCTTATGATCAAGAGATTTTCTGGAAGGTTGTTATGGGAGCGAGGTTCTGCAAAGGACATGCTACTTAATGATTGAATGGGCTCATTGTAATACTGTCCTGTGAACGTAATATACACTGTTTGTGCCCTTTTCCTCTTCACATCCATATTGTTAATCTCTAATTTCATCTTGTTTCTTACTCTGCTCGTGATTCACAGTAATAACGTTGGCATATGACTCATTAGATTGAATGTGCAATGATCTTCACATCTAAAGCCCCTGGCACTTTAGCAAATCTATAAGTATGGGTTTTAACAGGTCATTAAGCACATACCCACGTTTATTAATGCTGTGACATCGTGTCTGTCATGGAGACACTGAAAAGCATTGCACATGAAAGCAAAGATATCTCAATAGTAAGATAAACCCATTACTTGATAGCATTCTTCTCCCTCAGTAAAACATGGATTCCTAGTCACAGCGACCAAGCAAATCGTTACTGGATTTTTAATTTACACATGCTTTCATCTGACAATCCTCCTCCACTTTTACAGTGCTCACAGTTTTCATCACCCGTGAAGATCCAGGACAAAATATGTCACATTGGCATCAAAATGGTCAGAACGGGTAGTTTGTCTTTGGTCAGCTGTAATAGTTGAAAAACTCATTGTGCGCATACTTTCTAATCTTCAAGGACACTGATTGTCATCACACTTTACCCCCTGTCAGAAAGTGGTACGGGCAATTGCTGTCTTGCTACATGATCATTCAGATCAATCATGGCATCTGCACACTCCAACATGTTTAGGATTTTGGTTGTAGCAAGATGCCCCAAACATGGCCATTCATGCAACTTGGTCTTGTCACCCTCTGAAAACACAACTCTGAACATTCCAGTGGCACTGTCTCAGCTGGTGACTACAACTGTGCACATGCATATGGAAACACACCATTTATCTGTATACTTAGTGGGCCTGGCGATCTGCTAACTTGCATTACTTCGGTCTTGGCTGTGTTTATACTCATATTGTATCTGCTGCAGGTTGAACTCAGATTAGTAATATGATTTTTTAGTCTGCCCTCATCGCTGTAAAACAGGCACTGATCGTCTGCAAATAGAAGTTCATTTATTCCTTGTGGGTCAGTTGTTTCATCTGGAGTAAAGAGTTCTAAATTTTCTGAATCTGTTCTGTCGAGACTTGCTTCTTTTGAAATTCTGTCCATGTAGATATTGAATAGCAGGGGAGAGAGCACACATCCCTGTCTCACTCCTGTATTGACTGTGAACATATCTGATATACCTTCTTGTGTTCTTACTGCACTTTGGCTCGAGTGGTACATGGCTATGATGTTTTCTTGCAGTTGCCCTTCTATCCCATAGTCTTCAAGAATGGTCCATAATTTCTTCTTCTTTGCGTTCATCCGGAGTGATTTTTTCAGATGTGATTGCGGTGTGTCTGGTTAGGCACCCTCGGGTCGAAACCCTCAGGCCAATACATCCGACTTTTAGCGTGCATTTTTGGCCAGGTTAGCAATCCTGGGAGACTCTCACTTTTGTGGTACCGTCCACATCTCAGCTGGTCTAGTTGGAACAGTCGAAGACTACACGGTCATCCCTCAAGTGAAGGCAGGGACAGTCCATAGCATTTTCCGCCATCCTGGGTGGCTTCCATAATTGCAGAGCCGGCACATAACGCTCTGGTGCTGGGTTTACCGAGGGAATCGTCACGTCCTGCTCATGGCTGTTTTAATTCCTCACTTCAATATATTGGGCATTTCGCTCGCCCTGGGCCGTTCCTGCACAAACCAGTCAGCTCTGCGGTTGGTTTCCACTAAGCGAGTTTTCGGACATGTGCTTGTCCCTGTACCCATCAGAGCTGTTCCAGGCACGGCGGATATTCGGAATTCGGAAAACTACCTAGTCAGAGCTGTTCCGAACAAGAGCGGCATTCGGAAACTAGGTAGTCAGAGCTGTTCCTAGCACGGGAGACATTCGGACGAGACATTTCACTCGGACGTAAATGCGTAGTGTCAATTTTTAGTTTGCCACCCGTAGGACGACACTTCCGACTTCCGGCGGGCATTTTTTAGTGAGGTTAGCCTTCCTCTGGTTTTGTGACACTTTAGACTGTTGTAATGTCACCCACATCTCAGCTGGTCAAGATAGAACGATCAACGATATCGTGGTCTGCCCTCAAGGGAAGGCAGGGGCAGACCATGGGCATTATCTCGCTATCCAAGGGGGCTTCCATAATTGCAGAGCCGGCACATATTGCTCTGAGACTGGGCTCACCCAAGGAGTTTCCACGTCCTGCTCATGGCTGCTTTAGTTCCTCACTTCCATGTGTTGGGCATCCCACTTGCCACTGATCGCTCAATCACACACCAGGAGCGGTCAGACTGCGAGTGACATCCACTCGGTAAGCTTTTGCTTGTGACTTCAGACAATGCAATAGGTTCGCTCGCCGTGCGTTCCATTTCGCGTTGATGAGACATTCTTCCACTTTTGTCTACACTCTCTATGAGTTAGATACAGACAGTTTCCGTAACCCTTCGACTGGGGCACTTTTCTGACATTTTTGTACTCGCTCACGAGGTAGGCTACATGTGCTGCCGGCTCAGCACCTTACCTTCGTGCAGCAGTGAACGGGAAACGGCCATGCCCCTTCATCCGGGAAACTCTCATATCCCCCAGCTGGGAGCCTTCGAACATGTATCAGACCTGAGCATGTAGCTTGCTCAGTATCATGTTTCTATTTTCCTGTAGACGGGTATCAGCCTGGCTCTAAGATCCGAGGGTTTGTGGCTTAGAGGCGTTCAGCCACAGCCCTCGACAGGGAGCCTTAAGAGCTTTGTCCGGACCAAGAAATTCTGCCTTTGTGCACCACATTTAATTTTTGACTGCTATCCTCAGTCTATGCCTGCAGAGCAGCAGGTTGTGTCTCTCTTAGTCTGGTCCCTATCCCATAAGCTGTCCGATATGTAATTTTTCACCCATCGGCAAGCAAATGGGGTCTATGGGACACGCAAGCCCCCCCACCACGTCAAGGTGGAGACACATCGGGGGAGGTCCATAATTTGTATCTGTCTACTCTATCGAAAGCCTTTTCCTGATCCACAAACACAATATTCTGCTGGTCACTATATTTGATAGTTTTTTCACAAATTTGTCTAAGTGTAAATAATGCATCAGTGCAACTTTTACCTTTCCAAAAACCAAATTGTGCTTTGCTTAACTGTTGTTCAACTATTGGTCTAGCTCTTTGTTCCAAAAGTTTTGCATACATTTTCCCTACATGGCTCAGGAGTAATGAAAGATCATGTGCCCAAAATTTTAATTTTTCTGTACAAATGTAAAATACATAAGCAAAACTCTTTTAGGCTAGCATTAGAGCAGTAACATCCAAGTCAATGTTCATGATATTCCATATATTTGTGTGTGCTGAATGAAAGAACAACACACATTCTTGCCAGCCAACATATGTTTTGTGTTGAGAACAGCATGGACTTTGGATATGTTTTCCTGTAGTAAACTTGAATAACGAAGACACAAACAATAGATTACATGATTTATTGCCTGGTATATTTCACTGCATCTTGTCAGCTACATACTGAAGAAATCGCACAACATAAACTAAAGCAATAAGAGACATGATAGTCAGTTTATAACATTACCATAGCAAACAAAAGAAAAAGATAGCATTACCATGGTAGACAATCCAAATTACTGTGGGAATTCTGCAGTATTGAAATCTGTTGTTGCTATAAGAGCACCCATGAAATCTGTTGTTGCTATAAGGGCACTAATGAATCTGTTGTTGCTACTATAGCACTCATGAAATCAGTTGTTGCTATAAGAGCACTAATGAAATCTGTTGTTGCTATAAGGGCACTCATGAATCTGTTGTTGCTACTATAGCACTCATGAAATCTGTTGTTGCTATAAAAGCACTAATGAAATCTGTTGTTGCTATAAGAGCACTCATGAAATCTGTTGTTGCTATAAGAGCACCCATGAAATCTCTTGTTGCTATAAGAGCACTCATGAAATCTGTTGTTGCCGTAAGAGCACCATAAGAGCACTCATGAAATCTGTTGTTGCCATAAGAGCATTCATGACATCTGTTGTTGCTATAAGAACACCCATGAAATCTCTTGTTGCTATAAGAGCACTCATGAAATCTGTTGTTGCTGTAAGAGCACTGATGAAATCTGTTGTTGCTGTAAGAGCACTCATGAAATCTGTTGTTGCTATAAGATCACCCATGAAATCTCTTGTTGCTACAAGAGCACTCATGAAATCTGTTGTTGCTATAAGAGCACTAATGAAATCTGTTGTTGCTATAAGAGCACTCATGAAATCTGTTGTTGCTATAAGGGCACTCATGAATCTGTTGTTGCTACTATGGCACTCATGAAATCTGTTGTTGCTATAAGAGCACTAATGAAATATGTTGTTGCTATAAGAGCACTCATGAAATCTGTTGTTGCCGTAAGAGCACTCATGAAATCTGTTGTTGCCATAAGAGCACTCATGAAATCTGTTGTTGCCATAAGAGCACTCATGAAATCTGTTGTTGCTATAAGAGCACTCATGAAATCTGTTGTTGCTGTAAGAGCACTAATGAAATCTGTTGTTGCTGTAAGAGCACTCATGAAATCTGTTGTTGCTATAACAGCAGTCATGAAAACTGTTGTTGCTGTAAGAGCACTCAAATCTGTTGTTGCTATAAGAGCACTCATGAAATCTGTTGTTGCTATAAGAGCACTAATGAAATCTGTTGTTGCTATAACAGCACACATGAAATCTGTTGTTGCTATAACAGCAGTCATGAAAACTGTTGTTGCTGTAAGAGCACTCATGAAATCTGTTGTTGCTATAACAGCACACATGAAATCTGTTGTTGCTATAAGAGCACTAATGAAATCTGTTGTTGCTATAAGAGCACTAATGAAATATGTTGTTGCTATAAGAGCACTCATGAAATCTGTTGTTGCCGTAAGAGCACTCATGAAATCTGTTGTTGCCATAAGAGCACTCATGAAATCTGTTGTTGCCATAAGAGCACTCATGAAATCTGATGTTGCTATAAGAGCACTCATGAAATCTGTTGTTGCTGTAAGAGCACTCATGAAATCTGTTGTTGCTGTAAGAGCACTAATGAAATCTGTTGTTGCTGTAAGAGCACTCATGAAATCTGTTGTTGCTATAACAGCAGTCATGAAAACTGTTGTTGCTGTAAGAGCACTCAAATCTGTTGTTGCTATAAGAGCACTCATGAAATCTGTTGTTGCTATAAGAGCACTAATGAAATCTGTTGTTGCTATAACAGCACACATGAAATCTGTTGTTGCTATAACAGCAGTCATGAAAACTGTTGTTGCTGTAAGAGCACTCATGAAATCTGTTGTTGCTATAACAGCACACATGAAATCTGTTGTTGCTATAAGAGCACTAATGAAATCTGTTGTTGCTGTAAGAGCACTCATGAAATCTGTTGTTGCTATAACAGCACACATGAAATCTGTTGTTGCTATTACAGCAGTCATGAAAACTGTTGTTGCTGTAAGAGCACTCAAATCTGTTGTTTCTATAAGAGCACTCATGAAATCTGTTGTTGCTATAACAGCACTCATGAAAACCATCAGGAAAAGATAACAGGAAATGTATGGGGCATATCCACAGAAGAGGTGGAGGTCAGCATGACTGAATGGATAAGAGCGCTCATTATTGAACATCCGGTGTGCTGATACCAAGGTAGTTGGTTAAGCCCCTGCACCGATCAGTTGTCTAAAATGTTTAATTCTCATCCTTGACTTGGGGATGTAAGTTACAAGAACCCCTGAAATTGGAGTGGGTTCACCTGATGGCGAGGGACACTTGTAATAGGGAAAGCTAATCCTCACACAAAAATCAGTCCAGTGCACTAGCAGTGGCAGCACGTGCATGTGTTGATATTTGTCCACGCCGTTGTGAATTTCTATCAAGATTCTTTCTGTACTCTTCCTCAATCTCTTTTCCTCAGTTTCTGTCCTTACTGTATTTCTCAATCTCTTTTCTTACTGTCTTCCTCAATCTCTTTTCTTACTGTCTTCCTCAGTCTCTTTTCTTACTGTCTTCCTCAATCTCTTTTCTTACTGTCTTCCTCAGTCTCTTTTCTTACTGTCTTCCTCAATCTCTTTTCTCAGTCTTTCTCTATTTCTTTTCTTACTGTCTTCCTCAATCTCTTTTCATACTGTCTTCCTCAGTCTCTTTTCCTCAGTTTCTGTCCTTACTGTCTTTCTCAATCTCTTTTCTTACTGTCTTCCTCAGTCTCTTTTCTTACTGTCTTCCTCAATCTCTTTTCTCAGTCTTTCTCTATTTCTTTTCTTACTGTCTTCCTCAGTCTCTTTTCATACTGTCTTCCTCAATCTCTTTTCTTACTGTCTTCCTCAGTCTCTTTTCTTACTGTCTTCCTCAGTCTCTTTTCTTACTGTCTTCCTCAGTCTCTTTTCTTACTGTCTTCCTCAGTCTCTTTTCTTACTGTCTTTCTCGATCTCTTTTCTTACTGTTTTTCTCAATATCTTTTCTCACTGTCTTTCTCTATCTCTTTTCTTACTGTCTTCCTCAATCTCTTTTCTTACTGTCTTCCTCAGTCTCTTTTCTTACTGTCTTTCTTGATCTCTTTTCTTACTGTTTTTCTCAATCTCTTTTCTCACTGTCTTTCTCTATCTCTTTTCTTAATGTCTTTCTCAATCTCTTTTCTTAATGTCTTTCTCAATCTCTTTTCTTACTGTCTTCCTCAGTCTCTTTTCATACTGTCTTCCTCAGTCTCTTTTCTTACTGTCTTCCTCAGTCTCTTTTCTTACTGTCTTCCTCAGTCTCTTTTCTTACTGTCTTCCTGTCTCTTTTCTTACTGTCTTCCTCAGTCTCTTTTCTTACTGTCTTCCTCAGTCTCTTTTCTTACTGTCTTCCTCAATCTCTTTTCTTACTGTCTTCCTCAGTCTCTTTTCTTACTGTCTTCCTCAGTCTCTTTTCTTACTGTCTTTCTTGATCTCTTTTCTTACTGTTTTTCTCAATATTTTTTCTCACTGTCTTTCTCTATCTCTTTTCTTACTGTCTTCCTCAATCTCTTTTCTTACTGTCTTTCTCAATCTCTTTTCTTAATGTCTTTCTCAATCTCTTTTCTTACTGTCTGTCTCATTCTCTTTTCTTACTGTCTTCCTCAATCTACTTTCTTACTTGTCTTCCTCAATATATTTTCTTACTGTCTTCCTCAAGCTCTTTTAATTTCTAGTAATGTGGCCTCATATTTGTTTGTGATATTGTGTCTTCGTCATTGTGTGCCATGTTGTTAAGCATAGGAGATCATGGTCCATCATCTCGCATAATCACGACTTGGATCTGCTATCTCGATTATGCCATGTGGCCAAGCCAATTAACACTTTTCACTTCTTTTGCTCTTTTCTCCCAAAATTTTGTCAGTTGTCACTAAGTTTTCAAGTTTATTTCTCCTCAAAATGTGCTAAAAAATTACGACTGTCTATGTGTGATTTCTCTGATCATTTTATACTTTCCTAAAGACGTGTTTCTTAAAGACTTCCTCACTTGTATTTCTCTCTTTTCATGGTGTTTCAATGCCGTTAAATGTTTCTCAGCATGTTTGCTTCTTGTCCATGTTTCACATTCACACAACAGTATAGATTCAATATAGCATTTCAACACCCTTTCTCACTGCAGTTGCAAGCTTTTGATTGGCTCTTTTAGATCATATATACTCATTTTGGCTCTCTATGGATTTTCAGCATTCTTCTGTAAGACCACATTTTTGTGGCTTCAATAGCTATATTTTTTTCATTTACTAATTGTCCACATGCAAAAGATCTTTAACTAACGTCTAAAGACAGGATTTACATATATATTCACTAGACTACAGTTCATTCTAGACAACATGCAAACTAGTTATCAAAACGTAAATTTGAATCTGTCAACTCCTAATAATGACAGGACCTTACTGCAGGGACAAAGTACTTAGATGCATGGCGAACTCAACACCCCTGGGCTGTCTTGGTTACCCCAAGGGACTCAATTTATATGGTATTTTTTGTTCTCTTCCCCTCTACAAATCTAGTGTTCATCTCTAATTTCTGGTCTATCTTGTTTCTAATTCTTCACATAATAATTCTCAATAAGTAACAACTTTGTCAAATGACTCAGAAGACTTACGTGCAATGATCTTCACATCTAAAGTAGATGGTTAGTTTGGCAGACTATAAACCATCCAGTGCTATGCTGGCTGGCATGGGCGATCATAACAACATTAGACTCTTTTCACTATCCTTGCTCTTTTCTCCCAAAATTTTGTCAGTTGTCACTGAGTTTTCAAGTTTATTTCTCCTCAAAATGTGCTAAAAATATTGACCATCTAAGTGTGGTTTCTCTGATCAATTTATAGTTTCCTAAGGACACGTTTCTTAAAGACTGCCTCTCTTGTTTTTCTCTCTTTTCGTATTGTTTACCTTTTCCTTGGAGAGATTTTCAATGCCGTTAAATGTTTCTCAGCATGTTTGCTTATTGTCCATGTTTCAAATGCATACAACATAGCATTTCTGCACTCTTTCTCACTGCAGTCGGAAGCTTTTGATTGGCTATTTCAGAACATATTACTAATTTTGGCTGTCTAAGGATTTTCAGCCAGTCTCCCTGGCATAGGGGTTAACGTCTTTCTTCATAATCCCATATATTCTTGTGAGTAATGGAGATGCGCGAGATTCAGTTGCGGATCGCACCGCATTGGTTACTTATGGGAGTATGTGAGCCGGTCGCCCTGAAAGCAATGGCAAACTGCTGAGCATAGTCTTGCCTAGTACATCAACAGCAGCTGAAAGATGCTGGTGCTGACTGCAATGTCCTGTAAGGGATATGCAACATTTAAAAGAAAACCAAAAGGATTTTCAGCATTGTTCTGTAAAACTAAATTTTTGGGGCTTCAGTGGCTATTGTTTTGTTCATTTACTAATTGTCCACATGAAAAAGTTCTTTAACTGACATCTAAAGACAGGATATATATATATATTCACAAGATTACAGTTCATGCTAGACACCATGCAAACTAATTACCAAATGGTGCATTCGAGCCTTTCAACTCCAAATAATGACAGGGCCTTGCTACAGGGACAAAGTACTTAGATGCATGGCCAACTCAACACCCCTGGGCTGTCTTGGTTACCTCAAGGGTTCTACAACTGATGTTTCTGTGAATGACAGGATATATTGTATAAGATGTCAGTTTGTAACCAGAAGTGTTCTGCTTGTCCAATGCTATTATTTATTTCTGTGACACAACTCTGATAATTATATGAATGCACTGAAATATCAGAATTTAAATACATAGCCTAAGACAAGTACCAGAAAGTCTTAGGAAATAAAGGCATCATTCATGATATTGACCACCATTACTAGGCAGGCAGAGAGAGGGAACATGCTGCATGGACAACACATGGTCTCTACAATTCAGCCCTGACTTTGTGCTATGAAAAGGTATAGTGCCTTTTTTATTTGAAGTACAAAGCATTGAGAATTGTAGAGACCATGTGTTGCCCATGCAGCATAATCCCTCTCTCTCTGCCTACCTAGTTTACTCCAGAAGAAAGGTAACACCAATATAGCTCGGACAAGACAACCTGCAGAAGCTGCCGGATCAGTAAAGCAATGCTCTAACTGTCTATCTATCAGAGCTTCGATCTAGACCAGTTGCCAAATTGTTCTAATCTTTCCAGTTGTCACTTCTCTCATTTTTCTTTCTTCTCGTAATGTTGCTAAAAATGATAGCTGTTTCTTTCTGATATTTGTAATATATTGTCTTTGTGACTTAGCCACACTCAAAATGTCCAGATTGCTTATTTTGGCTGTCCAAAAGCTATAAATATGGATTTCAATAGGTCATCAGAAATGCACCCACCTTTACAAATGCCATTTCACTGTGACATCTTGTGTGTTACATTTTAACATCTTGTGACATTTTGTTTGTCCTAAAAAACACTGCGGATGATTCCTCCAAAGTCGGAGAATGTCTGCCTGCATGGCGAGGGCCCACCAGTCTGCACACGAATAAGCCAGACATGGGACAACGGATACTCATGCAAACCTCAGGTCCTGTATGACATCACACTGATGTTGGACAACAGGATGTCTTCATCCAGCATCCTTTTTCTCACGCCTTGAGGAGTGGGGCATATAGCGCTAGCCACATATTTTTATAGTGTATATAATATGCTCTGGAGAGGTGATTGTGGTCAATATCATGAATACTGCCTTTACTTCCTAAGACTTTCTGGTACACATTTTAGGCTAGACTGACCTTTGAGCTCAGATCAATTTACAAACCCACCTTGATGGGAATTTGAACCTATGAGCTCTGGGCTGGCAGGCAAGATCGCTAGCCACTACACTACCACAGCTCTGATCTCATTATATGCTCACTTATAATGAAACCAAATTGGGGGAGTGTACATATCACCTTGCTTGTTTCCCTGGCCAAGTGGTTAACGACATTGTTCGTAGTCCCGTATTTCCACATGGGGAAAACAGCAGCTGCGAGAATCGGCAGCGGTTCACGCTGCACTGGTTACTTACGGGGGTATGTGAGCTGGTCGTTCAGGGAGCAATAACAAACAATTGAACGTAAAACTTGCCTAGTACATCAACAGCAGCTGAAAAATGCTGGTGTTGACTGCAACATCCTGTAAGGGATATGCACTATTAAAAATAAAAAAACATTACCTTATTTACTCAAATGTTCCTAATTCAGTCGGTTGTCAGTTCGTGCTTACAGCTGCTGTTTGCTGCTGATAATGCCACATTGTTTTCTTAAATTTTTTTGCCACTAGTTTTGAACTGTTCTGAAAGTTTTATTTTCCTACGTTTTAACTATGTGGTGAGGGTGGTTACAGTCTCAATTCAGAAACTGCATACTGTGCCTGAAACACAGCTGCAGACAATTTGACGGCAGACTGCCTTGTGTTGGTTTTCATACAATGATACTTCAAGAGCTTAATATTGACGATGGTTGGCTATCAAAAACGTAAAAAGAAAGAAAATTGAAATATTTTGGTCACTTGAAACGTCACGAAAGTTTGGAGAGAACAATAATGGAGTGGTATATGGCTGGGAAGAGAGGAAGAGGAAGGCCAAAAAGAAAAGGGTGCAGGATGTGGCGGATGATCTCTAGATGGGTGTATTGGAAGCGGGACATCTTGCTTATGATCAAGAGATTTTCTGGAAGGTTGTTATGGGAGCGAGGTTCTGCAAAGGACATGCTACTTAATGATTGAATGGGCTCATTGTAATACTGTCCTGTGAACGTAATATACACTGTTTGTGCCCTTTTCCTCTTCACATCCATATTGTTAATCTCTAATTTCATCTTGTTTCTTACTCTGCTCGTGATTCACAGTAATAACGTTGGCATATGACTCATTAGATTGAATGTGCAATGATCTTCACATCTAAAGCCCCTGGCACTTTAGCAAATCTATAAGTATGGGTTTTAACAGGTCATTAAGCACATACCCACGTTTATTAATGCTGTGACATCGTGTCTGTCATGGAGACACTGAAAAGCCATTGCACATGAAAGCAAAGATATCTCAATAGTAAGATAAACCCATTACTTGATAGCATTCTTCTCCCTCAGTAAAACATGGATTCCTAGTCACAGCGACCAAGCAAATCGTTACTGGATTTTTAATTTACACATGCTTTCATCTGACAATCCTCCTCCACTTTTACAGTGCTGACAGTTTTCATCACCCGTGAAGATCCAGGACAAAATATGTCACATTGGCATCAAAATGGTCAGAACGGGTAGTTTGTCTTTGGTCAGCTGTAATAGTTGAAAAACTCATTGTGCGCATACTTTCTAATCTTCAAGGACACTGATTGTCATCACACTTTACCCCCTGTCAGAAAGTGGTACGGGCAATTGCTGTCTTGCTACATGATCATTCAGATCAATCATGGCATCTGCACACTCCAACATGTTTAGGATTTTGGCTGTAGCAAGATGCCCCAAACATGGCCATTCATGCAACTTGGTCTTGTCACCCTCTGAAAACACAACTCTGAACATTCCAGTGGCACTGTCTCAGCTGGTGACTACAACTGTGCACATGCATATGGAAACACACCTGTGTCTCAACATTTTTGTGCAACCCTTTTAATAATTTTTGAGAATTTAAAATGATGTTATATTCTAGACTTCCAGAACATGCCAGACTAATATTTATTACATTTAATCATAGTCACACAAGTGTTTGTACTTGCATTTGATGAATATTTAGAGACAATAAGACATGATGTTGAAATACTTATTCTTACATTTCAGGTTAGAAAATATCAGAACGAAAGACATCAAGACTTGCTGCAGCAGACAGGATCCAGTCAACAGAAGAGTGTCTGACACAAGAAGGAAGATCTGCTTCTGAGACCAAGGAACCCAACACAGGCATGAATGCAGCAGAAGGCATGCAACTGTCACATAGGGAACTCATCTCTGATGCTGTGTGGAGGAGAGCAAACAGATATACATTTTATGAAAGTGATAATACACCCCTGGACACTTCAGTTCAAGCTTGCAATGTGAAATTTCTGGATATATTTTTCGATTGTGTAGATTTAGATGAACAAGTTAAGTTCAGGATGGTCAGTAATGCCTACACAAACTTTTTTTATCGTGAATTTAGCCAGATTACCAAAGATCACGTTGTAATGATCAAACGACTCTTGGAATTAGGAGCGGATGTGAATGGTGGGCCATCAGTTTCCCCTCTGTCTGTGGCAATTAAATCTGGCAGTTATCCCCTGGTTGAGTTGCTCTGCCAGCATGGTGCTGATCTGAACAAGACAGATCCAGATAGGGTGTTTGGGGCTCGCCCTTTAATTGTCGCAGCAAGATGTGGTCACATTGACATGATTGAAGTGATGTTAAAATTTGGAGCCAACGTTCATGAAAAAGTACTGGGTTATTCACCAATTGACTGGGCCCTTGTTCGTGGATACACAGACTGCGCAGAACTTCTACTGAAGCATGGTGCAAACTTTGACCTCGAAAGTGCTTTCAAAATTCTGATAGATCATCAGAGTATGGCCTACATGAACTTCCTGCTTGTGTATTGCAGGCAAGAAACTCAACAATATATTTGTAAACATCAGCAGAATTTGCTATTGTCAGCAGTAAGAAGAACAAATATTGAATTCATTACCCATATTCTTGATATTGTATTTGACATTACGAGTGTGTATCCTTGTTTGGAAGAATTGCTAGCAGAGTCTGGAGATGGAGAAATTGCCTCATTTTTCATTCGGAAAGGAGCAGATGTAAATAAGCTGGTAGAAACATGTGGTGGCTACACTCCTCTGTATCTGGTTCTAGGTAGGGAATATAGATGCCACACATCTAAGGTACAGGTAGTTAAAGTACTGCTTGAAAATGGGGCTTCTCCTAATATTCATGGTGACACATCACCACTAATGGTTGCAGCTTTAACCGACAACAGTACAGATCTGCTTCAATTACTATTAGACTATGGGGCTGACGTTAACTGGAGAGACAATGAAGGTGATACTGCCTTTTCCTATTCACTCTGTCAAGGTTGTGATAGCAATGCTGAATTTCTAATCGGATGTGCTAAAGTCAAACATTTTATCAACTCACAAAATAACGAAGGATTGACAGTTTTGATGCAAGCAGCAAGATACAGCGATGTAGCTATGGTCAAGGAGGTGATAAATCACAACCCTGATATGAATATGACAGATAACAAAGGCAATACAGCCTTGCTGTACGCAATAAACAGAACCGATGTTCATGACGATCGCGATGATTTTGTCATTATAACTACTCTAATTAATGCAGGCTGTGATGTTAACTTGCAAAATGATGATGGCGTGTCACCATTAATGTTGGCTGCAAGCAGATGCAGCAAAAGCGTTATACAGAGTCTGCTGGATGCAGGAGCTGACATTAATGCCGTCAGTAAATCAGATAGGTCAAAGACAGCTGTGTCATACTTCCAGTATGTGTATAGTCATAACATACATATAACAGCCTGCCTAGAAGTTTTCCTTGCTCGAGGTGCCTGTTTGTCTCATTTACAACCTAAAATGTTTCATAGAATTTTACTTTGTAATGACAGTGACACTATTTGTAAACTTATAACAACTGGAGCAGGGCCCATAACTGTAAGATCAGATGAATACTTTAACTATTTCTCACCTGCTGATCCCACATTTGATATATCACCATTATGTACAGCACTGCTAAGTGGTAATACATCCTTGGCTCGTTATTTTGTTGACATCATGTGGCTTACAAAATCTGATCTGACTTCACTAATGTATAATAAACCTGTACATTCATATCTGGAAAAGAAAAACCATACACAGTGTTTGAATCTGCTTGGTGAGATGTCTTCACAGCCAGTGTCCCTGTTCAGGCTGGCTTTTGTGGAAGTATCATCTGCTGTGGGGGAAACCCCTGACCGTAAGAACCGTGTCAACAAGTTACCTCTACCGCAGTTGTTGAAAGACAAACTGTTGTTTCAATCCAATGTAGACTTTATATCACCAACAACTGACATGATTCGCTTTTCACTATCATTCTTTGATCATCCTCCTAAAATATACACCCATGTGCTCGATTGCTGTAAATGCTGTCGGGTGTGGCAAAATTTTAAATTGAAGTGTCAGATTAAAACTAAATATTACTGTAATGCATGTAGTGAACACTCTTGCAGTGAATGTATTAGCAGTCTTTTTTTTAACTAAGATATGGCAAATAGGTCAAGCTGTCTATCTCACACACTGAAGACCATGGGTTCATATTTGGATTGCACATACAAATGATGAAGTGGGAAACCAAGTTAAACCTTAAGCACACAAGGCAGTCTGCTTGACCACTTCCTACCACAGGGACTTCCCCTGTCAACGTACATACGTAATGTATGTACACCATGAAATTATAGGATTATTTAACGAGAAAAGCACTATTATATCTGTTGATGGTTTCATTCACCTCATCTCAGTTCTCTTGTACCTTGCAGTGTCGAGGTGAAGCATAAACAGCAGGAGAGTGTCCGTTTATGGGCTTCATACATCAAGATTTCCATGGACTCTTATTTTATTCACTCTGTCCATCATTTACATGGTCGACTTCTTCTATTTCCAATTGGTTTGTACATGATTGCTTGTTGTGGTATACTGTCAGTTGGTAGCCTAATTACATGGTCAAACCATTTAACTTGCTGTTTTATAATGAAACCAAGTGTTGCTATAACCTGCACTTTAGTCCTGATTTCTTCATTTGTTTTTGTTTTGTTTTTTCCTCTTTTCGATACATAGAGTATTCGTCTCAGGAATTTAATGTCTGTTGCTGTAATTTTTCCTTTCTCTTTTTCTGTCACTGGCAATGATACCATAAAGTTGGTAGGAAGATTGTGTTGTTTCATGAATTTACTGTTAATAATAAAACATTGAAAAGCATTATTTCTTTTAAATGCATGTCAATGATTAATGTACGCACATGATAAAGTAATATATTTATTTAACTTAACTGATATTGCTATTTCTGTTGATGGTTATGTGACTTTACCGTTAACAATAAAATATGGCTTCTTGTTTTAAATGCATGTTTCCTAAAAATTGCTTTTGATGCATAATTGTATGTGAAGTATAAATAAAGACAAATGAAATACTTTATGACAATAATAAATAAATATTGATGATGCTGTGCTCATATATTTGAACATTGTTTTTTGGTTTTGTTTTATGTTTTATTTATGTTTATATAATTTTTTTAGGTTAAGATTTTTATGTTTCATGACAATGAAATTAATGTATCACAGTGTATGTGTGCACTTGGAAATCATGCTTAATAACAATCAGCAGCAGCACAATAAGAACTTTGATTATTCTAAAGATGCCAAACCTGGACAGAGACAGTGGCATGGGCAAATACCATCAGCAGAGTTGGATCCAGGACACCCAAAGCTGAGATCTGTGGGGAGACTTGGAAGCCTATGCCAACTGGCATGACACCTGCTAATGATGATGATGACCAAGCCTAAAGATTTGAATTGTATAAATATATGGCACTGTTTACTGTTGAGGGAAATAAACATGAGAAAGTCAGGTTACTTAGGCATGTGAAGCAGAAAAAATGTAATTCTATATTTAATTTCTGTGTTCTGACATGGTATATGGTTTGATACTGAAGACTGCTGATCGATAAAATACTTTCAATACAGCCAAGTTGGATTTCTTAAGTATGATCTAACACAGACATTTTTTAATGTACAGGCTTAATTTTTTTGTATGTGTACATCTATAGACCTTTATATTGTGACAGAATATTTTTATGATATTACATGGCATTTTTTTTCCTTCATAATTTTTAAAATATAACAACATATTCATTGACAATATTTGTTTCACAAATGCTCTATACATAATTTAAGTAATACAATGAAGAATAAATGTACACAAAGTTTTATTATAATCCGACAAAAAGTTTTTGAGAAACATTCAATCAGGTTCCGTCTCCACAATGAAGGTTGGCTGCAATGGAACTCCAACACTGTCTGTCTCTCGCCCTGACTGTACATGCTGTCAGATTGATGTTCGTCCATCTCTTCATCTTACCTTCCCACTGATATCATTGTCTACCTTTTGCTCACTTGCCCTCCAGTATGTTTTTTGTAGTCTATAAAACAAACATATATATTTCTGAACTTCTATATATTATTCAATTAACATCCTCAGCTTATTGCTTCTCTGGTGATGCTGTTTTTGCGGAACCCAAATTGTTCTTCGGTTACTTCCCCATCTATTTTATGTTGAATTCTTTCTTGTATGACCTTGATTTGTATCTTAGTTATATGGCTTATGAAGCTAATAGTTCTGTAATCCTCATGATCAACAGTTCTTGACTTCTTGGGTAGTGTGATGAAAATGGATGTTTTCTAATCCTTGGGGATGTACCCGGTATTCTATATATCATTACATAATTCTGTGACAGTATCAATGCCAAAGCTGGATAAGGATTTTATCATCTCTTTTGTTATTGTGTCCGGACCTGTATCCTTTCCTTTCATCTTTTTAATAGCTTTCTCTACTTCAGCCTTTAATATGTTTTGTCCATCTTGAGTATTATACCATGTTGGTTTATTGACCCTGTTGTCCCACAATAAATCTTCTGTGTACTCTGTCCATCATTTTATTATGTCGGTATCATTAATTATGATTTCTCATTTGTTTTTTCTTCTGATACAAGCATTTCCTTTTATATTATTTTTCTATGTAAATCTTCATGCAATTCTTTCAAGTTGTGTTTTATTTCTAGATCTTCTATTTCTTTGGATTTTTTTCTGCAACAACTCTCCTTTGGCAACTCTACACATGTAATGTGTTTCTCTGTCTATTAATATATACTCTGTAGTGCTCTTTGCTTTCTTTCTTTGAGTCATTTTGCTCAAGATTTCATTGGTTATCCATAATTGCTTTTTCTTATTCACTGGCAATGTGGTATTTGCAATCTGTATACCGCTGTTTGCCAGCTTCGTCGCTTAGAGGTTATGGCTTTTCTTCGTAATCTCGTATACTCTCGTCGGTAACGTGATGACGGCGAGAATCAGCAGTGGTTCAAATCGCATCAGTAACTTACGGGATATGTAAGCCGGCCGCTCAGAAAGCAATGGCAAACTACTGAGCGTAATCTTGCCAAGAAATCAACATACAGCTGAAAGATGCTGGTGTTGACAGCAATGTCCTGTAAAGGATATGCCCAAAAAAAAAATTTACTGGTGTTTACTGTAACAAAGCACACACAGAGAGGACTACGAGTTCTGTTGGTTGAATATAAATTGAGTTTTATTTCAAATTGATGACCACTACAACAATCTTATTACAATTCCACAATTATGGTGACCTCTCTCCTTCAGTCCCAGATGTTTTCTGACTCCCCTAACAACAAGCTACGTCACGACTTGAGCATCTTTCTTCCCATTCCATCCTGATGCTCAAGCGTGCTGTAGCTTTGCCCATCTAAGTTATACATTCTGCTACATTACACATTTTCATTTTGCATTTTATCCTCAGGATAGCCCCACATCTATATTGTTCCATACTTTTACGATTTGCCTTACACGCATGCACATGTGCGCGCACACACACACACACACACTATTCCAATTTTTCAAAACAAAAATTCCAAATTCGGCCTCGTTCTACCTGCTTCCTCAGCTGTGGTTATTGTTGAGGTCCGTGGTTGTTGTGGGTTCATTCACCCTAATTCTTGTCTTGTACGCTCTTTTATGAGTAAGTCCTATCTCGGACTGGTTATGTAGCGCTTGTGTCTTTGACATCAGCAGGGGGATCGATTGGAAGCTGTCCTTGTGGTTATCTTTGTTAGTGCAGGCTCCTGGCTAGTCTGGCTTGACTGGTTGCAGTCTTAAAAGGACTTTTTATTTGGTATTCTTGCCTTCTCTTTTGTGTATTGCCTGTAGAAGCTTTTCGATTTGATATGCCTCCTTACGCCTTCTTTCATTCCCCTTCTCGCATTTGAGTTCTTGCTGTCTTTCTATTGCTTCATCCGTGGTCAGCCATGGGATGATTTCTCTGTCATCTATATAGTATTGCCATGGTTGTTCGTCTTCCTCGTTTTTTAAATCTGGTACCATGGCGGTACGGCGGGGCATTGGTTTCCCCTTGAATTTCTTGTACTTTTCTTTTTCTTCCATGCACCTTCTATATTCCTCGCACTTGAGTCATGTTTCCTCGTTATCTCTGCATTTTCTTCATCAGTAAATGCTGGCGGTATTGGGTCGTCCTCTATGCTGTCGTCTGGGTGCTCATCTCAGTTTTCTTCGGATGTCTCATGGGATATTGGCTTCCCTTTGAATGTCTCGGGCATCATGGTTGGGCTGCTGGCTTTCGCTTGGAAATATATATATCTATTTGAAGTGTCTTCGGTGTCATTATTCCTGTGTTTTTAAGTCGCATTTGTAATTTTAATACCGATTCAATTTAGTTCAAAATAAACCTTTTCCGTTATATCCATTATACCATTACCCATACCCTGCTTAACCTCAGAGGAGATGTTATATTAGGATCCATCACCTGGCTCACAATAATAATCCCGTGGCTGAGTCTGCACCCATTTATTGAATTAAGGAATAAAGTGTGTACATTTTTAGTACAACAATCAACCCAGCTACATCTGAAGGTGCAGTCAAGATTTTAAAATCCAATAACAGCTGAGTATTGCCTGAATCAATGCCTGCAGATTTTGTGGCCATATTTCTATATTAATCATGGGAATTATTGCAGACTTTACATGATCGAGGTCCAGGTCCAAATTTGTGAGAGTGAGCGTACCAGGTTGCTTGATGTAAAACCCACCTTGCTCGGTGTCAACGCAAGAGAGAAATCACGATTAGCATTTCATATTTATTTTTTACTTTGATCAGGTATAGTTGACTTATGAGACTTAATAGGTTGTGTACACTTATTGGAGACTGACATATTCTGCACGGTGCATTTCTAATACAAGGATAGACATAATGTAGTTGATGATTTCCACATTTTTGGTTAGGTGTTGTTGGGAGGAGTCATTTTCATTGGAGTTCCAGCGCCTGTAACTAGCGCCTTTCCTTCAATTTTCTTCATATTTTCATGAGCAGTGTTGTCTAGGATCAAGTAAATGAAGCGCACCTGATTTTCCTCTGCGCTTTGAGTACATAAATTCTGTGAGTGTCTTTTCAGATGTTTATGCTCCCTCTGTTCAACTGCATGCTTCACCCGATGCCACGGTTCCTTTACCCTATTACCTTGGTTGAGATATTTCTTAATTTCGTCATGATTTTTATTAATTTAGTTAACATATTTTCTTATTTCGGTCGACATTTTTTTTTCTCCTTTGGCAGATTATTTCTTAATTTGGTTGATATATTTTTCTTAATTTGACCATTAATTTTCCTACTTTGGCTAAACTATGTTCTTACCTCGGTTGACATGGACACTCTAATCGTATCTAATGGTCTCCTGTCTGGAAGACTAACTTCTCTTAGAGACCTTATTGTACAGTTACAGTAAGAGACTAACTATTTCCATAATTTGTAAATCTAGACAACGTGAAAGCTGTTTGTTATGTTATCAACATACAGGTGTTCTCTAAACCATCATAAGAGTGGGTTCTTTTTCGAACTATCATTGGGACTGTCACTGATAGGTTACGATGTTACTGTTCTTTGATTCTCTTATAGCACTGGTAACACATGAGTGTTGATTTTGTTGCCTTAATATTGGTGAGCTGCCCGTTGTCGGTAGCTCAATGTCATTCTTTGTAACATGTATGTCATTGAACATGTACTTTTGTATGGATGTGAAGCGTGGCTAATGACCAGACAAGGTAAGAAACATCTAATGGCAGTGGATATGTGGTTTATGAGGAAAATACAAAGAATGCCGACAGAAAAATACCTGCAACTATAGATGACTGCTTAGTGAAAATAGTGGGTGATGAGAAAAAATTAAACTGGAGACCTTTGTGACAACTAGTAAGTTTCAGGGGAAGATAATTAAAATATCTTGATGACTTGATCACGTGGTATGTTCGAGATTAACAGTCCAAGAAATTCACAATATGTCTTACAAACCACATCTCCGATGCTTCCAATAGTTTCCTAAGTAGTTCGTTTATACAAATAAGTTGCTAATTCAGCAGAAAACCGGAGATGCCAGATACCAATTAAATATTTCATCTTCAGTATGCTATTTAACTTATTAAGTGATGCAGTAGAGGTCAGCGTGGCTAAAAGGTTTACAGCTCCCTTATACACTGATCATGTGTTCAGAAAATTAGAAGCTGTCAATGGAAGCACCTTTGGGGGATATAACATCCTTAGCATAAAATATATACAGTTTGTTCAGGGGTGGTCAGTAAGTTATGGCTTAAATTAATTGAGGATTAGAGTTTTATATTGACATCACTATTCTCCACAACGGATACTCATGCAAAACTCAGGTCCTGTATGACATCACACTGATGTTGGACAACAGGATGCCTTCATCCGACATACAGGACTTCGTGTTGGAGCTCAAGCCAACGAACACAAGCAAGCAAGCAAGCAACTATTCTCCACTATACATACTAGAAATTTAGCGGTTTATTATGTTTTTAGCGTTAATTTTTTAATAATATTGTATACCCACCTAGTATATTTTTAAACCAGATTTTCACCAAGCGCTGAAAGTTTATACATGGGTACTATTGAAACCTGCCGAATTAGCTATCAGCGTGCAAAAGTTTATTCATGCGGTCATTACTTTACCTACTCGGGGTAACTCAAGTGATGGAATAAATCACTTTTCCAATCTGTCATATTGGACTTCGGTCTCCTCATAGAAGGAGGTCGATGTCTACATGTCTGGAGCTCATTACACGACACACCCCACCACACACACATACACACACACTGGGACTCGAACCCAGGTGCCCGGCAACTATTTGGTCTACTTATCTATATAAGTATCCCACATTCCCGGTGGTTGCCTCGCCGTTGCCAGCCCGCCCGGGGACCGGAAGTGACAAAAGGAAGTAGTTACCAGGACAACCAGACCCAAGAAAATACCCACCATAATTTGAAAAATGAGGGCCGTTTTCATTCTGGAGCTATACCCTTAATATAGTAAAAAAAAAAAAAAAAAATTACGTATCTATAACGTATTGCTCCATATTTCCTCTTCCATTAGGACCCACCCTACTACTAATGGGGAAATCAGACGCCAGGGCTTTGATAAAATTCCATTTTTTTATGGGGGGGGGGGGGAGTGGCCTACAGAAATACTCAGGGCGATGGAGCAATTGCTTCATGATCCCTGCCTTCGGTTTAAAAAAAAAATAAACACCGGTAACAAACTTGTAAAGACCTTTAAGTATGGTCACTCAAATGGTATCTGCCAAGATCTGGGAGACCGTCCTTAAGGTAAAGTGTGAAGAACGGAAATGCAATCAGCGTGCAGACAAATAATTGGCCATGATCGAGACATAAAAATTCCAGAGAGAGAGAGAGAGAGAGAGTAAAAGACAATACAGTAAAACTGAGTTAAAGAGCTGTTAACACAATTTTATAAAGCGGCTGGACATGTAAATAAATGCCTGCCTGCTGGGTTCCTCCAGTCAGTAAGTTAAAACAAGCATACACGTGTAAACTGCTGTCAACAATTGTTCAAAACATGGCAGGCCGATAACATTTTAGAGAACACAGTGACAGTAGATGAGACATGCGTTCATAATTATGACAGCAAATCCAAAATGTCTAGCATGTAATGGAAAACCCGGACCGCCCAACACCTGTCAAGCCGAGGGCACGGATTTCTGCAACGGAAATTGATGCTGATCTCTTCTTGAGACGCTAAAGATATCCTATTGAAATATTATCCGCTTCTTCATAGCATGATTAATGGAAATACTATACAGATGCATACAAAAGTATAGGTTCTATAGTTAGTTAGTAATTCGACAGATCATCCTCCCTGCACATCGAACCATTCAGTCCATAAGTGTTCGGATCCCCTTTTCAGCAAAACCCGCAGCGTATAGCGGCTCACGACACCAGTTCTGTGTTGGTTTATTACTCTTCTTTGGCTTCCTGCGTAGTGTTCTTGTTTGGCCACACCTCTTTTAACTTGATGTTCTCGCAGTCTGACCATGGTTGTATATTCCCAGTCATCGCACCTCAACACTCTTTCTCTCGTTGCAAATGACATCTTTTTATTAGTCAGTATGTTTTTCATCCTGCAAAAGGCTGCCTTCGCCATGGCGATTCTTGTTATATAATCTCTTAAAGGCATCTTCCATCAGATATTATTACAGTTCCGAGATAATTGTACTGATTTTTTTTTTTTTTTTTCGCTCACTCGCTTTGAATTCAAGCGTAGTTCATACACACTATTTATAGTAGTGATGGACTGAATTTTGCGTCTGGGTTAGCTTTCCCTATTAACGGTGTCTCTCGCCATCAGGCGAACCCACTCCGACTTCAGAGGTACTTGTAATGAACATCCCCAAGTCGAGGACGACAGGTCAACATTTTAGTCCAACTGTGCGGTGTAGGGGTCGAACCACTTACCTCGGCATCAGAACACTGGTTTAAGAACACGCGTTCTTACCCATTATGCCATGCGTACCTGCACTGATTCACTTGTTTAAGAATATTCCCATTTACTTGTATATTACATTGTGGTATTTCCTTCTTATTAGTGACGACCGTAATCTGTGTCTTCTTACAATTTAATTCTAAACCAAGTTGTTCACTGTGTGCAACAATCGCATCTACTAAATGTTGCAGATCCTGCAAATTGTCTGCAATCAAGACTGTATCATCCTCATATCTTCTTAGTGACGACCATTGGACCATATTGTACACAACCTGTGATGCTATTGACAGATGCAAAACCAGTACTTGAGGAGCTCCTGTCTGGAAAATTGTCAGTACTAAAGACACTACTATCTCAACTAATCAGCCAGCGTAAGGTCAACCTACAGTAGACACATCTCACCGTGAAGTACCCGGAAATTAAAGAGATTATCAATTAGCTAAGGAAGAAGCAACATAGGAGCAACCTGATGTACCTGTCACGTACTACCAAATAAAACAAATCATCAAATCAATTTTTTTAAGTCGCCAACACCAGCAGAAGGCAATTTAACATTTTATGGACATACCAGAAAAAAAAAAATCAATATTCTTCTCCTCAGAAAAAGGCACAATTGATTACGCAAACAACATTCAAGACAACGAATCAACCATGTGTCTGCTTCCAAATCGCCCGCAGCTGAAATTTCGAACGCGGTATGCCGGATTACGAATGATAGGGGTTAACGTCTTTCTCCGTATAGTCTCGTGAGTAACGTAATCTGCTCGAGAATCGGCAGCGGTTCTCGCCGCGTTGGTAACTTACGGGGTATAGGAGCCGGTTACTCAGAAAGCAATGGCAAACTACTGAGCGTAATCTTGCCTAGTATATCAATAGCGGCTTAAAAATGCTGATGTTGACTGCAACGTCCTGTAAGGGATATGGAAAAAAAAAAAAAATAGGCGCTAACGCGACTCGTGTGCTTCACTTTATTTATATCTCCGTTTTCGTTCGCTTGAAATTTATTGTCTACTAGCTGACCCTGCCCGGCTTCGCCCAGTCACTGGTGGGGAGCATCTAATTTAATTCATATAAGTAGTCATATAAGTTCCCGTTCCCGTTACCGACTGTCTGTCTGTCTGTCTGTCTGTCTGTCTGTCTGTCTGTCTGTCTGTCTGTCTGACCCGGCCCGGCATTGCCCAGCTCCTGGTGTGGAGCATCTCATTTAATTCATATAAGTAGTCATATAAGTTCCCGTTCCCGTTACCGACTGTCTGTCTGTCTGTCTGTCTGTCTGTCTGACCCGGCCCGGCATTGCCCAGCTCCTGGTGTGGAGCATCTCATTTAATTCATATAAGTAGTCATATAAGTTCCCGTTCCCGTTACCGACTGTCTGTCTGTCTGTCTGTCTGACCCGGCCCGGCATTGCCCAGCTCCTGGTGTGGAGCATCTCATTTAATTCATATAAGTAGTCATATAAGTTCCCGTTACCGACTGTCTGTCTGTCTGTCTGTCTGTCTGTCTGTCTGACCCGGCCCGGCATTGCCCAGCTCCTGGTGTGGAGCATCTCATTTAATTCATATAAGTTCCCGTTCCCGACTGTCTATCTGTCTGTCTGTCTGTCTGCCTGAACCTGCCCGGCTTCGCCCAGTCCCTGGTGGGGAGCATCTCATTTAATTCATATAAGTAGTCATATAAGTTCTCATTAAATTCATACAACAAAAAAAGTAACTTAAAAGAATGTCCTTCCACACACCATCCATTATTTTTAATGAAAACTCTTTCCAATCACCTGCATGACTATAGTAACTTCTTAAGCAAAAAAAGATGAGTTACAATGTTATGCATTGTGCATTATTTTTATGAAAACTTTGAAAATGCCTTACAGATTGTATCATTATTTATTATAACTCATATGCCGGTATATAACTATGGACACAGAGTTTATAAATCTTTGAAAACGATGCCACAATATGACTATAAGTTATACAGAAAAGTTATGCCCCTTGAAATAACGTTTACGGAGTTAGGTCCCCTGAAATATATGAAATTATAATGAAAAATGAAATAATACTGAGTAAGCAGGCGATTTCACACTAACAAAAATCACAGTTGGCAGCTCTGGAATGAAAGGAAGGCGTGTAGAAAATTTCATCTCAATCGGATGGGCCGTTCGCGAACAAATAAAGGACATACAAAGATACATACATAGATACAGACAGACAGACGATCCTAATTTATATATAAGATGCTACAATGTTGTCACTTGTATAAATCTCGCTGCCCTTTTTATTTTACTCGGTGGTCCATAGAGTTTATCATACAGTACTGTTTCTCTAAGCCAGAGGGTTTGTCTAGATGTCTTATGTTTGCATAGTCTTGAGGTATGTGATCTGCTGTCTGTGGGGCCAATCCACCACCTTGCGTTGATTTCCATACAAAGATATGAATGCCGGTCGTTCAGAAAGTAATGGAAAATTACTGAATGCAATCTTGCCAAATAATGACAATGAGCAAAAAAAAAAAAAAAAAAAAAAAAAAAAAAACACCCGGCTGGTGTTGACTGCAACGTCCCATAAAGGATATGCTGCAAGTAAATATATATATATATATATATATATATATATATATATATATATATATATATATATATATATATATATATATATATCTTCTTCAGCGTTCCGAGCCATTGAGGTTCTTTGCTGCAGACACAATCCGTCTCCATTCGTCTCTCTGGTGGACCTTCTCTTGCCAATCGTTGATTCCAAGTGCTTGTAGGTCTGTATATGTATTATCTCTCCACCGTCTTCTTGGTCTACCTCGGGGTCTACGGTCATTTATTTCCTGAGTGTAAGCGAGTTTTGTTTCCCTATTATCTTCCATTCTTTCTATATGCCCCAGCCATTGTAGTCTATTAGCCTTCATGATACCAGTGATTAGCGGGGACTTAAACAGATCATAAATGTCTTTGTTACTTCTTCTTTTCCACTCTCCACTTTGTGTATCCCTAATGGGTCCAAAGATGCGTCTTAAAATTTTGTTCTCAAAGGTTTGTAACAAGGCTTCGTCTCCTTTCATTGTACTCCAGGTTTCAGAGCCATACAGCACAACTGGTCTGATCAGTGTTTTGTATATTGTGATTTTGGTGTTACGAGATAGCGCATTTGATTTTAGTAGATGTTGTAGTGCATAGTATAACTTATTTCCAGAGTTGATTCTAGTTTGTATTTCTTCCCTTATGATATTGGAGCAGTTGAAGATTGTACCCAGGTATTTTTATGTTTCCGTTCTTTTAATGGTCATATTATCTATTTGTATGTGGCCAGAGTTTTTAGCCATTCCTTCTCTTGAAATTACCATATATTCTGTCTTATCTTGGTTGATAACCAGCCCCATCTGTTGGGCTTTTTCCTTTAAGTGAGTCAATATTTCCAATGTCTTTTGTTCACTTCGCCCTATAATATCTATATAATCTGCATAACCAAGCAGCTTGGATATTCCTCCAATATCACATTCCTCCTTTACCTTCCTTACAACTTTCTCTAGAGCCAGATTGAAGAGTAGCGGCGATAGTGCATCACCCTGTTTCAAGCCATATGTTATTTGGAAAGGGTCTGATTTCCTGCCTTTATATGTTACTATATTATAAGATCTTCCATGCATAGTCTGGTCATGTTGATTAACTTCCTTGGTATTCCAAATTCCTGCATAGCATTCCATAGACTATTCCCATGGACACTATCATAAGCCTTTTTAAAATCCACAAAAATGTTATGGAGATCTCTTTTATATTCCCAATTTTTCTCGGCTATTTGTCGTAAGATAAATATCTGATCTATTGTTGATCTGTTTTGTCTAAAACCCGCCTGGTAGTCACCTAATATGTCTTCTGGATATGGTTTTAGTCTATTTAGTAATACTGAGGATAGTATCTTATAGCTTGTGGACAGTAGTGATATTCCTCTATAATTTCCACATTGGAACTTGTCTCCTTTCTTAAAGATAGGTATCAACAATGACTATTTCCAGTCATGGGGTAATTCTTCTGCCCTCCAGATTTTTATTATTAGTTCGTATAGTTTTAGATGTAATGCATGGCCACCTGCCTTTATAAATTCAGCAGCAATTCCATCAGTCCCAGTTGCCTTATTGTTTTTAAGTCGTGTGATTACATATAGGATTTCTTCAAATGTAGGTACTTTAATTTGTGGTTCACATGTTAGAACCTCTTCCTGTGGGAAAGTGTTACTTGGAGCTTCACAATTTAGTAATTCAACAAAATATTCTTTCCATGTGTTGCACATTTCCTCATTGGTATTTATCATATTCCCATTTTTGTCTTTTAAACCATATGTGTTTTGTTGGTGCCCTCGTTTCATTGACTTCAGTTCTTTAAAAAACTTTCTGGATTCATTTTTCTGGTGATTAGTTTCCATATCTTTGATTATATTACTCATATATTCTCGCTTCTGCTGTCGGACTATTTTTGTAGCCTCTTTACATTCATTTCTATAATGCTCTTCCTTTTGGATGTTGTTGATGTCATTTAACCATAAATGTCTGGCATTCTTTTTCCTAATGACTGCTTCTTCACATTTTTGATTGAACCATCTGTTCTTTCTATGCGTAGTTAACACACCGAGACATTCTTCTGCGGTAGATTGAATTGTATTCTTGATGTTCAACCAAGTTTGTTCAACGCTTTCCTCCAAAGGGTTTTGCAGAGTTTCAAGTTTACATTTTATTTCATTTGTAAATTTCTCTTTGACTGTAATTTCTTGTAGTTTTTCTCTGTTATATGTTGGGTGTAGTCTTTGTAATTTAGTATAGAAAGCTCTCTTAAGTTTTATTTTAAATTTCGCTCCAACGAGGAAGTGGTCACTGTGGCACTCAGCTCCTCTATAACTTCTGACTTGCTGTATGTTTGATGCATTTCTGTTGTTAATTAAAATGTGATCTATTTGATTATAAGTTCTCTTGTCACATGATTTCCAAGTTTGTTTGTGTATATCCTTTCTTTGTAGTCTGGTACTGCTAATCTGCAGTCCTTTGGCTTCTGCCAGGTTGATGACTCTCCATCCATTATCATTTGAAATTGTATGTAGGCTTCCCATACCGGCCACTTTTTTTATTAGTTTGCTCTCTACCTATTTTTGCATTGAAATTTCCCAGCACAATCAGGATGTCCTGTTTGGGGGTTTCTTCTATGACATCTTCCAGATCATTATAAAAGTCTTCTTTAATATCATCTTCTTTCTCTTCAGTAGGTGCATGCACATGTCATTAATCATCGTTATATTTTTCCATTTACCTTTTATTCGTAATTTACTAATCCTGTCATTAACAGCTTTAAAGTTTAAAACGTTCCCCCGTAACTCTTTTTTGATGACAAATCCTGTTCCTAATTCATGTTTATTTTGGGTGTTTCCTCCATATATTATAATCATTCCATTTTCCTCTATAGTACCCTCTCCTGGTCACCTTATTTCTTGAATTGCTGTTATATCCATTTGATATTCAACCAGCTCCCGGGTTAGTTCTTCGGCCGTTCCAGCTCGATATAGTGTCCGTACATTCCATGTTCCAAATCTGAAAAGTCCTTTAACGTTCCAAGGTCGTTGTCCAGATAAGTCAGTCCGAAATCGAGGCTCATGTATCTGTTTCGTAACAAAAAAGGTTTTTACAAAGGTGGGGATGTTAACCCCACGCTTCAACCCCCAACCTGGAGGGCCAGGGTGTTTCTCTTTGTCTGTTCTCTACCCTTTGACCTGTCCGGCTTGGGAGGCCCTGCTGGTAGCTACGCTACCGCCGGCATAGCTCTCAGGGTCATTGAGAAACTCAAGCACCCCCACCACGACAAGGTGGAAACACCATCGGGATATATATATATATATATATATATATATATATATATATATATATATATATATATATATATATATATATATATATATATATATATATATAGAAGAGACTGTATGTTTGTGGTTGGGGATGTATTGGATTAGTTCGATAACGGTACATTCGATTGAGATGAAATTTTCTACACGTCTTCCTTTCATTCCTGTGCAACCGACTGTAATAGTTTCTTAGTGTAAAATCGGCTACTTACTTACTAAAATTTCATTTTGTAATTACATGACTTAACATAAGAAATATTCTATAAAGGGACATAACTTTTAGTAGCATTGATATATCTTAGGTTACGTCCTCTGGCTATAGATAGCTATATAAATAAATAGATACATAGATATATAGATCTGGCCCGATAGATAGAGAGGGTGGGATATACGGAGTGAGAGACGGACGGGCAGGCAGACAGACAGACAGATAGATAAAAAGATAGATAGACAGACAGCCGGGTCGACAGACAGACAGACAACAGTCGGGAACGGGAACTTATATGACTACTTATATGAATTAAATTAGATGCTCTCCACCAGGGACTAGGTGAAGCCGGACCGGGTCAGACAGACAGCCGGGTCGACAGACAGACAGACAGACAGTCGGGAACGGGAACTTATATGAATTAAATTAGATGCACCCCATCAGGGACTGGGTGAAGCCGGGCCGGGTCAGACAGACAGATAGACAGACAGACAGACAGATAGTCGGGAACGGGAGCTTATATGACTACTTATATGAACTAAATGAGATGCTCCCCACCAGGAGCTGGGCGAAGCCGGGCCGGGTCAGACAGACAGATAGACAGACAGATAGTCGGGAACGGGAGCTTATATGACTACTTATATGAACTAAATGAGATGCTCCCCACCAGGAGTTGGGCGAAGCCGGGCCGGGTCAGACAGACAAACAAGCAGACAGACAGACAGATAGATCCCCGCCAAGGCCTGGGCTAAGCCGGGCCGGGTCAGCTATCATGATATATAATCTCATATCATCATATATCTCAACAAATATATGGCTTTTAAATAAGTCCACTACACTTGTAATAGTAGCACGTGTATGAGCCAGGCTTGAGTTCAGATCGAGCGATGGAAGGTGGCTAGTAGAGAATAGAACAAGAATCGTCATGGCAAATATCAAAAATAGACCTTTGCTAAATAGAAAGCTTACACACAGATAAGAAGCTGTCAGATATAATCAGAAAAGGAGTGAGGGGAAGGGGTGATATTTTAAGTTCATAATAAACATTGTGTCTCTATTTGATGACATTGTTAGGTTATATTTTGTCATTTAAAGTCTTACATATTTTTGTAAAGATTTAAGTCCTAAAGGTTGTTTCTATAGTCCCCTCTGCTGTGTGTCCAACGTGACTAAGTAGAAGGGCTTGCGCGTCCCAATGACCCCAAGAGCTATGCCGACGGTAGCACAGCTACTGGTAGGGCCACCCATGTCGGACAGGTCAAGGGAGAGGGACCAGACGAAGAGACACACAAACCTGCTGCCTTGTAGGAAGACTGGGGAGTAGTAGATTAAGGTTTCCAGACACACATTTCCAGGCTGAACTGCTAGGATGAAAGGGTTTATGAAGGAAATATGGGGGTATTTTTGGGTAAAATGTCGACTCGGTAAAAAAAATTTTGTGTGGGAACGGGTTTTTTTCGGTCTGCCTGGTGGGAAAATCTGTGAAAGTAATTAAGGTAAAAGTAGTTGGTTGGTTCTGGAAAGAGAGGGTGTGAAGGGGAAAGTTATTTTGGTTACATAAGGTATATTAGTATGGGTAGTGATGTATAAACAAGGGTGTGATGGATCGTGGTTTCTACTCATGGGTTGGGTATATGGTGGTTACGTATATGAATGTGTTCACTATGCATGGTGAGTAATGTATAAACAAGGGTGTGATGGGTCGTGGTTTCTACTCATGGGTTGGATATATGGTGGTGGCGTATATGAATGTGTTCACTATGCATGGTGAGTAATGTATAAACAAGGGTGTGATGGATCGTGGTTTCTACTCATGGGTTGGGTATATGGTGGTTACGTATATGAATGTGTTCACTATGCATGGTGAGTAATGTATAAACAAGGGTGTGATGGGTCGTGGTTTCTACTCATGGGTTGGGTATATGGTGGTTACGTATATGAATGTATTAGTATGCGTGGTGTAGTGATGTATAAACAAGGGTGTGATGGATCGTGGTTTCTACTCATGGGTTGGGTATATGGTGGTTACGTATATGAATGTGTTCACTACGCATGGTGAGTAATGTATAAACTGGCAAGGGTGTGATGGGTCGTGGTTATACTCGATGAAGTAAGAGATGGTTACTATCATCTGAACAGTGTGATAGTAGTGAAGGTAAAGGGTGGTATATTCACTACCATCATTACAAAGGAAATCTTATAACGTTATAATGGGTATGGTGGTAAGGGGTATTAGTGGTCAAGTAGGAGTGATATAGGGGTGGTCATAAATATAATAAGAGGTGTTCGCAGTTACACACTGGTCAACCAGTGGTCAAGCAATGGTCAAGTAAGGGTCAAGTAGTCAAGTAAGGAAATTTTAGAGAAAAGTTATTGTAATGATATGGTGCTGATTAAAGAGTGGTAAATTAGAGGTCAAGCAGTGGTCAAGTAAGGAAAATCTTAGGGAAAATTGGTCGTAGTGACATGGTAATGTTTAAATTAGTGGTAAATTAGTGGTCAAGTAGTGGTCAAGCAGTGGTCAAGCGGTGTGTAAGTGAGGAAAATTTTAGGGAAATTTTAGGGAAAAGTGATTGTAATGAGATGGTGATGATTAAAGAGTGGTAAATTAGTGGTCAAGCAGTGGTCAATCAGTGGTCAAGTGGTCAAGTAAGGAAAATTTTAGGGAAAATTGGTCGTAGTGATATGGTAATGATTAAAGAGTGGTAAATTAGTGGTCAAGCAGTGGTCAAGCAGTGGTCAAGTGGTCAAGTGAGGAAATTTTAGGGGGAAAGTGATCGTAGTGACATGGTAATGTTTAAATTAGTGGTAAATTAGTGGTCAATCAGTGGTAAATTAGTGGTCAAGTAGTGGTCAAGTAGTGGTCAAGTAGTGGTCAAGTGGTCGAGTGACCACTTAAATTGTAGAGGACGATGTGCCTAAGATTATGGTAGTGATTAAAGTGATCGATGACGTGGTCAAGCAGTGGTCAAGCAGTGGTCAAGTAGTCGAGTGACCACTTAAATGGTAGGGGAAAGTATGTATAGTGCAATGGTGGTGGGTAGAGTGAAGAAGAATCAATAGTAGTGATAATACTACTACCAATATTAGCGACAAGCACAAAGACAACCAAGTACATACTTGATACACACAAATACAAAGACAACCACACACACACACGTACACACATACAGATACAGAAGTACAGACAAACCATACCATTACTACTGTCACAACAACAGCTATACACAAGTACACACCCATAATCAAAGACACAAATACACACGTACACACATACAGATACAGAAGTACAGACAACCCATACCATTACTACTGTCATCACAACTATACACACACGTGTACACACATACAAGCACAAAGTCAACCACACACACCCATAAACATCCACTCAAGTACAGACACAGGAAAACAAAGAAGCAAACAAGGACAGACACACTCACCCATAATCAATTACACACCTACTACAAACACAAAGACAACCACACACAGACACATTTGTACATACAGACATACACATAAAGACAGACAAGCACAAAGACAAACCATACCATTACTACTGTCACAACAACAGCTATACACAACTACACACACACTCACCCATACACAAGAACATTCAAAGACAAACACAAAGACAGCCAAGTACACACACACATACACACCCATCGCCTAGGATTACTACTGTCATCACAACTATACTCAAGTACAGACACACCCATCGCCTAGCATTACTACTGTCATCACAACTATATACAACCACGTACAGACACGCGTACAACAACAAAGACAGACACAAAACACATACAGACACCCATACACACTTGATACACTTGTACATACAGACACATAAGTACACAAAAAACAAAGACACACCCAAAACATTACTACTGGTACCTCAACCAGTACAGATACACTTACCCATAAGACTAAACTATACAAACCACATACCCCCTTTTGGTAAAGAACGCGGATGTCCGAGACAGCCCCTACGTCATCACCGCCATGTGCAAAAGTCATTAAGTGGTAGCATGAGTCATCGGTTTGTGGGAAGCAGGCGGGCGGCGTGAGAATAGCTTGTCTACAAAATTGCTACGTCAGCTATGTAGGGTGCAGACCCAGTGTATAAAATAGAAGGCGTCTCTTGTGAGCACAGTACCAGTTCACGGGCTGACTTGGGTATCTACAGAGGTGCTTCAGGCTGGTGTGAGCAGTGTTCGTGTCGTCGGCAGATATTGTTCACGTGCTGACTTGGCTAGCTACAGTGGTGAAACTTGGTGTGAGCGTTATTCGTGTAGTAAGCAGATATTGTTCACGTACTGACTTGGCTAGCTACAGCGGTGAAACTTGGTGTGACCCTTAGTCGTGTCGTCGGCATCTGATAAAACAGTGAATCATTGTATACAACAGAACTTTTTCGCTGTTGAAAAAATCGAAAGTGTGACTTATGACCAGTTTATCAATATGACCACCAGATCTACTTTCACGTGTTCAGTGTGCGACAAAGCCTATTGTTATAAGTATAACCTTAATCGTCACATTCGGACCATTCACGGTACGAAACCACATCATATCTGTGGACAACTTTTCAACAGAAAACGCAATCTACAAAGACACATACGAACACACCATCAACCACGTATGAATACATCAAACACTACAACAGCAGAGACGACAGCACCACGTGTATATTTACACCATCATCGTAGTCTAAGTCAAGTACCAGACTACCACCACTGTGACTTCAATGATAACCTTACCCGCTACAATGGGAACATTAACAATGATTATCCCTGTCAGGTACGTGACAATCTATACAATTCGAACCTACAACGTTACTTACATCACCAGACACCACGAGAAAGGATGACACCCTTAGACACCCTGGCAACAAGTCCACTCATAGTAGCAGAGGATATCCAACCAAATGATAGAGACAGCTTGGCAGCCCTTAAGGCGTACTGCAAGGACCTCTCGATTATGCTACCCAATCAAGTGGTAGTATTAGAAAAAAAAGTGTCGACCACCGCTACCGGGTGGTTTTGGTATGATAAAAAGAAGTATTCAGATATCTTGTATGATATCTCATGTGTGATGATTTCGACAATAACAACAGTGTTATTTTTAGTCAATCAAGCTATATCAGAGCCCAGAAGAATGAAGATCACTAATCCAGAACTTTTTGGTTTTTCATTAATCATGTATGTCATTAATTTTTTTCTTATGATATATCACTAAACTGTTTTGATGAATATGTTGTGAACACACATATTTTGGTGATAAAAATATTGAAATCAAGATTTTTGTTTTGTTGATTTTCTTTAGTGGGTTGTTTTCATGACGTTGTCTTTTTTTCTTGATGGAACAGAGACACATACAGACATGCACAGAGACATTTTATACAGACATGAACAAACTCGGGGGAAAAGTTATGGCAAATACAGAAATATTTCAGTCAAATGTATGAAAAGTAGGAAACTAACCAAATAAGGGAAGATACTGACCAAAATATGAAATGTCTCGCCCAAATTTATGAAAAGTATGACAATATAATTACCAAATGGGAAAAGACTTTCAAGCAAATTTATAAATATTTCAACTAAACTTATAAAAACTAGGAAAATTTGTCAACCAAAAGGGAAAAGGTCAACCAAGTACTGAAACATCTCAACCAAAACTTATAAAATTATCATCAATTCTTATAAAAAATAGAAAAATGCGTCAGACAAATCGAAAAACGTTGGCCAAATACAGATATAACTCGAACAAACTTATAAAAAGATAGGAAAAAATATTACCCAACACAACTAAAATGTTGACCAAAGTTATAAATAGCACATCCAAACCTATGAACAGTAGGAAACTTTGTTAACCTTATAAAAAATAGGAATATTTGTCAAATAAAGTGAACCAAGTAAAGACATATTTTCAATCAAACTTATAAACGTGTCATCCAAAGTGATAAAAACTAGGAAAAGCTGTCAGTCAGTCTAAGAAATAACTATGGAAAAGTAAGAACTATGTCGACCAAACTAGGGCAAAGGTGTTACCAAAATTATGAAAAATGTAACTTCTGTAGTTATCTCATACGTGTCTTGAACTTTTATCTGAAAACCTGTTATCAATGTCACCACTTTCTCGATTTTACATTACCGAAACCTCCAACTTCACCGTATCTGCTACAGAAACACTTATACAGACTAAGCACTCATCTCTCCACACTCTTGGTTTCTTTCTAACACAAACTGGTCACACCAACAAGAACTTCAAACCTCCATTGTACACGTGGTCCATTGAAACAGACATAACAACATTTATGGTAAGGTCGTCTATGGTTCCAACTAGTATAGTTTCTGTATCATCTAGGTATTCATCATCACGGAACCATTTCCCATGGCTGCCAGCTTCAATTTTCCATACCACAATGTCTGCTACACTATCCTTTCATTGTTCCAGCTTTAACAATACAACGGTTTTTTTTTCTCGAAGTCTGCCTAAAATAACATTTCTTAGGGTGTCCACTCCTAGCGCACTTTACCATTTCACATCTGCAATAACGACAAGTCTGCAAGCAACCACCACTGTCTGTTATAAACTCGGCCTTTCTTAAAAACACGCCTACCATTAGTGAACTCATGAATACCAGCTACCACATCTTCTAACCGACTTTCAATGTTTCATAACAAATAACACTAACATTCGTTTTGATTACAGAACAATATAATTTCTGGTGACTAGGCAGACTTTCCAACCTAATGGAGGTAAAGCATCTGTCCCCCTAACCTACTAAGCGCTATTCTAGACAACGAATAAGGTCATCGATCAGCACCCCTAAGAAGAACTTGAAAAAACAACAGAGATTGGGTTCCTGGGACGAATTATTTGAATTCGTTGGACTACCACAGTAATTAATGATGAACGCCTAAGGAAAATAGAGCATTATATACACCAAACACAACAAACTCTTTCTTACTAACCCTAACCCTAATTATACATCATTTAACCCTAACCTAACCCCTAACCCTAACGATTCACCAAACACAACAAGCTCTTTCTGTAAGAGACATAGACACAAACCACTGTTAGAAAGCGAAAAAGTTAAATTTTAATTAACACTTAAAAATAATAAATCGCAATTTTATTGCACAAAATGTAAGCTCGATATAGTCCTATACATAACCTATACCTATACCTATACCTATACTTAGTCTATATCTGTATATTAAGTGAAGCGAAATAAAAATTGGTCTTTACTTGGTTCACTTTATTTGACAAATATTCCTATTTTTTATAAGGTTAACAAAGTTTCCTACTGTTCATAAGTTTGGATGTGCTATTTATAACTTTGGTCAACATTTTAGTTGTGTTGGGTAATATTTTTTCCTATCTTTTTATAAGTTTGTTCGAGTTATATCTGTATTTGGCCAACGTTTTTCGATTTGTCTGACGCATTTTTCTATTTTTTATAAGAATTGATGATAATTTTATAAGTTTTGGTTGAGATGTTTCAGTATTTGGTTGACCTTTTCCCTTTTGGTTGACAAAGTTTCCTAGTTTTTATAAGTTTAGTTGAAATATTTATAAATTTGCTTGAAAGTCTCTTCCCATTTGGTAATCATATTGTCATACTTTTCATAAATTTGGGCGAGACATTTCATATTTTGGTCAGTATCTTCCCTTATTTGGTTAGTTTCCTACTTTTCATACATTTGACTGAAATATTTCTGTATTTGCCATAACTTTTCCCCCGAGTTTGTTCATGTCTGTATAAAATGTCTCTGTGCATGTCTGTATGTGTCTCTGTTCCATCAAGAAAAAAGACAACGTCATGAAAACAACCCACTAAAGAAAATCAACAAAACAAAAATCTTGATTTCAATATTTTTATCACCAAAATATGTGTGTTCACAACATATTCATCAAAACAGTTTAGTGATATATCATAAGAAAAAAATTAATGACATACATGATTAATGAAAAACCAAAAAGTTCTGGATTAGTGATCTTCATTCTTCTGGGCTCTGATATAGCTTGATTGACTAAAAATAACACTGTTGTTATTGTCGAAATCATCACACATGAGATATCATACAAGATATCTGAATACTTCTTTTTATCATACCAAAACCACCCGGTAGCGGTGGTCGACACTTTTTTTTCTAATACTACCACTTGATTGGGTAGCATAATCGAGAGGTCCTTGCAGTACGCCTTAAGGGCTGCCAAGCTGTCTCTATCATTTGGTTGGATATCCTCTGCTACTATGAGTGGACTTGTTGCCAGGGTGTCTAAGGGTGTCATCCTTTCTCGTGGTGTCTGGTGATGTAAGTAACGTTGTAGGTTCGAATTGTATAGATTGTCACGTACCTGACAGGGATAATCATTGTTAATGTTCCCATTGTAGCGGGTAAGGTTATCATTGAAGTCACAGTGGTGGTAGTCTGGTACTTGACTTAGACTACGATGATGGTGTAAATATACACGTGGTGCTGTCGTCTCTGCTGTTGTAGTGTTTGATGTATTCATACGTGGTTGATGGTGTGTTCGTATGTGTCTTTGTAGATTGCGTTTTCTGTTGAAAAGTTGTCCACAGATATGATGTGGTTTCGTACCGTGAATGGTCCGAATGTGACGATTAAGGTTATACTTATAACAATAGGCTTTGTCGCACACTGAACACGTGAAAGTAGATCTGGTGGTCATATTGATAAACTGGTCATAAGTCACACTTTCGATTTTTTCAACAGCGAAAAAGTTCTGTTGTATACAATGTTTCACTGTTTTATCAGATGCCGACGACACGACTAAGGGTCACACCAAGTTTCACCGCTGTAGCTAGCCAAGTCAGTACGTGAACAATATCTGCTTACTACACGAATAACGCTCACACCAAGTTTCACCACTGTAGCTAGCCAAGTCAGCACGTGAACAATATCTGCCGACGACACGAACACTGCTCACACCAGCCTGAAGCACCTCTGTAGATACCCAAGTCAGCCCGTGAACTGGTACTGTGCTCACAAGAGACGCCTTCTATTTTATACACTGGGTCTGCACCCTACATAGCTGACGTAGCAATTTTGTAGACAAGCTATTCTCACGCCGCCCGCCTGCTTCCCACAAACCGATGACTCATGCTACCACTTAATGACTTTTGCA
Source organism: Cepaea hortensis (assembly GCA_963921405.1). NCBI lineage: Eukaryota > Metazoa > Mollusca > Gastropoda > Stylommatophora > Helicidae > Cepaea > Cepaea hortensis. The sequence goes on along the minus strand of OY992884.1, from coordinate 73,225,717 downwards.
CATGGCGGTGATGACGTAGGGGCTGTCTCAGACATCCGCGTTCTTTACCAAAAGGGGGTATGTGGTTTGTATAGTTTAGTCTTATGGGTAAGTGTATCTGTACTGGTTGAGGTACCAGTAGTAATGTTTTGGGTGTGTCTTTGTTTTTTGTGTACTTATGTGTCTGTATGTACAAGTGTATCAAGTGTGTATGGGTGTCTGTATGTGTTTTGTGTCTGTCTTTGTTGTTGTACGCGTGTCTGTACGTGGTTGTATATAGTTGTGATGACAGTAGTAATGCTAGGCGATGGGTGTGTCTGTACTTGAGTATAGTTGTGATGACAGTAGTAATCCTAGGCGATGGGTGTGTATGTGTGTGTGTACTTGGCTGTCTTTGTGTTTGTCTTTGAATGTTCTTGTGTATGGGTGAGTGTGTGTGTAGTTGTGTATAGCTGTTGTTGTGACAGTAGTAATGGTATGGTTTGTCTTTGTGCTTGTCTGTCTTTATGTGTATGTCTGTATGTACAAATGTGTCTGTGTGTGGTTGTCTTTGTGTTTGTAGTAGGTGTGTAATTGATTATGGGTGAGTGTGTCTGTCCTTGTTTGCTTCTTTGTTTTCCTGTGTCTGTACTTGAGTGGATGTTTATGGGTGTGTGTGGTTGACTTTGTGCTTGTATGTGTGTACACGTGTGTGTATAGTTGTGATGACAGTAGTAATGGTATGGGTTGTCTGTACTTCTGTATCTGTATGTGTGTACGTGTGTATTTGTGTCTTTGATTATGGGTGTGTACTTGTGTATAGCTGTTGTTGTGACAGTAGTAATGGTATGGTTTGTCTGTACTTCTGTATCTGTATGTGTGTACGTGTGTGTGTGTGGTTGTCTTTGTATTTGTGTGTATCAAGTATGTACTTGGTTGTCTTTGTGCTTGTCGCTAATATTGGTAGTAGTATTATCACTACTATTGATTCTTCTTCACTCTACCCACCACCATTGCACTATACATACTTTCCCCTACCATTTAAGTGGTCACTCGACTACTTGACCACTGCTTGACCACTGCTTGACCACGTCATCGATCACTTTAATCACTACCATAATCTTAGGCACATCGTCCTCTACAATTTAAGTGGTCACTCGACCACTTGACCACTACTTGACCACTACTTGACCACTACTTGACCACTAATTTACCACTGATTGACCACTAATTTACCACTAATTTAAACATTACCATGTCACTACGATCACTTTCCCCCTAAAATTTCCTCACTTGACCACTTGACCACTGCTTGACCACTAATTTACCACTCTTTAATCATTACCATGTCACTACGACCAATTTTCACTAAAATTCCCCTAAAATTTTCCTCACTTACACACCGCTTGACCACTGCTTGACCACTACTTGACCACTAATTTACCACTAATTTAAACATTACCATGTCACTACGACCAATTTTCCCTAAAATTTTCCTTACTTGACCACTGCTTGACCTCTAATTTACCACTCTTTAATCAGCACCATATCATTACAATAACTTTTCCCTAAAATTTCCTTACTTGACTACTTGACCCTTACTTGACCATTGCTTGACCACTGGTTGACCAGTGTGTAACTGCGAACACCTCTTATTACATTTATGACCACCCCTATATCACTCCTACTTGACCACTAATACCCCTTACCACCATACCCATTATAACTTTATAAGATTTCCTTTGTAATGATGGTAGTGAATATACCACCCTTTACCTTCACTACTATCACACTGTTCAGATCATAGTAACAATCTCTTACTTCATCGAGTATAACCACGACCCATCACACCCTTGCCAGTTTATACATTACTCACCATGCATAGTGAACACATTCATATACGTAACCACCATATACCCAACCCATGAGTAGAAACCACGATCCATCACACCCTTGTTTATACATCACTACACCACGCATACTAATACATTCATATACGTAACCACCATATACCCAACCCATGAGTAGAAACCACGACCCATCACACCCTTGTTTATACATCACTCACCATGCATAGTGAACACATTCATATACGTAACCACCATATACCCAACCCATGAGAAGAAACCACGATCCATCACACCCTTGTTTATACATTACTCACCATGCATAGTGAACACATTCATATACGCCACCACCATATATCCAACCCATGAGTAGAAACCACGACCCATCACACCCTTGTTTATACATCACTACACCACGCATACTAATACATTCATATACGCCACCACCATATACCCAACCCATGAGTAGAAACCACGATCCATCACACCCTTGTTTATACATCACTACCCATACTAATATACCTTATGTAACCAAAATAACTTTCCCCTTCACACCCTCTCTTTCCAGAACCAACCAACTACTTTTACCTTAATTACTTTCACAGATTTTCCCACCAGGAAGGCCGAAAAAAAAACGTTCCCACACAAAATTTTTTTTACCGAGTCGACATTTTCCCCCAAAATACCCCCATATTTCCTTCATAAACCCTTTCAGCCTAGCAGTTCAGCCTGGAAATGTGTGTCTGGAAACCTTAATCTACTACTCTGGGGACAGTCAAAGGCTAGGGAAAGCACCCCGAATAAATGCTTGTCGAAATCGGATGTACTGAGCCACAGGCTTGACAAAGAAGTGCAACGTAAATCCTGCTGCCTTGTAGGTAGACTGGGGACAGTCAAAGGCTAGGGAAAGCATCCCGAATAAATGATTGTCGAAATCGAATGTACTGAGCCACAGGCTTGACAAAGCAGTGCAACGTAACTTAATTCATGATGTCACAAATCAAAATTAATCGTTATGGTGCTAATCCCGTGAAGTCCCATCAGGCGGCGATAGTGCCGGGCCCCCTGCCTCGAGGGGGTCCACCCATGACTACTGGTGGTCACCTTCCCCTGTGCTGTGGAGTCAAGGCACAGAGGAGTAGGTTAAGAACTATTGACCAAATACCCCGGACACTCAACATACTACAGTGGAATGCCGAAGGAGTTTACAAGAAGAAAGACTCCCTAACACAGCGTCTTCATAAAGATAGAATAGATGTGGCATGCATTCAAGAGACACACCTCAACGCCAATAACAAATTCTCAGTCAGCGGATATCAGGCCACACGTTTCGACCGCGAAGGACACAAAGGATGAGTTCTAATACTTACACGAAATACAATACCTTGCAGTGAAGTATCTGGGATCTCTGACAACCAAACGGAAATTATAGGTGTTGATATAATGATAAAGGACGTGAAAATAAGAATCTACAATTTGTATAGCCCAGCAGATAAGGACCTTACACTCTCAAACATGAAAATAACTGACACAAACTGCATTATTGTCGGAGACTTTAATAGCCGTTCAGAAAGATGGGGATACCCAGATACTGACAAAAGAGGAGATGAATTGGAGGACTGGGAAATAGACTCAAATCTCCATCTACTCAACAAAGCGGATGACACACCGAGCTTCTACTCCAGAAAATGGCTTACCACTTCTACTCCAGACTTAGCTTTCTGCACAGGAGACATCCTCCACAAAATCGATCGCCATGTGCTGGACCAATTAGCAGGTAGCGACCACAGACCAATCAAGCTTGTAATGAACATGGAGTGTGTTCCACAGGAGCAAAAGCCCTTGCCCCGCTGGAATTACAAACGAGCAGATTGGGACAGATTTGCCATACTAACAGACAAATATTGTGAAAACATAAATACACGATATGGCAACATAAAGCAAATGGTGGATAGTCTAAACAGAGCGATAATACAGGCAGCCACTGAGTCCATTCCAAGAGGAGCGAGGAAAAATTACAAACCATACTGGACTGAAGAACTACAAAGTTTGGAGGACAAAGTTGAAGATGCCAGGAAGACAGCAGAGAGAGAACAAACAATTGAAGCGAATATCTCTCTCAAAGCCATCTCAGCAAAATATAAAAGAACAGTAAATCAAACAACAAGACATTGTTGGAGGAAAAAAAACAGAAAACCTGAATTTTGACAGGGATGGAAACAAACTATGGAAACTAGTGAAAGCCATGAACAATGAAGGACCTAGAAACAAACAAATAACAATTAAACAAGGAAATGCCTTGCTTACAGGAAAAAAGGCTGCAAATGCACTAATGGAACACTATGCAAATGCAAACCACATTGATATTACAACCGAACAGAAGAAAGCAATCAAAGACAAACAGATACATAATAGAAAAACAGAGACAGCAGCAGAATATATGATGGCAAATCTAACAATGGAAGAAATGGAACAGGCAATGAATACCCTAAAAAGAAGATATCACCAGGAAAGGATGGAATCACAAATGAAATGCTAATAGGCTTAGGCACCAAGGCAAAGAATAAACTACTAGCAGTCCTAAATAACAGCTGGAAGAGAGGAATAGTCCCACAGGCATGGAAGGAAGCTATACTAATACCAGTCCCAAAGAAAGGAAAATACCTGAAAGAACCAAATGGCTATCGACCTATCAGTCTACTTAGCTGTGTAGGAAAATTAATGGAACGCATTATCAATGGCAGGCTAACATGGCATCTGGAAGAAAACAAACTCTTAACACCACACCAATCAGGATTCAGAAAGTACAGATCCACTGAAGATCAAATAACCTATATAGCTCAGGAAATAGAGGATGCCTTCCAAGAGAAAAAGCACACACTAGCAGTCTGGATAGATTTAGAAAAAGCATTTGATAAAGTATGGAAGGAAGGACTGAAAGTAAAACTGCAAAAAATGCATGTTTGTGGGAAAATGTATAAATGGATCAGCCACTACCTTGAGAACAGAACTGCCAGGACAAAAGTGCAAGGACAAACAAGTAAAATGATGCTGTTGGAGCAAGGTGTCCCCCAAGGAGGAGTTCTTTCACCAACATTATTCCTAGCATATATAAATGACATCACGGAAAATTTTCCAGCCAGAGTACACACATCCTCCTTTGCAGATGACCTAGCCATATGGACATCTGAAGAATATATTAGTACAGCTAACAGCAGAATACAACAAGCCTTATTAGCGCTAGAGGACTGGTCAAAATCATGGCTAGTGAAGATAAGTGAGGAGAAAACAACATGCACAGTGTTCTCCCTCTCAAATAAAACTCAGCAACCTAAGCTGGTATTGAATGGAAAAATATTGCGCCATGAAGAAAATCCAAACTATCTATGAGTCACCTTTGATCGCCGCCTGACATGGAAAACACAGGTTGAGAAAAATCGAACAAGAGCAAGGCAGAGAATGACAATCATGAAAAAGCTTGCTGGTACAACGTGGGGAGCAGATGAGAAAGTTCTCAAGAAGTTATATACTGGACGGGTGAGGCCAGTACTGGAATATGGCATTGCAGCTTGGGCAACGGCAGCTAAGTCAAACTTTAACAAAATAAGTAGAGTCCAAAACCAAGGAATGCGAATCATAACTGGAAGCCTGAAGACAACGCCTATTAATGAACTAGAAAAGATCACTTGTTTACAACCAATGCAGGACAGAAGAGATAGCAGAGCCCAGCAACAAGCAGAAAAATTTAGAAGATTGACAGACCACCCTATGTATAACAGGTTTAATGGTTTTGGAAAAGGAAGACTGAAGCGTAGCAACTTTGTAGAAACTGCGAAACGAAAGATTAGGGCAGATCCCATACTTAACATATCAACAGTCAAGCCCATTTACAATGCAGACAACTTTCCAGCTTGGAGACAGCAGCAACTGCCTGAGATGATAGAAAACATTCCTGGTATTGAGAAAAAGAACACTCAGAATGAAACAGAAAGAAGAAAAATAACCCTCAACTACATAAAAGAACATTACCCAAGCAGCAATTGGACCCATGCATATACAGATGGATCTGCCAAAGATTCAATTAAAAATGGAGGAGGAGGAATTCTCCTTAATTTAAAAAAATTGAGTGATAAAAACACAGTCAGTGGCAACTGGAAAATTTTCAAGTAACTTCAAAGCGGAGGTAGAGGCTTTGAAAACTGCAGCAGAGATGCTCTTTATGGAGGAAAATAAAGAGAAGCAAATAGCTATCTTCACAGATGCAAAGTCAGCTGTCTCAATACTGAAGAGCAAAAACAGCACAGAACTAGCTGACCTAAGATCAGCACTCCATGGTCTATGCCAGAAATCCAAAAAAGTTGTAATACAGTGGATCCAATCACATTGCAGTATACCTGGAAATGAAGAGGCTGACAGACTAGCAAAAGAAGGTGGACGATTACCACAGCCTGACATGGACATAACCTATAATGAGGCAAAAAGGTTTATAAAAAGCACTTATAGAACCAAATGGGAATCAGAGCATCCAGGCCACCAGAAGGATGATGCATATTACAAACTCGACCGAAGAGAACAAGTAGCAATCTTCAGACTCCGTACAGGACATAACAGGCTGAAACACCACTTGTTCAATAAACTAAAGATAGGAGATACCGATGAATGTAATTGTGGAACTGGTAAAATGACAGCTAAACATTTGCTGCAGGAGTGCCCAATATATGCAGAACAGAGAAAGATATTTTGGCCCACGCCTGCTTCATTTGAAGACAAGCTCTATGGAGATATCAACACGCTCAAGTTGACTACAGCTTACTTTAATTACATTCAGGTTGACATCTAAAGGTGCATGAAGATGTATTTAGACTGCCACACTTCATACCACAGGTATGTCGGTTACAAAAGCGTCCCAGAGGCATGAAATGGAATATTGCTTGGATAGCAAATCCATTACGTGGAAAGTCTTAATCGAAAGCTCACTGTGTGGATGTCATCTGCAGACTGCATTCTTCTGGTTTCCGGAGGAACAGCCTATGGTGAACGGAAGGCCCAATATACGGAAGTGAGGTTAAGCAGCCATGTGCAGGACGTGACGATTCCTTGGGTGAGCCCAGTACCAGAGCGCTGTGTGATGGCTCTGCAATTATGGAAGCCTCCTTGGATGGCGAGGAATGCCCATGTTCTGCCCCTGCCTTCCCTTGAGGGTTGACCATGATGTCTTTGGCTGTTCTATATGGGCCAGCTAGGATGGGGGATAACACCACAACAGTGAGATTCAAACGTCCTAAGAAACCGCCGGGAAGGTTAACCCGGTCAACAAATGCCCGCAGAAGTCGGATGTGTCGGCCTAACTGCGCAAGAACGCAGCTCTGCTGTAAACAGGCACAACGCAGTCACATCCGGAAAAAAAAATCCGGATGAACGCAGAAGAAGAAGAAGAAGTTTCTATAGTGATAAGTTACTATTTTAGAAATATCACTTATTTATGGAAAAGACCTTAGACTTGTAAACAACATATATTGGAAACAACAAGCTGCCATCAGAATTGATAACCATGTGTGTAGGTCAATATCAGCCTATTAAAAAAGGTAATGAGCACGGCAAGGCGCGTAGAGCGCCCTGGTCATCCACTGCACCTGTATAGGTAGCCAGTCGTCTAGACTTGCCTTGCCACTGGACTCAGATGGACTCAGGCGAGAGAGTGAGGTCGACGAATTGCGCAACTCTTCCTCACTTTAATCCAAGTCATCGCTCAAGTCATTCCTCATCCAACAACAAACAAAAGAGGTGTGAGACAGGGATGTGTAATGTCTCCAGATCTTTTTTTTCCTGTACAGTGAAAATATTTTAAGAAGTATAGAAGACTAGCTGACCCGGCCCGGCTTCGCCCAGTCCCTGGCGGGGATCTGTCTGTCTGTCTGCTTACGCGTCCGTCTCTCCCTCCCTCCCTCCCTGTCTGTCTGCCTGCCTGCCTGTCTGTCTAATAATTTATTGGTTGCAGTTAGAAAATTTCGCTTAATGCTAGGATTATTTTTTTAAAAATGTTGTCGTATAATTTTCATGTAAAAAAATGTTGTCGTATAATTGTCATGTAAAAAATGACGTGATGGTATCGAGAACAACCTTAGATAAACGAAGACCAACTTACGAAGTGTTTATTCCCAAACGGTTCTGGTCACGTGACGTCTATAGCGTCTATATTAGAGAGCAGTACAAACTGGCATATCATTGGGGCCAGTATCATGTCTCATGTCTCATCTCATCATGTTCCTCTTGTACCTTGCGGTGTCGAGGTGAAGTATAAACTTCGTGAGAGTGCCCGGTTATGGGCTTCGTATATCGACATTCCCATGGATTCTGTTATTCCCTCCGTCCAACGTTTACGTGGTCGGCCTCTTCCTCTGTTTCCATCTGGTCTGTACATCATTGCTTGTTGTGGCATGCTGTTGACTGGTAGCCTACTTGCATGGCCAAACCATTTGACTTGCTGCTTTCTAATAAAATCTAGAGCAGCTTTAACCCCCACTTTAGTCCTGATTTCTTCATTTCTGATCTTATACCCGGGTTCGAAACACGGCGGTGCTGGTTTTTTCGAAAAAGGTATAGAGACCCGTCGTTCAGAAAGCAATGGCAAACTACTGAACGTAACCACTTGCCTAGTACATCAACAGCAGCTGAAAATGCTGGTGTTGACTGCAACGTCCCGTAAGGGATACGCAACAAATCGATCTTATCTCTTCTTGATACGTTGAGTATTCTTCTCAGGAATCTCATTTCTGTTGTTGTGATTTTTCTTTTCTCTTTTTCTGTCATTGTCCAGGTTTGGCATTGGTAGCACAGAGTTGGTAGGAAGATTGTGTTGTAAAGTGCTTTCTTAGTAGTTATTGACACATGTTTGTTCTTTAGTATTGGTGCCATTTGTCCAATGAGTTGATTTGCCTTATTGCACCTATTTTCGATCTCGTCTTCTGATCTGCCATTTGATGATATTATACTTCCTAGGTACTTGAAGCTCTTTACTTGTTTCAAGGGATGTTCGTTTAGGTGAATTGTTGCTGTTTGTTCTTCTTTAGTTATAGTCATTACCTCTGTTTTGCTTGTGCTAATTTTCATGTTATGTTCCCTACACATTTCGTTTAGACTATTCATGTGGTCTTGTAATTCAGCTTCTGATTTTGCTATTAGTGCTTGGTCGTCCGCAAACAGGAGTTCTCTAATGGTTAGATTTGCAGATGGTTCTTCTTCTGTGTTCTCGTCATGCGGTATTCTTGCCGTCTCTGCTTGGCTGGTTTCTTTACATATGTTGTCTATATATGTTATGAACAAGAGAGGGGACAGGACACAACCTTGTCGTACTCCAGATCTTATGGTGAAGGGTTCTGAGTGTTCTCCAGTTGCTCCCACTATGCATTCACTGTTGTTGTATAAACTTCTACATAAGTTTGTTAGATGTGTACTCACTCCATATTGTTTAAGGATTTCCCACAGCTTGTTTCTATCTACCCTATCAAATGCCTTTTCTTGGTCGACAAAGGCTAAGTAGAGTGTTTCATTGAATTCAATTGATTTTTCTATAAGTTGTCTAAGAACAAAAATGGCGTCTGTGCATCCTTTGTTTTTTCTAAATCCAAGCTGCGTTTCGCTTAGCTGGGGTTCTAAAGTAGTTCGTAATCTTTTTTCAAGAATTTTGCAAAATATTTTCCCAGTATGACTCAACAGTGAAATGCCTCTGTATTGTGTGCAATCTCTTTTGCTGCCTTTGTTTTTCCAAATTGGGATAATTATGGCGTTTCTCCAGTCTCGTGGTGTCTGTTGTTCTACCCAAACATGGTTGAATAGTCTATGTAGCCAAGCTGTTCCTACTTCCCTTGCTGCTTTAATTAGTTCATTTGGTATTTCATCCTGTCCTGGTGATTTGTTTAATGGGGCTAATCTGATGGCTTCTATAATTTCTTCTTTTAGTATGTCTGGTTCTAGTTCCTCGGTGACATCTGTGTAGGTCTCTTGAATTCCTGTGACATCTGATGGGATGTTGAGAAGTTGTTCGAAATACTGCTTCCATCTTATTAGGATCTGTTTTTGTTCACTTATTGGTTCTCCATTTTCGCTGTTAATTATTTCAGTTGGGTCAAAGGGTTCTCCTCTGGTTCGCATTGCACTTATCTTTTTGTAGAAGTTTCTGGTTGCCTCCTTGTAGTTTTTATTTAGGGTTTCTCCATACTCTTCCCAGTCTTTTTGTTTTTCCCTCTTTACTATTCTACTCACATGTCTTCTAGCTATTCTGTATTCTCTGTAATCACATTCCTGTTTGCTCTTCAACCACTTTTTATATTTTTCCTTTTTTTCTTTTACCGCTATCTTTACTTCTGCGTTCCACCAACTTGTTATTTTCTTTATCTGTGTTTTGCATTTTTTCGTGGTTCCGCATGTTATTTTTGCAGTATTTAAAATGCTTGATTTGAACATCTCCCATTCTTCTTCCACTGTTTTTCTTTCCGTAGGTAATTTTACAAAGAGTTCAGTTCGTTCTTTCTCATAATTTTCCCTTACTGCCTCGTCTTTAAGTTTTTTTTAAGTTTACTGATTCGCATGGCATGTATTTTCCTGCTCTTTGTTTTCTTCTTCTAATGGCTCTTATTGTGGCAACGACTGCTTTATGATCTGTGTTTATACTGAAATTGGGCACTTCTCTTGCATCTAATATATTTCTCTTTCTGTTATTTCTTGTTAATATAAAATCAATTTGGCTTTTAGTATCTAGATTGTTCCATTTATATCAGGTGTATACTTGCGAATCTTTATATTTATAGAATGTGTTTGTTATATAGAGGTCGTGTTGGCTGCAAAGCTCTATCAGTCTACTTCCGTTATCATTCCTTTCATTTTGCTGATCTCCAAATGCTCCCAGGTGTTTTTCTATGCCCACTCTGTTATGTCCTAGTCTTGCATTGAAGACTCCCATAACTATGATGTTGTCCTGCTTATCTATTTTATTTAGCACATCATGTATGTCTTCGTAGAAGTCATCGCATTCTTGCTCATTATTGTTTGCATTAGATGGTGCGTATATCTGTACATATGTTGTGATTGTTTGTTCTTTTATTCTCACTGTTATGATTCTTTCTGAAATATATTTTATTTCTAGTATTCTTCTTGCTAGCCGTGGTTCGATGACTATTCCCACACCGTGTCTTGCCCTTTCTTGCTGTTCTACTCCAGAGTAAACAAACGTGTAACTGCGGTGGAGCTCCTTGCATCCTTTACCTTTTGTTCTGGTGTCCGCTTTTCCCATCAGACCAATATTCCTCTTCTCCATTGTTTCTATGAGCTCTTCTTCTTTACTATTGAAACTACAGACGTTCATTGTGCCTATTTTTTGAGTCGCTGATCTATCTCGTAGTCCATTAACATTGCCGGGTCGATATCCGTTTGGGTCAGTCCGTTTATACTTCTTAGTTTTTCTACGAGCAGTATGAAGATCCCCTGCCGGCTTGCTAGGCCAGTATATATACACACGTATAATAGAAGATAAAGAGGACAAGCAAGTTCTATTGTGTATGATTAGGGTTAGGCATGGGGTTAGGGTTTGGGTTAGGGTCTGGGTTTGGGTTAGGGAATACATGTTAGGAATACATGTTCCAGGGCCCCGTTTGGGAATAAAGTCTCCCATATGAGTATGAAAAAAAAAGTTGCACTTAAATTTATTTGGCTTGTGTGTATTTACGTTTGGCTTTTTAATGAAAATGTAACCTGGTAACACCGCTGTAGTATCGGAATATCAAAATAGAAGTCGTCCGCCGAGAACCCCACACCCTGCCCAAGTGTATACAAAACCACGTGAATCGCCTTGGCCTGATTTCACTATTCTAATATAAACGTTTTCATGAGTCATTGGACTGTTCTTGGTATGTATGTATTTCACTAGTTATCTTATATGGTTAAAATAACTATTTAACAATATGAAATAGCTTGTCTAATAGTTACGTCGGAGAATGTTCAAAGTCACGAATTAAAATATCTTATTTATTGCCTGCCAAACAAAAAAAGTGGTCATGACCAAACATAATAAATAAATTAAATTCATTCATGGCAGATAATGATAATTGTGAATTTTGAATGTGTGACATTATTAATAATGTTGTGAATATTTTGATTTTAAATCTTAATTTTTTGAGAAAAATTAAAATTGAAGCAGATACACTTCATGATTGATTGATTGATCTAGGAACCGACATCACAGCATTCGGGACATTCCCATAAGCGCTCCGTCTCCATCCTCAGCAGCCAGCGAAGAGTTCCAACACTAATAGTTCCAGTAGCAATCTGATTATATGTCCGTCTCGCCTTTCCTCCGAGCGCCGAGCGTCGGCCAGAACCCCTCGTCACACCTCGTTGTCTCATTCTTACCAGACCATGGTGCTCCATCTGCTCCTCCGAGGTGTACACGTGCTCCCACAAGGCCGCAACCACGTCTGCCTTGTCATGCATCAATACTCCACCAAATTTTGCCGAGCCAGCCAATCTGTCCGCCTGTTCATTCCCCAGCACACCGGCATGCCCAGGAGAAAAGATCCAGGTGATATATCAAATTAAAAGAGGTTTGCACACGGAACACGACAGTGCTAATATGACTAATATTCTAATAATTAATTGATAGGTTAGAAATATTACGACAATAATGAGAGGTTTAGTAATAACAATTTAAATTAAAGGGGCGACAGGACAAATTTCCACTGACTTACCAAGGTTTTTTTTTTTTTTTTGGTATCCGTTGCAGATAATCCAGTTAAATTATCTGAATAATGTTAAATACACCACTAGTATATAATATCACAAGAACTGCTCCATAACAGTATTAATTAACACCAATAAAAAACAATTAAAACATATTTTGAAGCTCATAATTTTCAGGAACATGTCAGGAACACACCAGGCAGATTGCACTGAGAAGAATAATATAAACACTATTTTCTATTTAGTTATAATTAGGAAGTGTCTATTCATAGGGAACTATGTATAAACAGTGTTTATACATAGTTAACTGTCCCGGCTGGTGACATGATTTGCCAAGTCACATGACTTAACATAAGTTTGTGGCTATATTATAAATTTTTGTAGATTGGAAAACGTGTCGTCAGTAGCATAGTTGGTAGTGTCCCTGATTGATGGGATGGAGCTCGAGGTTCGATTCCTTGCCAGACAATTTTTTTTTTAAAAATTGTTCAGCAATTAATTGGGTGAAAGTCAAATGTCAATCGTTCATTTCCTTGCCGGACAATTGTTTTAAAAATTGTTCAGCAATTAATTGGGTGAAAGTCAATCCTTTATCTCTTTGGGTATTTAGAATTGTGTTGTTTAAAGTGAGTGTAAGTTAGTTAGTTAGTCTTTCCTCTTGAGCCCTGACTTTACTGGACTTAGGTATCAGTATGAGTACAGAGCAGGGTAGGTGGTCGCTTCTATAATCCCCAAGGACACTCCTTTTTATGTCTGATGTCGCCTCTTGTGATACAAGTTCCAGGTCGATGGCCGTGTCAGGGTGCCCCGGTCTCATTGCCTGCCTAGTTGGTGTCCCATAATTTAGACAGACAAGATCTGTCTCAAGCGAGGCCTCAGCAAGAGCAGTGCCCTGTGTGTTCTCTCCCGACCTGTCCCACTCTTTGGAGCATGTGCTGAAGTAACCACATAACATAACAGATAAGTAAATGAAGAACAAGTTGAGTTGGGTTGAGTTAAGAACCGACATCACTGCACTCAGGACATTCCCATACGTGCTCTGTCCCCTTGTTCAACAGCCAGCGAAGAGTCATACTACTAATCGTTCCCACCGCTATCTGATTAAAAGTTCTCCTGATCTTCACTCTCAGTTTTGAGATTATTCCAGAATCCCTGCCGACCCCCCACAATCTCATTCTTTCCACATATGGGTTCTCAATCATTCTACATGAAACATTCATTTCTCCACCTTGCTAAGCATACACTTTGAATCTGTAATGAATACAACTTGTGTTGCAGTAGTCTCCTCTAGCCACCAGAATGCCGCCGTTACTGCCTCCACCTCCATTCACCACCCAGGTGTAATAGTACAGGGGTCAGAAGTCAAGGAAACCATGCGCAATGCAACCATGCGCTCATAAAGGACTGCCGCAACCCATCTAACAAGGCAAGGACAGACCTCCATGTCCAACAGTGTGCTTCTTAACTGATCATACCTAACCCTGTTATACGCATCCTCCAGGTACCTGGGGTGTCCACTAAACCTCTCAACCAATCCCAACTCTCTGTTTTATGCAAGATTCCCCACTCACATATATTTATCAGGTTCCAGCTGTATCGGCAGATTTGTATCCGCATTCCCTGCACCTCTTTACTCTCCTGACCCCACCCACTCATATCCAGTATTGAATGCTGTAAACCCCCCTTGCCGGTCTCTGTGGCTGAAGGGCTTGCGAATGCGGTTTGTGAGCCCGTATACCCGGGTTCGAAACACGGCGGTGCTCGTATTTTCGAAAAAGGTATAGAGACCGGTCGTTCAGAAAGCAATGGCAAACTACTGAACGTAACACTTGCCTAGTACATCAACAGCAGCTGAAAATGCTGGTGTTGACTGCAACGTCCCGTAAGGGATACGCAACAACAACAAAAAAAAACCCCCCTTGACCACCAGAGCCTGTCCATGTCTTCCCTGCCCAGTTGGGTTGATGTAACATGTATAGCCAGGGCACTTAAAAGAGTTCGTATTCAGTTCCTGTAACATCAGGACATAAAAATCGTAGACCAGTTTCTCCAGTATTGGTCCTCGTTGCTTTGCACTACGGCAATTCCAATACCCAACCCGTACATTTTTTAGTCCAAAACGATCCGTTTTCCTTCTACACCTTCTGGCTCCAGCCCTCTTCTTCCTTTTCCTTCCCCCCTCTCCCCTACCTCATCTCCTCCGCTTCATTCTGTCCCCGTTGGCTGTTGTCAAAAGTATCGAGCACAAAGCACGTACTCCGTTGCTTCGGCGATAATTCTTTGTATTATTCATAGTTGGTTAGGTAGGTGGGTAGTTAGACATGAAAGTGGTTAAGTAGGCAGGTAGGTGGGTTGTTAGACAGATAGATGGTTAGATAGGCAGATATGTGGGTAGGTAGACAGGTAGGTAGTTAAGTAAGCAGGTATGTGGGTAGCTAGGCAGGCAGGTGGATGAGTAGGTACACCAGGTTGATGGGTATCTTGATCAACCCGACACTCGCTCGTCGATCATCTGTGTTCCACCATGCCAATTCATACATCTCTTCTACTCTGAACAGGCAGGTTCACCGACTGAGTGAGAGAGAGAGGCAGGCAGTCAGAGATACAGACAAATAAACAACGGATATATAAACTGGCAGACAGATAGAGAGTCAGACACACGCATACATACACACAGAGAGTCAGCCAGACATACACATGGAAAGACAGACAGTTTGTTAGACAGAGATTCAGATAGACATATATACAAATGGAAAGTCAGACAAATAGACTGACAGAGAACAAGAAATCAGGCAGGCTGTCAGACGGACGGACAGACAGAGAGACATCCAGGCGGGCATGTAGAGAGACATACAGACAGGTGGACATATAGAGAGGCATACAGACAGGCGGACATTTAGAGAGGCATACAGACATCTCTCTCTCTCTCCTTCTCTGTCTCCCCCCCCCCTCTCTTTCTTGTTTTTATCACTTTTTTATGTCTTTCAACACATCTTTCTCGTATCTCTGTCTTTCACACTATCTTCATTATCTATCTCTCTCCTCTCTTTTCAACCTGCTTCACATATACCAGGTTTTCCTGCACTTTATATGCGTAGCATTTCCTTGTTTATTTGTTAATTCATGAGGCCAGTCAGTCGAAAGCCTGGAGTTTGTATTGCCTAACGACCCTAATCATGTCTCTCTGAGGTGACGCATATTACTGTCAGCTTGGACCAGAATTATCAGGCCATAAATAGTAGGAAATAGTAGGTCAGTAACGTAAACAAAGATGGATGCCTGTAAACAGTAAGTGTACAAAAACGCAAGTTAACAATTCTTAAACTCGCCTGGGACACAATTATTTGTATTGGGGATACCGTTCTGGAAAATTATTCTTGATATTTAAACAGCCATACTTCAACTAAGTATAAAGTATCGATTCATAGCGCACTATGTATAAACAAAGTGTCTATTCATAGCACACAATGTATAAACAAAGTGTCTATTCATAGCGCCCTATGTATAAACTCTCCCTTATAATTATTATTCTTTTAAATGTAATTATTTAAATACTCCTTAAGTACTTTGTGATAGGCAAAACAAATTTAGGGGCATAAATGTGGCCCATTAGCGCATTCATAATTCGACATGTGCCATCATATTATGACATTATGACGAACTTTCGATCTTAGTGTTGTTTTCAATTACTACTAAAGAATCTAACTGAATACTGCATGTGATATTAGTTTTAGAATCTATCTCAAAGTCCTTTAAGTCACAATAACTGTAATATAAAATTGTTTAAAATGGTAATTCTATTAGAATATATGAGGTCCAGAACCAGAAGGTGTTGTCATTTCGAAGCTCAAATCACAACAAACTCGTTTTCTTTAAAAAAAATGCTTGCTTCACACTGCAAAACTTTTCTGTCTCTAATGTCATTCCAATAACAATGCAAAAAATATGCACAGACAAATCAGTGAGCTCACAGGAAGAAATATAAGAATAAATACAAGGTGGTTGAAATCAAAAACAGGAAAGATATTTGAGGAAGGTGCTATAATGAAGAGGTGGAATGAGTATATAAGAGAATTAATTATATGATGGAGAAAGGGAAGAATTAAGAGAAGAAAGTAACTTAGAAGGCCCAATTATTCTAAAAGACGAAATCGCTGACGCTATGAAACATATGAAGACAGGAAAAACAGCTGGGCCAGATGAAATCACAATAGAAGAATTAGAAGTGTTGGGAGAATTTGGAGTAGATATATTAACCAAATTGTTGAATATTTACAGCAGTGGATATTTACCGAGCGATATGCTGAAATCTGTATTTATAGCTATACCAAAAAAGACAAGGAGCAATTGAATGCTAAGATTTTTGTACAATTAACATCATAAACCATGTCACTAAGCTTCTACTCAGAATTATAATGAGAAGAACAAGACAGAAAATAAAAGTGGAAATTAGTGAAGAAGAGTTTGGTGTTGTGGAAGGAAAGGGTACAAACAATGCAAGCTGGCCCGGCTTCGCCCAGCCCCTGGCGGGGAGTGTCTCATTGAATTCATATAAATAGTCATTTTACATTCAAATACATTTCTCTAAGCGCACAAAGTACGCGTTCGGCCCCTGGACCCTCGCAGCTAATTTATTGATATTTTATTAGTTACTAGAGAATAAATATAACTGTTTTATTTTTTTTTCTCTGAATAGTCTTAAATAGAATAGATTCTATTTTACTGCAATATATATTATCTCTATACACTTTTATTTTGAGCAGCAAAAACTGGAGCATGTTGTGACAACCAGAAAGATTTGCGGAAAAAGAGATAGAGGAAGACAGTGTGAGAAGATTCTTGACAGTCTTGTGTCATGGCACAGACAGAATAAACTTACAGTATCTAAAATTAGAGATTGAATAACATTTTCAGTGCCAAGGAACCGTAGCTAATAAAACAAACAGCGACCACAAAGTTATAAAAATGAAGTGCAATGTAATTAGACGCAGAATGTTTGTTAGTTAGAAAGAAAGTTAGTTGTGTGTCCTTTACAGGACATAGCAGTCAACCCCAGCATTTTTTGGCTGTTCGTGATTCCTGGGTAAGTTTATGTTCAGTAGTTTGCCATTGCTTACTGAACGATCGGCACCCATATCATGTCTTAAAAAACCAACACAGCTGTGTTTCCAACGCGGGTATGCGGGATTGCAAACTGCGCCCTTAACTCATTCGCCATGGATAAGCCGTTTTAGTTAGTGGAGCTGTACAAATATCACTAATATATGCCATGTGATTGTATACACACCAGTGTGTTACCGAGGCTGTTAAGGCAGGCAAAGAATACAATTATAGTTATGTAACATGCATGTGGTAAATTACAATATTCAGTATAGATGTCAAAGAGAAATGAAAAGATGAGTTAGAAAATTTTCATGTATCTAAAATAGACGCAGTATTTTTATGAAAAGTTTGAAGATGCCGTAAAGTTTTTATCACTTTGTTTATAACGCATGTGACTGTAGATAACTTCTTTAAACATTTTATAAAACTTTGAGAAAAATACAATTGTTTAAATTACATAATATAGCAATGCTACTAAAAGTAATGTCCCCTAAGTTAAGTCCCCTTGCAATATTTTAATTCATGGTGTTTTATTATGTACAAAACTGTTTTTAAACTAGGTAACTATGTCAGTTGGATCCGCGGGAGTGAGAAGTACATCTGTACAAAATTTCATCTCAATCGGATTGACCGCTTGGGAACGCATAAAGGGGACGTGCACTCACACACACACACACATACACACACATTGTCTTTTATACATTCTCCAATGCTTGTTCTGAATTTGGTTTAACAATTAGCAAAAAGGAGACACAGATTATGTCACAAGGTGCACATGGGGTACCATCAATCTTTATTGACGACGCGGAACTAGAGATAGTAGACCATTTTACATATCTAGGATCAGTGGTAAATAGCAAATTATCCCTAGATCAGGAAATCAACATCCGGATTGGTAAGGCATCAACAACAATGAACAGGTTAAGAAAAAGAGTCTGGGAGAACAGGAAGCTTACTGCCAAAACAAGTCCTTGTCTATCAAGCCTGTGTCCTTAGTACTCTTCTCTATGGCAGTGAAACCTGGACAACTTACTCACTACTGAAGTATTGGAAAGATCAGGTTGTGTGACTGTTTATTCCATGCTCAGTCTTCGTATACTTAGATGGATAGGACATCTTAGGAGGATGGATGACGTTAGAATACCAAAGAACATCTTTTTTGGTGAATTACAGATGGGTAAGAGATCTCAGGGTTGGCCTCTACTACGATACAAAGATGTGTGTAAGCGGGACATGATTGATACAGGCATTGATAATGCACATTGGGAGCAAGTCGCCGCTGAACATGTTGCATGGAGGGCAAATATCAGAAATGGAATAAAGAAAAAGGAGAAAAAAGTCACACACCGAGCGTTTGAGACGTAAGATGGTGCATGATGATGGAAATGACCATGTGTTCACGTGCACCCACTGTGAACGGACATTTACAGCACAAATTGGCCTTATCAGTTACACTCGCTACCGCCATAGTTAAAAGTTATTATGCCTTTTTAAAGCACAAACTATCGTCTGTCAAGACGGCAAGGTGCCAATGTGTGTGTATGTATGTGTATATATATATATATATATATATATATATATATATATATATATAACGAGCACTAATAGAAAGGTCAATAGAGAAGCAGAAAGATATATATTTGTGATTCATAGATTATACTAAGGCATATAAAGTAAAACATGACGAACTGATTAAAATGTTGGGAACGATTAAAGAATATTTATTGGTACCAAGTCACAGCAATTAAAATGGGAAATAAAGAGTGCAGTTACAAACAGATAAAACTAGGAGTGTGACAGGGGTGTGTCTTGTCATCGGATCTCTTCTCCCTCTATAGCGAAGTAATAATAAGAGATCAAAGAGAAGCCATGAATACTAATTGGAAGTTATAATATAAACAATATACGCTATGCAGATGACACAGTATTGGTAGCGGATAATGCAACAGACCTACAACAATTGTTGGACATTGTATTAACAGAGAGTGCACAGAAAGGACTCTTTGAATATCAAGAAAACAGTATCAATGATGATATCAAAGAAAATGGTGACACCAAAATGTGACATAGAAATAGAAGGGACAATTCTTAACTAAGTGGATAATTTTAAACTTAGGTGCATTTATAACATCAGATGGAAGATTACAACATAGATTAAGAGCAGAATAGGGCAGGAAAAAGCCACATTTCAGAAAATTAAGAGTAGCTTATGCAATAAATCACTATCAATGAATTTAAGAAAAAGTGCTGCAATGCTATATAGAACCAGTTTTGCTGTGTGGCAGTGAATCTTGGAATGTAAATGAACAAATTAGGAATTTAGAAGCAACAGAAATGTGGTTTTTGAGACAAATGTTGCAAATTCCTTGGACTGCCAGAGTAACTAACAACGATTGCCTGAAAGAAGCTAATGAAACTAGAACACTATATTTAACAATAAGAAAGAGACAAACAGCTTTCTTTGGTCATGTGATGAGAAGAGAGACATTGGAGAACATCGTGACAACTGGAAAGATTGAGGGGAAGAGAGGCAGAGGCAGACCAAGTGGAATGATGCTGGATGGATTGAGATGGTGGCATGGAGGAATATCATCAGCTGAGTTGATCCAGAATACCAAAGACCGAGATCTGTGGTGAGCATGAACACCTACGCCAGCCGACAGGGCACTTGATGATGATGAATGAGATGCTGAATCTAAGGCGAATGGCTTATGGCCATAATTTTTGATTCAGCATACTGCGGTGGAAACACAGTTGCGGGCGATTTGGAAGCAGACAACCTTGGGCTAGTTTTCGTAATCAGTGGCATGATTATGAGTGCCGGTCGTTCAGAAAGCAGTGGCAAACTACTGAACATAAACTTACCATGAAATTACAAAAAGCCAAGAAATCACAGTCAAAAATGCTGGGGTTGACTGCAACATGCTGTAATGGATATTCAGCTTGTTTAATGAATGAAATGTGATGGACAGTTTAGTCACCATTTAGATCACCATCATGACACACGGGTACATGTGATAGGATCTTTTGGGATCTTCAGTGTGATCTTCAAGGATCTTCAGATGTGATGGAAAAGATCTTAGGAGTTAGTGAGATGGGAAAGGGTACGGGAAAATAAAAATAAATTAAGGAAGTAACAAACACAAGCAAACGTAGGTCTATATTTTGATGGAGCAACAGCCAAATCCAATGATGGTTATAGGGTTACTATGGTTAAGATAAAAAGACACATACATATAAATATTACACAAGAAGAATGCAATAAGAATTTGATGGAGAAAAGTAGAAATAACAAGGAATATAAGAACCACAAAATTATATATAATATAAGTAAAGGTATGATCTGTAGGAATGCAAACGCCTATGCCAGTGCAGGACAAATGATTCTCTCGACATGTTCTATTTTAAAAAGCAATTTAAAGCAAATATACTGCAATTACAATATATCTGCAATAATAACATTCATTCTATGTGTCTGGAGGATCCCTGAGATACGTATCTTTGAAAGAAATTTTCAGCTGTGTAAAATGATGTAGGAAACAATTCTGAGTGCAGAATTCGAGCATGTATTATGTTAATATATATAAATTAAAATTGTCATAGCTCTTATTAATTATATTATGTGTGGGACCACCTTTCAGTGATGCTTCCTTCTTGAATCTCCCAGCATCAAGACAATCTAATTCCCTAAAATTTACGTGGCATTCTTCTGGTTCTTCATACATAATTGATCAAAATTAACACCTATATGTACACATTGGTGCTAAGTTCAAATTTATAAATACATTACATACAGTTACTAATAAAAGACTGCCCACAATTTAAAATCTTCAGCACAAATGTAAAATCCGTAAGCCAAACTTTCTTAGGCTAGCATCAGTGCAGTAATGTCAAAGTCAATCTTCATGATATTCCATATATTTGTGAGTGCTGAACGAAAGAACAACCCACATTCTTCCAGCGAAAATATATTTTATGTTGAGAACAGTGTGGACTTTGGATAGAAATAAATTTAGTGGTATTATGATCTTCAAAACAATGACTTCCTGTAGTAACCAAAAACACAAATAATAGATTACATGATTTATTGCCTGGCATATTTCACTGCATCTTGTCAGCTACATACTGCAGAAATTGCACAACATAAACTAAAGCAATAAGAGACATGATAGTTGGTTTAAAATTACCATGGGAGATAGTCTTTTCCCTTACCTTGCTCTTTTCTCCCAACATTTTTTTCAGTTGCCACTGAGTTTTCAAGTTTATTTCTCCTTAAAATGTGTTGACAAATCTTGACAGTCTGTGTGTAGTTTCTCTGATAATTTTATGGTTTCCCAAAGACTTGTTTCTTAAAGACTGCCTCTCTTGTTTTACTCTCTATTTATGGTTGTCTCTTACCTTTTCTTGGAGACATTTTCAATGCCATTAAATGTTTCTTACACGTTTGCTTATTGTCCATGTTTCACTTCATACAATAGCATTCAATATAGAATTTAAGCACCCTTTCTCACTGCACTTGGAAGCTTTTGATGGATCTTTCAGAACATATTACTCATTTTGGCTCTCTTAAGGATTTTCAGCATTCTTCTGTAAAAACACATTATTGTGGCTTCAACAGATATTGTTTGTTCATTTACTAACGTCTAAACATAGGATTTACATATATATTCAAGCTTCGGTTCTTCTGTAACTTTCCACAATCACCGTATTAATTTATAATATTCTTAATTGTTATCAAGACCATGCCATCACCACAACACAACTTGTTCAATACCACAAACTGGAATATATCTTGTCTTCTTCATTTCTATTTTGATGGAAATGCATCATCCCTCGTTATACACCTCACACGTCAGTGTATCCAGCTTCGACATACATTTATGTGAGGTTTGCTTCCTCTAGACATATTCCATACTTGTGGATATGTTTTCTTTCCTAAGTTCTATCAGAGCAGCAGCCCTAAGGCTTTCCCTTTATGATTTACAACTGCTGTGAGATTTTTAACATGGGCCCTCCAGTTTTTCACTCATATATGAGAAGGATAGGTATCTGACTAGCCAAGAGATCAAGAAGGTATTCTGTGGACAAACATTGTCGCTCTTGAACCTTAAGTGGATTCAGTAGCCTCTCAGCCATGGCTCCCCACTAAAAGTCTGATGGTTTTCTTTTTGCTCTAATAGTCCAATGTATCAATAACTACTAAGAAAGCACTTTACAACACAATCTTCCTACCAACTCTGTGCTACCAATGCCAAACCTGGACAATGACAGAAAAAGAGAAAAGAAAAATCACAACAACAGAAATGAGGTTCCTGAGAAGAATACTCAACGTATCAAGAAGAGATAAGATCAGAAATGAAGAAATCAGGACTAAAGTGGGGGTTAAAGCTGCTCTAGATTTTATTAGAAAGCAGCAAGTCAAATGGTTTGGCCATGCAAGTAGGCTACCAGTCAACAGCATGCCACAACAGGCAATGACGTACAGACCAGATGGAAACAGAGGAAGAGGCCGACCACGTAAACGCTGGACGGAGGGAATAACAGAATCCATGGGAATGTCGATATACGAAGCCCATAACCGGGCACTCTCACGAAGTTTATACTTCACCTCGACACCGCAAGGTACAAGAGGAACATGATGAGAGAGAGAGAGAGAGAGTCCAATAGAATTTTTAATATGTTCACTGTATATTTATAATGTAGTGTTCACTGTATATTTATTATGAAAACAAATCTGTGGACAGTGCACATTGTCTGGCACATTTCTTCACTCACTGATATGTTCCTAACTAGTTGTCAGTTTGTAAAACTGTTCCCCTCTGCCATGTCTTCACCTTGCCATGGTAGAGAGGCTTGCTTGTTCCAATGACTCTAAGAGCTATGCCGATGGTAGTACAGCTACTGGTAGGGTCTCCCATGTCGGACAGGTCAAGGAAGAGGAACCAGACCAAGAGAGACACACACCTGCTGCCTTGTAGGTAGACTGGGGACAGTCAAAGGCTAGGGAGAGCACACCAAAAATGCTTGTCGAAATCGGATGTACTGAGCCACAGGCTTGACAAAGCAGTGCAACATAACTTAAATAAAAAACAAAATGAAGTAAAAAGCATGCAGATTATTTTACTCATGGGAATGTTCCCGGTAATCCACACATGAACACAAATATTTACAAAATACAACATATTGTTTGTGATTGTCAGTCATTTATACTGCAATTTACAAACACATTTTCAGAATCAGAATCACTTTCTTTAAAGTCCGACTCACGACTGCCAAAGCTATTCATCTGTATAACTTCTTCATTCTGTTGACCAAGTCTGGCTTCGCTGCCGCATTGATTCAGTCTAGGTTTCCACCCGTATTTTCTCAGATAAACGGTGCTAACAATCCGCTACAACATTCTTCTCTCTGTTGCCATCTTGATACCCATTGACTAATACCAACAAAATTACTAGCCACATCAAAAATGCTCCGGCATCCAAAACTATTGCTTATCCTTCAGTCGTCCCTGCCAGTCTCTCTGTGTTGTCCATCTACATCACCGTGATGTTCTCGCTGTTTACAACTCCACGTTTCTTTGTGGGGTCTTCCTGCTTAGAAGCTTTCTCTACCCTTTTCTATGACGTCATTATGTCTGTGCGCTTTGTGGCAGTATGCCCCCCTCCCCTTTAAAATGATGAAATCATTTTACTTCATCATCATGAATTTAAACTGACAAATAGCAGTGCAGACGTAGTGACATATATTGGGCTAGCAAGATGTTATGGTCTCCCTGAATCAAAATTTAAAAAAAAAAAAATATTATACAACGGGCACGCACACCTGTCTACAATCCCGTGGTAGACGTCGTGTAGACAGCCCATGGGGAGGCTGTACTTACTAACTATAACAAATTAGTCCCTCATATGTCAAAAGACAAGCGTCCTATCTCTGGTTCAACAACCAGAGTAGGGGACGTGTTTGAATCATAGGTACCAATCCGTCCAGACTAGTAAACACACTATCTGTAATCTTTCCACTGCTATGTTATCTCTTTGTCAATTGTGAGGAGATGATCTCTGCCTATGTGACGTAGACGTTGCCATTGTTTTAAATGCCCACTCACTGAGACTTATCACCACATCGATTATTACCCATGCGATAAAAGCATAGTTGTGGCTGTATGTATCGATTGCGACTATGATATCCTATAATAATGCATGAATTATTAACAGATAACATCATAACGTAATAATGTTTAACTAAGTAACATAATAATTAAGAATGAATCAAATCCATTATCTCTTCTTCTTTTCGTTCATCCGGAGTGTTTTTTCAGATGTGATTGCGGTGTGTTTGTTATGCGCCCTTGGGCCGAAACCCGTAGGCCAACACATCGACTTTAGCGTGCATTTTTGACCAGGTAGCATTCCTGGGAGACTCTCACTTTTGTGGCGCCATCTGCAACCATGCTGACCAAGGTGGAACGGTCGAAGACAACGGTCATCCCTCAAAGGAAGGCAGGGACAGTCCATAGCATTTTCCGCCATCCAAGGTTGCTTCCATAGTTGCAGGGCCGACACATAACGCCCTGGATCTGGGCTCACCGAGGGAGATCGTCACGTCCTGCTCATGGCTGCTTTAAATCCTCACTTCAATATATTGGTCATTTCGTTTCCCCGGGTCATTCCCGCACAAACCAGACAGGTGTGCAGACGGCATCCACTCAGCGAGTTTTCGGACATGTGCTTGTCGTTGCGCCCATCAGAGCTTTTCCAGGCTCAACAGACATTCGGAAAACTACCCAGTCAGAGCTGTTCCGAACAAGAGCGGCATTCGGAAACTAGGTAGTCAGAGCTGTTCCTAGCACGAGAGACATTCGGACAAGAAATTCACTCGGACGTAATTGCGTAGTGTCAATTTTTAGTTTGCCACCCGTAGGACGACACTTCCGACTTCCAGCGGGCATTTTTTAATGAGGTTAGCCATCCTCTGGTTTCGAGGCACGTTGGACTGTTGTGATGACGCTAACATCTCAGCTGGTCAAGATAGAACGACGAACGACATCGTGGTTGGCCCTCAAGGGAAGGCAGGGGCAGACCATGAGCATTCCCTCGCTATCCAAGGAGGCTTCCATAGTTGCAGAGCCGGCACATATTGCTCTGTGACTGGGCTCACCCGAGGAGTAGCCACGTCCTGCTCATGGCTGCTTTAGTTCCTCACTTCCATGTGTTGGGCAACTCGTTTGCCACTGATCGCTCAAGCACACACCAGGGACGGTCAGACTGCAAGCGACACCCACGCTTTTGACTTCGGACCACGCAATAGGTTCGCTCGCCGTGCGTTCCATTTTGCGGCATTGAGACGTTCTTCCACTTTTTTCTACACTCTCTATGAGTTAGATACAGTTTTCGCAGCCACTTTCTTCGACTGGGGCACTTTTTGACTTTTTGTACTCGCTCACGAGGTAGGCTACTTGTGCTGCCGGATCAGCACCTTACCTTCGTGCAGCGGTGAACGAGAAACGGCCTGCCCTCTCATCCGGGAATCTCTCATATCCCCCAGCTGAGAGCCTTCGAACTTCTATCAGACCTGAGCATGTAGCTTGCTCAGTATCACGCCTTTATTTTTCGAGAGGTGGCTATCGGCCTGGCTCTCAGGTCCGAGGGTTTGTGGCTTAGAGGCGTTCAGCCACAGCCCTCGACAGGGAGCCTTTAGTGTTTTGTCCGGACCAAGAACTTCTGCCTTCGTGCGCCTGGTTTAAATTTTGGACTGCTATCCTCAGTCTCACCTGCAGAGCAGCAGGTTGTGTCTCTCTTAGTCTGGTCCCTATCCCATATGCTGTCCGATATATAGTTTTTCACCCATCGGCATGCACATGGGGTCGATGGGACACGCAAGCTCCCCCACCACGGCAAGGTGGAGACACATCGGGGGAGAAATCCATTATCTAATATCATTGAAACGAAAAGTTCATAAAGTTCATCTTCTAATGAATAGTCTTACGTATCACAATCAAGTCAAACCCGAACGCAGTTTGTAAACCATCATGCGAATATATCATCATTGTTCACTTCATAATATAATTACACTTACGCAATATAATAATTAAGCACCACTGACGAAAATGTTCATAACACTATGATAAATCTATATATTGATGTACACAATAACGAACAGTTATAGTGCTCCAAGTTTCTCGTTCACATCGCACAACCAAAGCATCTGTAGTATGTCCATGACCAATGTCATCATCATGCCAAAAAAATTGACTCTGGCAATGAACAAAATATGTATACAATTGTGCACATGCATATGGAGACACATCTGTATCTTAACATTTGTGGTCTAAGAGAACACATACAATATTACTTTATGTGCAACCCTTTTAATAATTTTTGGTGAGAATTTAGAAAGATGTTATATTCTAGAATTCCAGATCATGCTAGTATTTACTACATTTATTCTTAGTAACTTGATGAATATTTAGAGAGAATTAAGACATGATGTTGAAGTTATTTCTCTTACATTTCAGGTTAGAAAATACCAGAACAGAAAATATCAAGACTTGCTGCTGCAGACAGGATCCATTCAACAGAAGAGTGTCTGACACAAGAAGGAAGACCTGCTTCTGAAACCACGGGACTCAACACAGACATGAATGCAGCAGAAGGCATGCAACTGTCAAGCAGGGAACTCATCTCTGATGCTGTGTGGAGGAGAGCAAACAAATATAAATTTTATGAAAGTGAAAAAACACCCCTAGACACTGCAGTTGAAGCTTGTAACGTGAAATTTCTGGATATATTTTTAGACTGTGTAGATTTAGATGAACAAGTTAAGACCAGGATGGTCAGTAATGCCTACACAAACGTTTTTCATCATGGATTTAGCCAGATTACCAAAGATCATGTTTCAATGGTCAAACGACTCTTGGAATTAGGAGCAGATGTGAATGGTGGGCCATCAGTTTTCCCTCTGTCTGCGGCAATTAAGGCTGGCAGTTATCATCTGGTTGAGTTGCTCTGTCAGCATGGTGCTAATCTGACAGATGGTATGTTTGGGTATCCCCCGTTATGTATCGCAGCAGAAGGTGGTCATTATGACATGATTGAAGTAATGTTAAAATTTGGAGTCAATGTTCATGATAAAGTACGGCATAAAACACCAATTGGCCAGGCCCTTTATCATGGCCACATAGACTGTGCTAAACTTCTACTGCAGCATGGTGCAAAGTTTGATGTCAGGTGTGCTTTATACAGTCTTATACATAATCAGAGCGTGGCTTGCATTAACTTTTTGATTGCGAATTGCAGGCAAGACACTCAACAATATTTTTGTAAAGATCAGCATGATTTGTTAATATCAGTAGTAAGAGGGACAAATATTGAATTTATTAGCCATATTATTGACATTGTATTTGACATTACAGGTGAGTATCCTTGTTGGGAAGAATTGTTAGCGGAGTCAGGAAACGGAGAAATTGCCTCACTTCTAATTCGGAAAGTAGCTGATGTAAATAAGCTGGTAGAATCATGTGGTGGCTACACTCCTCTGTATCTGGTTCTAGCTAGGGATTATATGTGCCAGGCATCTAGACTACAGGTAGTTTCAATACTGCTTGAAAATGGGGCTTCTCCTAATATTTGTGGTGACACATCGCCATTAATGTTTGCAGCTTTAACAGACGACAGTACAGATCTGCTTCAGTTACTATTAGACTACGGGGCTGACATTAACTGGAGTGACAACAAAGGTGATACCGCCTTTTCCTATTCTGTCTATGAAGGGTGTGATAGCAATGCTGAATTTCTAATCACATGTGCTAAAGACAAAATATTTATCAACTCACAAAATAACGAAGGATTGACAGTTTTGATGCAAGCAGCAAGGTACAGTATTGTAGCTGTGGTTGAGGGGGTGATAAATCACAACCCTGATATAAATATGACAGATAACAAAGGCAATACAGCCTTGCTGCATGCAATAAACAGAATCGGTGATGAGGACTATGGCGATGGGAGTGATGATATTGTGATCACTCTAATTAATGCAGGCTGTGATGTTAACATGCAAAATAATGATGGCCTGTCACCATTAATGTTGGCTGCAAGCAGGTACAGCAAAAGGGTTGTACAGATTCTACTGGATGCAGGAGCTGACATTAATGCCGTCAGTAAAACAGATAGGACAATGACAGCCATGTCATACTTCCAGCCCATGGATATTGATAACGAAGATATAACAGCCTGCTTAGCAGTTTTCCTTGCTCGAGGTGCCTGTTTGTCTTATTTACAACCTAAAATGTTTCATAGAATTTTGCTTTGTAATGACAGTGACATTATTTGTAAACTTATAACAAATGGAACAGGGCCCATAACTGTAAGATCAAATGAATACTTTAACTACTTCTCACCTGCTGATCCCACATTTGATATATCACCATTGTGTACAGCACTGCTAAGTGGTAATGCATCACTGGCTCGTCATTTTGTTGACATCATGTGGCTTACAAAATCTGATCTGACTTCACTAACACATAACAAACCTGTTTATTCATATCTGGAAAAGAAAGACCATACACAGTGTTTGAATCTGCTTGATGAGATGTCTTCACAGCCAGTGTCTCTGTTCGGGCTGGCTTTTGTGGAAGTATCATCTGCTGTGGGGACAACCCCTGGCCGTGAGAACTATGTTAATAAGTTACCTCTACCATTGTTGTTGAAAGACAAACTGTTGTTTAAATCCACTGTAGACTTTATAACAGCAACAATAGACAGGATTCCTTCTACGCTATTGCCCTTTGATCCATCTCCTAAACTACACATCAATGTGCTTGATAGCTGTAAATGCTGTCGGGTGTGGCAAAATATGAAATTGAGGCATGGGTTTATAAAAAAGATTAACCCTTGTTTGACATGTACTGAACACAAATGCAGTGAATGTTTTTTTAGCGGTCTTTTAGATATGTGAGAAATCTGTGGTGAATGGGTCACGCTGTCTATCTCACACACTGAAGACCATAGGGTAATAGTTAAATTACACAATACAAATGATGATGTGGGGAAACTATCAAAACCTTTAGCACACAAGGCAGTCTGCTTGACTCCTTCCTACCACAGAGACTCCCCTGTCAACAATTAATGCATGTACACCTTTATGTGATATCATTATTTAACGTGAGCGACACTATTATATCTGTTGATGCTTTCATTCATACCATCTAAGTTCTCTTGTCGATGTGAATCTTAAACAGCAGAAGAGTGCCGGTTTACGGGCTTCGTATATTAAGATTCTGTTATTCCCTTTGTCCATCAGTTACATGGTCAGCCTCTTCTTCTGATTCCATTTGGTTTGTAATCATTGCTTGTTGTGGTATACTGTTCGCTGGTAGCCAAACCATTTAGCTAGCGGTTTTCTAATGAAATCTAGCGCTGCTATAACCCCCACTTTAGTCCTGATTTCTTAATTTCTGATTTTCTCATTTTGATACATTGAGTATTCTTCTCAGGAATGTCATTTCCGTTGTTGTAATATTTCCTTTCTATTTTCTTGTCATTGTCCAGGTTTGGCATTGACAGCCTAGAGATGATAGGAAGGTTGTGTTGTTTCATTCATTTATAGTAAATAGTAAAACTGAACGATATGATTTATTTTAAATGCATGTCAACAATTAATGTATGTACATCATGAAGTGATGTATTTATTTAACATTACTGGTATTGTTATATGTGTTGGTGGTTTTTTGAATTTACTGTTAACAATAACATATTGTTTCTTTTAAATGCATATGAATCTATATCTATAAAACACAATGTATGTATTTATGTATGTATGTGTGTCCGTTCTTTATGCGTTTGCGAACGGTCCATCCGATTGAGATGAAATTTTCTAAATGTTTTCTTTTCATTCCCGTACAACCAACTGTCATAGTTTGGTAGTGTACAATCAGCTATTTACTTACTAAAATTAATTTTGTAATTACATGACTTAACATAAGAAAAGTTATATAAAGGGACATAACTTTTAGTAGCATTGCTATATCTTAGGTTAAGTCCCCTAGTTAGTTAGTCGACAGATCACCCTCATTGCACATCGAACCATTCAGTCCATTAGTGCTCGGATCCCCTCCTCGGCAAATCCCGCAGCGAGTAGTGGCTAACGACACCAGTTCTGTGTTGGTTTATCAATCTTCTTTGGCTTCCTGCGTAGTGTTCTTGTTTGGCCACCCCTCTTTTAATTTGCTGTTCTCGCAGTCTGACCATGGTTGTAGATTCACAGTCATCACTTGGTTCACGCAAGAGTCTTACTTCTCCTAGAGCATTCAGAATGTCAGCCTGGTCCATGGCGCGTCCGCCCTCCACAGTAGCCTCACCTGCGAGCTTATCAGTCCGCTCATTTCCTTGTACTCCCGCATGCCCTGGCACGAAGATGAAACTAATCTTTGTCAGCTGAGACTGCTCCAGAGGCAGCAACCATTCTCTTTGGATCGACCCCT
Source organism: Cepaea hortensis (assembly GCA_963921405.1). NCBI lineage: Eukaryota > Metazoa > Mollusca > Gastropoda > Stylommatophora > Helicidae > Cepaea > Cepaea hortensis. Next base: position 73,194,601 of record OY992884.1, on the reverse strand, counting down.
CCTCTATCCTCTTGATCATGTTCATTGAGTCACTCAGGAAACATGCCCTAGTGAATGTCTGTGTCTCGAGCCATGTTATTGCTTTACTTACTGCCATGACTTCCATAGTCAGGCTACTTGTGGTTTCAATGAAGGCGCCAGAGTCCTCCTTCACAATTCTCCCTCCGGCCCGAGCTGTAAAGGCCCATGAGCTTCTCACATGTCGGACGACCGACCCATCTGTGTAGATGACCGCATCACCGTCTGGCGAATTCTCGAAAATCAATGCTTGTACTTCAGCCTCCACGGCAGCCGGATTTTCTTGTCTGCATTTTCTATCTAGTTGGATGCAAACTGAAAAGGATGTGCAGAAATCTGTTGGCACTTGCACCCACTCCTTGCTAGGTTCTAAGTCCTCAAGTGAACACACCTGTTGAAGAATGTCTTCGGCTTGACCCATCCACGACCATCCTCTTTTTAACCTGCTGCCCTTCACCTTCATAATTTCACTATGCAGTGGATGTTGTGTGTTTGCATTAACTCTGAGGTAGGTGCGTGCCCTGCAAACTTGAATTCTCTCTTCAATGGTTGGAAAATCAAGAAGGTAGCGCATCACCCTGCATCCTGTATCTATATGTACATCCAAGAATAATGCGCATAGCTTCATTCTGTATCCTTTCTATCTGCTTACGGCTGAGAGTCAGGATTGCCATTGCATACTCCACAACAGACATGACCAGCCCCTCGTACAGAAGACATAGATGGTGCTGCTCACAGTTTGCTGCCGCCATCACCCGCATCGCAGCGAAACCCCGTTTGGCCTTTGTTATCACCTAGTCTATGTGCTCATTATAAGCAAGGCTTTGATCAAACCGTATCCCCAGGTAATTCATTGCCTGCGTTCTTTCCACCGTCTCTGAACACAGAATTACAGTTGGTGTTGGAGTGTTGACAATATGATTATTCAACGAGAACCAAGTCACTGTTGCCTTTGTTGGGTTGACCATTGCCCCAGCTTCATCACACCAAGTACTTATGCGTTTGAGTTCGGTTTGTAGTTCCACAGCAACCTGCTCTCTATCCTTACCCTGACGATACACTAAAACATCATCGGCATATGACAATGTCCTGCCAGGTCCAGTGATCTGCTCACTGGTGATTCTCACTGTGTAGGCGTTGAACAGTACCGGAGATAATGGTGATCCCTATGGTAGACCAGGATTATTGTTGTTGGTTCCGAAGTCCAACTGCCACATCTAAAAGCTACTTCCCGTTGGAAGAGGGCTGCATCGATGAAACTAAGGAGGATGGACTAACTTTCAGTTCAAGAAGCTGAAGCATTAAAAAATCAAATGGTACTCTGTTGTATGCGTCCTCTAGATAGATAGATAGATAGGGGGGGGGGGACGGGCGGGCAGGTAGGCAGACAGTCGGGAACGGGAACGTATATGACTACTTATATGAATTAAATGAGATGCACCCCATCAGGGGCTGGGCGAAGCCGGGTCAGACAGATAGTCGGGAACGGGACCTTATATGACTACTTATATGAATTAAATTAGATGCTCCCCACCAGGAGCTGGGCGATGCCGGGTCAGACAGACAGACAAATAAGTAGATAGGTAGATCCCCGCTAGGGTGGGCGAAGCCGGGCCGGGTCAGCTAGTATTTCATAAACGTTAGTGTGACATGGTGGAGTCTGTCCGTGAGTGTGACATGGTGGAGTCTGTCCGTGAGTGTGACATGGTGGAATATGTCCGTGATTGTGACATGGTGGGGTCTGTCCGTGAGCGTGATATGGTGGAGTCTGTCCGTGATAGTGACACGGTGGAGTCTGTTCCCGAGTGTGACATGGCGGAATCTTCCTGAGTGTGACATAGCAGTCTTTTCCTGAATGTGACATCGCGGAGTCTGTCCGTGAGTGTGACATGTGGAGTCTGTCCGTGAGTGTGACATGTGGAGTCTGTCCGTGATTGTGACATGATGGAGTATGTTTATGAGTGACATGGTGGTGGTAGCAAATATAATATAGTAGGCGTATAATATTATAGTGGTGCAGCCGTCTGACTCGGGCTCCGAAGGTTGCGGGTTCTATTTCGGGCCGCGTCTATCAGTTCACGGGTGCATTTTCCTGGGGTTCGTCGCTGGAGCTACGGAATTCGTGCTTTGTGCGACGCTTTCCGCGCGCGGAAAGAGACTGAGCCATATGGGATAAAACCCGGTGCAATGAATTACATAGCTACATAGAACAGACTGACCAGAAAGACGAGCCCGCCAGACAGAGGACCACAACAACACTCTCTCAGTTGTGCGAGGGGGTCGGGACAGACGAAGAATGGACAATCACAGTTGACATATTGCGTGCGATACTCAAGAAATCACCTAACACCGCCCCAGGCCCAGACGGCATCCGATATGGTGACCTAATGGTGATATCAGATGATGACATGGAAGAACTGGCCAGAGAATTCAACACCAGTATCCAGAGGGGTCAGGTCAAAGAAGAATGGCTACACAGCTACTTGCTGCCGCTGCCAAAACCGAACAAAGACCACTCCAAGATAAGCGGCTACAGAATCATTACGATGCAGAATACTGTTGGCAAGCTACTTGAGAAAATTGTATCACACAGACTTGCTTGGGACTTGGATCAGCTCGGCTGCTTCCCGCCCACACTTGGAGGATACAGACGCAACAAAGAGTCATGGCTGAATGCGGCGGTCTTTGCTCAAGATGTTTACGAAGGATTTCAGGTCAGAGAAGAGACATGTGCGGCCGCCATAGACTTAGAGGACGCATATAACAGAGTATCTTTCGAGCACTTGATGCAAACCCTCCTCAGACTGAAAGTGCACCCTCACCTTGTACGATGGATAGCTGCAGTTCTACTCCAAAGGAAGGTGGTGCTAAGATGCGGGAGTTGGTCTTCTGAGCCGATAACGATATGTCCAGGATTGCCACAGGGTTCACCACTGTCACCAGTACTATTCAACGTGTATACGGTGCCGATCACTGAACAACAGCTGGATGGGAGGGGTAGGACTCTATCATTCGTTGACGACATCCTCGTGTATCGACAGGGTCGAGATAGACAGGCGGTTGCCAACTATATGCAGGGCGAACTAGATCGAATTTCCTCGTGGTGTGCTGATGCCGATGCCCTTGTCAACCCTGCAAAGGCAACGGTTACATGGTTCTCACTAAACAACCATATTGTGAAAACAGACCTGCCGGCAGTAAGAATGGATGGGAGCATTCTGAGTACAACCCAGTTAATGACATATCTTGGCGTGAGGCTTGATCGTAATCTGTCCTTCAGAGATCATGTCGATTATGTCATAACGAAGGCTCGAAAAGGTCTGGCAGCAATGAGAGTCTTGGCGACTGCCAATATCGAGCAAAGACTGCTATTACTTCTGTTCCAAGGACTTGTGCTTTCACGCATCGAGTATGCCCTGGCCATCCTCACTGTCAGCCCTACACAGATTGGAAGACTTGAAAAGGTACAAAACGAAGCCATGCGCATCATTTTGGGCTGCACGAGAGACACCAGCTGTGTAGCAATGAGATACCTCCTTGACTTCCCGACAATGGAACACAGGATCAAGATCTGGAGAGCTCGTACATACTTAAAAATAAGTGCAGATGAGCAAGCACCCTCTGCATGACGCTGTATTCAGAGAAAAGGGTGACAGGCTAAAGAGGGGCAAATCATGGATGGGTCGGGCGGAAGATGTCGTCGGACAGGTCTGCAGTCTTACCAGTATCAACACCGGCAAGGAATGGGTGCCGGTGCCTCCAGCTTTTAAGTGTACCTTCTCCTGCATTATCACACTCGACAGACGGTGCAGAGAGCAGAACCCTGCCGCTGTCAATGCAGAGGTTAACGCGCTCATCTATGATCACTCAGATAGCCCCGAAGTGCTCATCTATACAGATGGATCTGTCGTAAAGCAGCAGAGAAGTGCGTGGGCATTTACAGCCCGCTCAGCGGGCCGAACCGTTCAAGAATCCAGTGGTGCCCAATGACCACGAGCAGCATGACGATGGAGGTGATGGCAGTTACACAGGCTTTCATATGGCTGGAATCACAGCATTATACCAACGTGTGTGTACTAAGTGATTCAATGAGCATGATTCAGAAGGTCGAAGCTGGATCTGTACGTAGACAGTGGACTGAGTCGCTGCGGAAGTCTGTTGTCCGCAAAGTCACCTTCATCTTCGTCCCGGGACATGCGGGAGTCGAGGGAAATGAACGAGCTGATAAATTGGCTGGCTCTGCACCCCCTGTAGATGGCCAGCCCATGGATCGTGCCGATGTTATTAACGCCCTTAAAGATATGGCGAGAACAGAGGATTTTGACGCCAGTGATTCCACATCGCTGTCCAGGATGAAAGACCTGGGAGTAAGAATCGGCACAGCCAGACGCGAGAGGTACATCGGGAAAACAAAGCGCCTCGTCAACCAACACAGAACTGGCACTATTAGCCATCGGACGCTGATGCATATGCTGGGGGGGGGGGGAGGATCTGAGCACCTATGGACATGTCCGGAGTGCAACGAAGATACCCCAACTGATAACTAACTAACTAACCCGGTGCAATGAAATCGACGTTTAAGCTACTTTTTAAGCAAATATAAAAAGGTTAAGTATGTCAGGAACCTCTGACAAGTCTATCAAAATTGTAAGGAATTTACTTGACCCTAGAAAAAATACTGTTCATGAATCCTGGAGGAAAGGTGCTAGTCACAGGCGCTGAAACTTAAAAAAAACCCATCCCCATGATTCCTAACGGCGTAATTGGAAGACAACAACAACTCTCAAATGAAGTCATAATGACAGAAATAAAAAAAAAAAAAAAGAAGAGGTCAGGAATACGAGCTGGGTGTTATTAATAACCAAATCTACGATACGCAGATAACACAATGTCGATAGCCAGAAATGCAAACGATCTACAACTCTTGGACAGTGTACTAATTAGTAATAGAGAGTGCAATCAATGACTCTGCATGAATATCAAGTAAACAGAAATTATTGTTATATCAAAGAAAACGATGACACCAAAATGTGAGATAACGATAGTTCGGGAACTGTTAACCAAGTGGATACATTTAAATACCTACCGGCAGTTATAACATTAGATGGAAGAATTGTTCAAACAACAGCTGCATTTTAGAAAATGAGAAGCATCTTATGCAATAAGTCTCTATCATTGAATGTGAGAAAGAGAGTGCTGAATTGTTATATAGAATCTGTTTTGCTGTATGGCAGTGAACTGGGAATTTATTTTTTTTTAATTTTTTATTTGCTTGATTTGAACTCACACATAGTCGATACACGTGCTACTATTTCTAGTCCACTGGACTTATTTTTGCGTGTGGATTAATTTTTCCTAGCACCAGTGTCCCTTGCCGTCAGGAGAACCCACTCTGACTTCTAAGGTACTTTTAATTTATTTCCCCAAGTCAACGATGAGAAGTCAACATGTTGGTCCATCTGACCGGTGATGGGGTTGAACCCGCTACCTTGGCACTGATCTTTCCAGTCGATGCAGTACTGTATGTTTCGTCCTTGTGTAGGCGGATGACTTGTGATAATACTGAAAGGAGGTAATCTCCACCGAACTATTGGGGTCCCCTCACGCCTTTGATCGCAACCCTCTGCAAGACGACTCCACTCCAGATATAATAAGACCCTGGGTGACAGTGGACTGATCACTATAACTTTATAATATTTGCGGTGCTGCATTATCATTACTGGTATAATGTATGTCAGACGGCCAGCCATTCCTCAGTCGCACAGATACGTTAACCTGACATCCACTCGGCCGCCGAGCGTCAGAAGTTAACAAGAGGAGCGTTCCACATTGTTCCACCGATGCCTATACTCCCGCTGTGCAGTCGCTCTACAGTTCGTCCACACATCCAACCTGCAGTCGTCCCATGTGAGTGTGTGTCTATTGTGCGTGGCGTTGTCATCTGGTGGATGCCCCTGGCGGTTGGTCTCTAAGTTCTAATGTATAATCCTTACTTGGTTTGGATCGGGCACGGGTAACATTCGTGTCAGTGCGCCGCTCTAATGTTCTCAACTAGTGTCATGTTGAAGGCTGGTAATGTTGTGTCTGTGTCTCCTATTAAAGGTCCTAGCTTGGGAGTGTTGAAGAGTAGTGGCGTTCGTGTCAGTGTTGCGTGCTAAAGTGCCGTCGCGTCGTTTCTGTTGTTAAACGACGCGAATCTATGACGTATTTCTATCGTGGTGCGTTTTGTTGCTACTTTTGGTGCCTAAAATCTATTCTTTTATATCTATTATTATCTTAAGTGTGCGCAAACCAATTAACCCATTTCTGCAACATGACAATAATGTTCTACTTTCTTATAGTTGTATATAATGTTCTAGTTTAATTAGCCTGTTCCAGGTAGTCGTTGTTAGTGACTTTGGCAGTCCAGGGTATTCGCAACACTCATCTCAAGAACCACATCTCTGTTGCTTCCAAGTTCTTCTTGGGGACATATGATGAGAAGAGAGGCACTGGAGAACATTGTGACAACTGGAAAACATCAATTGAAGAGAGGCAGATGCAGACCAAGAGAAATGATGCTGGATGGACTGAGATGGTGGCATGAAGAAATATCGTCAGCAGAGTTGATCCAGACCACCAAAGACCGCGATCTGTGAAGTAACATGAACGCCTACGCCAGCTGGCAATGCACTTGATGATGATGAAGCTAAGAAAGAGACAAGCTGCATCCTTTGGTTATGTGATATTAAAAGAAGCATGGACAACATTGTACCGACTAGAAAGATCAGCGAGGAAAGAAGAGGGACAAGCTTCTAAATAGACTGAGACGGTGGCATGGAGGAATACTGTATATCATCAGCAGGGTGGATACAGAACACTAAGAACCAAGATCTGCAGGGGGCCTTGAACGTCTACGCCAGCCGGAAAGGCACACAATGATAATGGACTTCCAAATAATGGAGCCCGCCTGGAGTAACAACAAAAACCTTGCACGTGCAGAAATATCAAACGATAGCTCAGTTGGTAGAGCGGAGGACTAGACGAGGAGTTAGAAATCCTTAGGTCGATGGTTCAGATCCAGCTCACGGCAGTCTACGTGACGAAATGGTCAAGTCGTCTGCATCGCGCTCCGAACGTTGTGGGTTGTATTTCGGACTACGTCTTTCTATTCACGAGTGCGTTTTCCTCGTAGACTCCTGGGGGTCGTAGCTGGAGCTATAGAGTTCCTGCTTTGTGCGACGTTTTCGGTAGGCCGCCCTGCAGAAAGAGACTGAGCCATATGGGATAACCTCGGTGCAATGAAGTCGATCCTTTCGACTTTTAAGACTTTCTTTAAGACGTGTAGAAATATAAAATGGAGAAAACAAATCGTTATTTTTCAAATTAAGCTCACGGCAGTCTACGTGACGAAATGGTCAAGTCGTCTGCATCGCGCTCCGAACGTTGTGGGTTGTATTTCGGACTACGTCTTTCTATTCACGAGTGCGTTTTCCTCGTAGACTCCTGGGGGTCGTAGCTGGAGCTATAGAGTTCCTGCTTTGTGCGACGTTTTCGGTAGGCCGCCCTGCAGAAAGAGACTGAGCCATATGGGATAACCTCGGTGCAATGAAGTCGATCCTTTCGACTTTTAAGACTTTCTTTAAGACGTGTAGAAATATAAAATGGAGAAAACAAATCGTTATTTTTCAAATTAAGCTCCAGATAATTTGATAGTTATATGCAGCCGTTGTTCATTGTGGCCCAGTAGATGTCACAATCGTATTTCATGATTACACAATGTTCATGCGGATGGAAGACATATTTACAGATCCCCCAACAAAGAGGATTCCGTGCTACGATAAGGTAATATTGCGCAAGAGGCGATTAGACAAGGCGATCGACCTTTTCCTTCTCCCTTGGTACAAGGTGCGTGACTTGGGAAAATGCATACAATTAATGATATAATAGCTGATTCTTATTTATTGATTTCAGCTCCTGTTTTGTCGTCTTTAAGTATTCTAAACCCGCCGTTAGCAATTTTTACGGTAAGTTGTCGAACTGTGCTACATTTTCTTAGCAATCGATGGCAACCTTAGGGCCATTCGTATGATAGGAGAAATACGTTAATGGTAGTGATTGGCACTCATATCAAGCAAAGTAAAGGAGTAGATGTCAAACAGACGTTAGTTCATAGAGCAATGTCACAGCTGTGGTAACAGGCGGGTTCCGAACCTGCCCCTTTATTAGGACTATAATCTTCTGGTGTGACACCACCTTGCAGAAGTATAGAGACTTGCGTGTTCCAGTGACTGCAAGAGCTACGTTGCCGGGAGGGCAGCTGCTGGTAGGGTCTCCCATGTCGGACAGGTCAAGGGATAGCAGCCAGACGAAGTGATTTACAAATCTGCAGCTGATATTCATCATCAAAACAATGTTTTCCCGTAGTGAATTTGAATAACGAAGACACAAACCATATATAGTACGATTTATTGCCTGGCATCTGCAGTAAGTACCTGACGAGATGCAGCTAAATGTGCCAGGCAATAAATCGTTTGTGTCTTAGTTATTCAAATTCATCATCATTATATGTCATGCTAGTAAGCGTGGGCGGTCATGTTTTGCCATCTCACTCGATCACCAGAATCGTGGATCAGCTCAGTATTCTTGTCAACGTGGCCAAGCCATACAGATATTTACTTTTCTTCCCTCCCCTTGCTCTCTTCCCCTCGATCTTGCCAGTTGTCACCAATTTCTCCAATGTATTTCTTCTCATAACGTGACCAAAAAATTGTGACAGTCTACGTCTAATTTTTCTAACCAGTTTACGGTTTTCATTTCTTTCCTGTAGGACTTGGTCATTGGTATTTCTGTCTGTCACTGGTATTCTTTGCATTCTCCTCAGAAACCACATTTCCACAGCCGTCAGGTGGTTTTCAGCTTGTCTGCTCATTGTCCACGCTTCACATCCATGCAAAAGCACAGGTTCGGTGTAGCACCTCAACACTCTTTTTCTTGTTGCAAATTACATCTTTTTTATTAGTCAGTATGTTTTTTATCTTGCAAAAGGCTGCCTTCGACATGGCATTCTTGTTCTAATCTCTTCAAGGCATCTCCCATCAGATGTTATGACTGTACCGAGATAATTGTACCGATTCACATGTTTAAGAATATTCCCATTTACTTGTATATTACATTGTGGTATTTCCTTCTTCTTAGTGGCGATCATAATCTGTGTCTTCTTACAATTTAATTTTAACCCAAGTTGTTCACTGTATGCAACAATTGCATCTACTAAATTTTGCAGATCCTGTAGATAGATTGGGGACTGTCAAAGACTAGGGTAAGCTGGGGACCATCAAAGACTAGGGTAAATTGGGGCAAGTTAAAGGCTAGAGTAGATTGGGGACAATCAAAGATAAGGGTAGATTGAGGACAGTCAACAAGTAAGGTAGACTGGAGACAGTCAAAAACTAGAGTAAACTGGGTACAGTTGAAGGCTAGGTTAGACTGGGGACATTCAAAGGCTAGGGTAGACTGGGGGACAGTAAAAGGCTAGGTTAGTTTTGGGACAGTCAAAGACTAGATGAGACTGAGGCCTGTCAAAGGTTAAGGAACGCGAAACTGAACAAAATGCTTGTTGAAGTTGGATGTACTGAGCCATGGGTTTGGTGAAACAGTGCAATGCAATTCACCAAATGATGTCACAAATTTTGTCAGAAAATATATCACATATGATGTCACAAAAGACTTTTACTTTCTTATCAATCTTTGAGAACCCTTGGTGGAAAGGAACAAACCCCTGGTCCGTATTTCAGGTCTTTGGTTCTATGAGTGTCTGTCATTACCTGTATATTTGTTAAAATATATGTTTAGATACAACAGAAGCAACGTCTCAATGATTGTCCAGGTATGTTTAGATACAACAGAAGCAAAGTGTCAATGATTGACCAGGAATGTTTAGATACAACTTAAGCAATGCCTCAATGAAGAGAAAGTAATTCTAGATGCAACATAATATATGATTCCTCCCCCGATGTGTCTCCACCTTGCCGTGGTGGGGGAGCTTGCGTGTCCCATCGACCCCATGTGCTTGCCGATGGATAAAAACTACATATCGGACAGCTCTTGGGATAGGGACCAGACTAAGAGAGACACAACCTGCTGCTCTGCAGGTAGACTGAGGATAGCAGTCAAAATCAGGCAAACGATGCCAAAAATCTCAGTCCGGACATAACCTCTAAGGCTCCCAGCCGAGGTGTATGGCTGAACGTCTCTAAGCCATAAACTCTCGGAAGTGAGAGCCTGGCCGACACAAACCTACATCAAAATTGAGGTGAGGTGCTGAGCACGCAAGATGCTTGGCGCAGATACTCGTTAGATGGCTCTTAGCCGGGGGATATGAGGTATCCCCGGATGAGAGGGCCCGACCGTTACTCGCCCACAGACGCACGGAGGTAAGGTGCTGAGCCGGCAGCACATGTAGCCTACCTCGTGAGCGAGTACAAAAGGTGGAAGAACACCTCGGTCGCATGTTCAGTAACCGTAATCATGGAGTGAGTGTAGTCAAAGGTAGAAAATTGTCTCTTTGACACTAAATGGAACGCTTAGCTTGCGAATCCATTACGTGGCATCCCGAAGCGAAAGCTTGCTGTGTGGAAGTCGAAATAAGAGTCTCGAAACCTGAGGAAGGCTAACCTCATCAAAAATGCCCGCTGAAGCCGGAAGTGCCAGCCTACGGGCGGCAAAATAAAAATGGCACTACGCAATTACGTCCGAGTGAAATATCTTTCGTGACCGGAAAAGCTCTAACTAGTCTTCCCTCGTGCTAGGAACAGCTACCTAGTTTCGGAATGCCGCTCTTGTTCGGAACAGCTCTGACTAGGTAGTTTCCGAATGTCCGACGTGTCTGGAATAGCTCTAACGGACACAAGGAAAAAGCACATGTCCGAAAAACTCGCTGAGTGGATATTGACTGCAGACCAGTTTGGTCTGTGCAGGAACGGCCCGGGGCGAACGAAATGCCCAATATATTGAAGTGAGGAATTAAAGCAGCCATGAGCAGGATGTGACGATTCCCTCGGTGAGCCCAGCACCAGGGCGCTATGTGGCGGCCCTGCAATTATAGAAGCCACCCTGGATGGCGGAAAATGCCATGGACTGTCCCTGCCTTCCTTTGAGGGGCGACCGTTGTCTTAACCCGTTCCAACTTGGCCAGCTGGGTTGTGGACGGTACCGCAAGCAGTGAGAGTCTCCCAGGAATGCTACCTGGTCAAAAAAAGCACGCTAAAGCCGGTTGTGTTGGCCTACGGGTTTCGGCCCAAGGGCGCATAACAGACACACCGCAATCACATCTGGAAAAATAAAACACTCCGGATGATCGCAAAGAAGAAGATATATGATTCCATGAAGGAACAGGCAGTCTAGGTGCCACACTTGTTCCTTTAACAAGACCTCAGCAACACTTGAAGTAATGGGTTTAAATCTGGTAGCAATTACTTTCAGCTGTTCTTCTCTCTGTATCTCGTATTGCCCACTTAGCTTCTATGAGCCTCGATCAATACCACCTAATTTATTTTGCTTGTTTCTCGGGCACTTGATTTTAGCCCGGAATAGAACGGCCGTGCTATAGTATAGTCTAAACCAGTGGTTCCCAAGCTTTTCAAGCAGAGGGTCATATCTACTAATTTCGGTAGTTAAGCGGGCCACAACGTTATAAAATTATAGAAGTCGTGCAATATTATTCTTACCTTTCTTAACTTTTGTCAACAAAATTCTAAAACTTTAAAGGCAGTCAGTGTCAGTACTACACTGCGGTCAATTTTTGATTTAAAATAAAATCTTCATTTAACAATAAATTTTAAATCAGTTTTGAAAATCGCTATTAAAGCAATTAATTTACTGTTTTAGTTTTTAAATTACTGTATTGTAACTGTTCTTTATAACTAGTTACTTAAGTTCAGATGCCAGTTTATCGATGTCTGGGCACAGATCTGTCGTGCCCAAAATCATAAGCGCAGCTAAGTTACTGTCGGTGAGTCTGAAACGTTGCTTTTTTTTTTTTTTTTTAACGGTCATTGCGGAAAATGACTGCTCGCATCTGTAAGTCGAACCAAAACGACAAATGTATCTCTGGGCGAATGAACGCAAGGTTCAAATTGTTCGACAGGCAATAGTCGCCAGAATGAAATCATATGATTAGCTGAATGTGAAGCAGGCAGCTCCAGAAATTTACATCTCATTGCAGAATTGTATTTCAAATCAATTACTTCGTGTTGAAGGTTTTGTTGTAACTGACAGAGCCTTGGCATCAGGAAATACAACCTGATTTATTAAGAAGGCAACGTTATCTTCCTCTGTTCTGAACTCTTGAAATCTCGACTGAAACGAGGCCTCGCGTGCCACTTTCTGACAGCTGGCGGGCCACAAGTGGCCCGCGGGCCGTGGTTTGGAAACCCCTGGTCTAAACAGCTCTCAGGGCAGTATACGTAACGTAGAAAGATTAAAGGTTATGTTATAGTTTACTCGGGGGTGAGAAACGGTTTTCAGGACATTGAACAGGGCGTGTGTTATTGTTCATCAGTTTGCCTCCCCCTCTTTTCGCCAACAGTAACTCAACTTTTTGTAAACTTTCTAGAATGAGGTCGATGACCGGAATCAAGGTTTCTTGTTTTTAAGACTTACAACTAGGGGAGATAATTATAATGATATACAAAAACCAAATATGGTCTAATTGTGTTTTGAAAATAAAACTCTAATATTATAGACTATTATTTGACATGTATAATTGCAACAGAAAATCAAAAGCAAGGACTGAGTCTGAATAACAGAAAAACAGAAGTAATGATAATTACAAAGAGAAAATGTCTTCATAAACGCAACATCAAAGCGAAAAGGACCAATCTAAAACAAGTCAATGTATTTAAGTATTTGGATTTTTGATGATTATTTTAATGACATTAACTGTAGAATACGCAAAGAAAAAGTAGCATTTCAGAAGATGAAGAATATTCTCTGTGATGTATTTATGTCAATGAGGTCAGGAAAAGCGTACTTATGAGCTATGTTGAGCCAATCCCAATTACGGAAGCGAATTATGGACAATTATAGGGCGAGTGAGTAATTATATGGAAGCTGCGGAGATGTGGTTTTATAGAAGAATGATGAGAACACCGTGGGTGGATAGAAATAGTAAGGAAGATGTGATGAAAGAAGCTGACTCACAAAGAGAACTGATTACTCTCATCATAAGAAGCCAACACTCATTCTTTGGGCATGTTATAAGAAAGGCAAGGTGGGAGATCACAACGGGAAAGCAGGAGGGGAGGCAGAGGGAGACCAAGAGAGAAGACACTGGACAGTTTGAAATCATGATATGGATGAACTTCAGTTTCAGAAATGATAGGCGGTGATGTTTTTTTTTTTCTTTATCGCTTTCAACTCAAGAGTAGTCCATACTGGTAATACTACTTCTTGTGAACTTAGTGAATTTAGTTTTGCGTGTGGATTAGCTTTCTCTGTTACCGTATGAACTGTAAAATGATGAATGATAGGTTCTCGCAGAAGACAATTTAAAAGAAGTAGAAACAAGAGGCTATAACATCATTAGCCAGTGCCTGACGACTGGCTCGGATGATCACGCCTCTCCGCATCTTGCGATCTCCACCTGCAAATATCAATCAATTCGTGTTATGACACTTTTCCTGGACGTCAAAAATTATACTAAGAATATTCTCTCCTTGCCTACAAACAGAACAATTCAAAGCGACGGACTAACTGGAATTCGTAGACTAAAATGTTGATTTCTTGTCCTTGAAATGGGGACGTAAATTACAAATACCTGAGAAAAAGAAGTGGATCTGCCTGAAGCGAAGGACATTGGTAACAGGGACAGCAAATCCACACGTAAAAATCAACCCAGTGGACTAGAAGAGTTGCACATGTACATTTTAGTCCCGCTGATCGGTGTAAGGGTTTATCAGTCAGCTCAGCATCGGCACACCGGAAGTTTAAGATCGAGCTATCGTATCCATTCGGCCACGCTGACCTCCGTACAACTACTAATTCTCTAACAGACCAGCTTGGTGTTGACGGCTAGAAAACAAATTAAATTATTAAAGAAGACGATGCAGAAGGCCATTACGTCATATTTAGCAATGAACCGGCAAAACGAGGTCGGCTGACTTGTCGAAAGGTGAATCTGCAGTTCAAGGTGGCTTGGCTGGCTATGGTCGTGATCTGTAAAGAATTACTTTTATAGTCATGGGTGACGTTGTGATATTATAGTAGGATAATTTGGTTGCGTCTAGCGTGAGCCGCGAAGTCAAATAGTTACACACCCGCCTCACACGTCAGTGATCCGGAGTTCGGTCCCGGGTCCAGTCAGGGTTATGCACAACTGACGAGCTCAAACGAGAGCGAAACTCAAATTCCAATCTGACGTGGACAAGTCCCAAGTTTCGTACTGGAATACTATCAGCGTTGTCTGCGGTAGGTTGTGTTTAATCTTCAAACTTTTATAGCGCACGGGACGAAGTGCGTTGCAAGCACGATATTCCTTCTAACTCGACCCTACCTGATTTATTTTCTGTTGTGTAACACTTCGCTCGCTTTGAACTGCAGCATAGCTACACGTGCTACTACTTCTAGTGAACAAGATTGATTTTTTGCATATAGACCAGCTTTCCATATTACCAGCGTCTCTCGTCATCAGACGAACAACGTCGAGGTACTTGAAATTTACCAACTTCCATCCGATCTGATATAGCTTTTACACAATAAGAAAAGAATTGTATATCCCACTTTGAATCTGGCATAGTGGATCGGACGCATCGCCTGTTCGGTAAGGGCCAAACTGGGAGTCCTGTGTGCAAGGTGCAGACAATAAAAGTTCCGTCCTGGCTAGACCTTAGGGCTCCCAATCGCGAGACCCGGGTTCGAATTCTCTGATGGATTTATTTCTAAGGGTAGGGGGGGGGGTGTATTAAGTTGCACTCTGAGCGGCAACTGCACTAACCAGGAGGCTCCCCGCCCCACCCCCACCCCCTGTACTTCACGGCAAGGTACGGTAGCCAGTAATGAGTAATGACAGACGGTTCATTTTGTTTCACGTGAGAGAGATTACTTACTATCCTTCGATTTACCGGGAAAATACTTATTAGAATTATTTTTTCCTATAACCCACTCCTTCCTTTACCAGTAAAACCCGATTTATGCCATTCATTCTGTTTCCATCAAACTGATAGACAAACTTCGTATTCGTGTGGTATATTAACAGACGACTTCTTCTTCTTCTTCTTCTTCTTCTTCTTTCGGTCGCCTGAAATATGTCTAACTGCAATGTTGTCTCCTGTATGAATCTAACAGTCATTTTTAGTTCTCTCAGCGGTCCATAGAGTTTATCTTCCACTCTCGACTGTCTAGGCCAGAAGATTCGCCTGGATATGTTTTAGTTTGCGCAGTCCTGGAGTATGTGCTCTGCTGTCTGCGACGCCAAACCACATGTGCACATGGCTGAGTCACCAATCTTGAATTTTGTATATATGTGGTTGCATAATCTATTGTGTCCTGTTCTGAGACGCAAAATAATGACCTGTTCTGGTCTGTCCATAACGTGGTAGTCGTCTTGAGTAGGGTTTGGTGGCCTTCTGACTGATTTGATCATTCTTTTTTCTTGGTTATATGTAATGGGCACATCAGGTTGTTCTTCTTTTGCTCCTTCCTTAGCCAATCGATCAGCTCTGTCGTTTCCGGGTACTCCACAGTGGGATGGTATCCACTGTATGGTGACCTTATGCTGACTGCTAAGTTCAGAAAGTAGTGTCCTTAGAACTGGCAATTTCCCAGACAGGAGCGCCTATATTACCGATTTTGCATCCGTCAATATCACCACAGGTTGTGTACCTTGACTGGTATTTTGTAATTTCTCTGCTGTTACCTTGATGGCCTCAATATCAGCATCATAGTAATGGCAGTACTTTCCTGTTGGAACTCTCGCCGTGCCCCTAGTATTATTTGGGTATTCTATGTACACCCCCGCTCCTCCATTTCGAACAGCAATTTGTGCTGACCCATCTGTGTAGACTCTAATCCAGAGATCCTGTGGGTATTCGTCATCAAGGAAGCTGAGAGTGGCTGTTCTGCGCTGTACAATGTTCTGTTCTTCCTTGTCTATTCCTCTCACTTTTGTCTGGATTTGTAGCGATAGTCTATATTCATCTTTCCATGGGGTTCGCTCTGGAATAGTTGTCAGGGGGATACCAACTGTGGGAAGATCGGTGGTTTCTCTGCAGAGTCACTTGGCCTGGTGGATAAAACTACTTCTTTTCAACCGCCCCATAGCTAGGTTTTCAAATTGGTTCTTTATAGGGTGACCTGGTATCTCTGCGTTCTCTCAGTGCTTGTGTCCTCCCCATTTTCTCCATTGCTACTATAGGGGTTGATCTCATCCCTCCTGTCATGACTCTAAGAGCTTGATTTTGCACCTTGTCCAGCCCTTGTATAGTGGTTTTTTTTTATGCTGAACACCACGCAGTTGACCCGTATTCCAGGTGTGATCGTACGCTCTGTTGATAAACTTTGCTAAGTATTTTCCCACTGGCTCCCCATGTGGTTCCACTTAGCTTTCTCAGGATTTCTATTTTTCTTCTGGATTTTGCTACTGCTTTTTTGATGTGTTTTCTCCATGTCAGCCTGTCGTCGAATGTACACCAAGGTATGTTGGTTCTCTATCGTCTCTTAGGCGTGTTCCATTTATCTGGATGATCCCTGCCTTTTGTTTCGGAGACAGTGTAAATAGAGAGGTGCTGCACTTGTCAGTGTTTATGCTGACACACCATCTATTCTACCATGCAACAAATGTATCTACTGCTTTCTGTAGCAATATGATGGCCACTGATGCATGTTCATTTGTGCTCCACAAAACCAGGTCATCAGCGTACATTGCCACTTTAATTCCATCTGGTAGATTAGCAACAAGATCATTGATGAAGTTTAGAAATCGTGTGGGGGACAAGACTCCACCCTGGGGACAACCGTGGCAATAGTACTTTCTTGATTTTGAGACCAGTCTGTCTGTACTCGGGCTCTTATGTTGTGCAAGTATGCTTTCACCGATTTGTACATTCCTCCATTGTCTTTACAGTTTCTCAGTTTCCTCATCAGACCTTCTTTCCAGACTTTGTCAAAGGCTTTCTTCAGATCTACCCATGCCGCAAGTACCAGCTTATTCTCTTGGAACGCATCCTCAACTTCTTGAGAGTGCTAGGTTGTCTGATCTTCCGTAGAGTAGCACTGCCTAAAGCCAGCCTGCTTTGGCACCTGGATGTTTTCACTTTCAATGTTCCACTGTAGTCTGTGATTGATGATTAACAGACGTAGTTCGGTGTCTTTCATCGGGTGCTTTCCAGCTCGTGCCCATCTACCTACATACGAGGCACGTGCTACACACATGTCCAGTCCATAACAGGGCAGCCTCCGCAAGACAAATGAGTAATCTGTATATACAGGGTGTTTGTAAAGTCTCACTACACTTTGTATGTAAAACAAATTTGAAAAAAAAAAAAATTCTTTCTTCCGTTGATAAGACTATTCTGCTTGGAGTACAAACTGTTACGCTAGCAGACGACAGCGAATCACGATTGACTAAGAAGCACATTTTTTATGACATAACGTTCTTCATTTTTCATATGTGTTATACATACAATGTGTAGTGAGACTTTACAAACACAGAGCATATGCCCATGTGGATTTTGCAATTGAGTTGTATCAGTGTATGTGTGTTGTTTGTGTGCTGACGAAGGCTTTGTCCGCAACGTCCATTTTGTTACTTGTGATTGTGTTTAAGTAAAGTTTACTGATTTAACTTCTGGTTTTCGTTGTTGCACTCATTGTATTTCAGTTTACACGGTTTACGCAAAATATGAACACCCATTTACATTACAGGAGTATCTTTTGCAATGTAGACGTCGGTTAAAAAACTGGCTTTGAATACCCCTTCTGAATCATTTGAGGGCTCGCTAAAGAAAATAATCGTTATTAATAATCATCAACGTGGCACATATATTAGTAAATATCGATTTACGCAGTCTCTGAGGCACACACAGTTCGTATCGATTTACATAAAATTCCCGAGGGAATGCTAAGTATATGTCGATTTACACATGCCCCTACACGCCCCAAACATCTCTCGACGCACACAATATTCTCTAGTTACGGTTAATATCTACCAATTTACACAATCCCCCATACATACAAAGTATATACCGATTTATGCAATTCATAATAAAAGTTACTTATTTACCAATTTACGCATGATTACGATTTTCTCTGATAATGTCGTGAGGGGTTCGTTGTACGCTAGAGGGAGGAGAAGACTTCTTCTTCTTCTTCTTCTTCTACTACTACTACTACTACTACTACTACTACTACTACTACTACTTTCATTGGCACCTTGCCGTCTTGATAGACGATAGTTTGTGCTTTAAAAAGGCATAATAACTTTTACCTATGGCGGTAGCGAATGTGACTTATAAGGCCAATTTGCGCTGTAAATGTCCGTTCACAGTGGGTGCATGTGAACACGTGGTCATTTCCACCATCATGCACCATCTTACTACTACTACTACTACTGCTACTACTACTACTACTACTACTACTACTACTACTACTACGTGCAATTTAAAGCGTAAATCTGATGCAGCACCATTATTTTTACTATATAAAATGTCTACCACCGCAAGCGAAACGTCACAAAAGCGGACAGCAAGTGACCTTTGACAGGCCAAGGGATGCAACTCATGAATAATGAGTAAATAAGCGAGTGCTCTTACACTATTACCTCTCTTTTTTGTTGCGATTTTTAAAACAAATTTAATAATTACTGATAGTATTAGTTGTAGTGGGAGATGCTTAAAGGACTTTGTGATAGATTCTAAAACTAATACCACGTAGTCAGTTAGATTACTTAGTAGCCCATGGTCTGCCCCTGCCTCCCCCTTTCTAGAGCAAGAAATAAAATAAAAAATTGCACAGTCGCTGCGTGGAATCGAACCCGAGACCAGCAGAAACAGTGACAACAAAAATTATAAATGCACGTACTAACGATGACTGTAATAAATAAATAACTGTACTAACGATAACATGAGGAGGAGTAGGCCGTGAATGTATAACTACCATGTCATCGCATTCCAGAAGTCTTTGGTTATGTGTTATGCCAACCCACTCAAGTCGCAGCTACGAAAGTCAAACTCGCACATCTTGGTCTCCTTGAATAGAGTGGGAACCGATCGTCAAGAACCCCTCTGATTGTGGCCGGCCCTCTGACATCTGGAACATTGGGTGATCCTTGGGATGAATCTCTCTGGCTGCTGCATTCTCTTGTTGATTGATACTGTGACCGGCATCTCGGTGCCCTCTGTCGTCACCACCGCCAAGGTTGTGGGAATCTTGGAGTAGGTGAGGAGCCGCTCCACCTTCAAGAATAGGGGG
The DNA here is from genome assembly GCA_963921405.1 of Cepaea hortensis. Taxonomy (NCBI): domain Eukaryota; kingdom Metazoa; phylum Mollusca; class Gastropoda; order Stylommatophora; family Helicidae; genus Cepaea; species Cepaea hortensis. Next base: position 73,175,137 of record OY992884.1, on the reverse strand, counting down.
TGGAGATTCTCTTCTCGAAGCTGCTTCAGGATTTTTTGGTCTGAAAGCTCCACTTGGATGCGCTTGATAACCCACTTGATTGTCGGTGAGTCGGTGTTTCCGACTCTGGTGTCTTTCTCCTCTCTCTGGTTTTCAGTGGGTTTGGCACTTGCTTGAGGTGGGTTGTCGCCGTCCTTCCTCGTGGTAGCTTCGTTAGAGGTTGCTTGAGTTTCTTGTTGTTTGCTGCAGCTTACCGGTAGATTCTCTCCGCTCGTCTTCTTGTCGGCTCCCACGCTGCACATCTTGGATGCCATGTGTCTTTTTGGTGTTCTTGTTACGTGACATTTTCCTCCCTCGTATCAGACTTCTTGACTTGTTCAGGTGACTTGTCTTGATAGCGCGCGCAAATGCGCGATGAACGCACGTTTTGGGATCGGGAAAGCACGGTCAGTTGGTACGTCGGCACGTACATTTATAATTTTTGTTGTCACTGTTTCTGCTGGTCTAGGGTTCGAATCCCCGCAGCGACTGTGTGCAATCTTTTTCTAGAAAAGGGTGGGGGTAGGGAGTAGGTGGGGGAAGTAAATGGGAGAGTGAAGTTGAATTTTGTTTCCCCAGCAGTATGATTTGTACCGAATTCTGTAAAATAAGTCATTTGTCACTATCGGTTGCATAATTTTTTACGATTTTGCGAGATTGCTGCAAACTAAAGCAGCTATGTCAAAATCCACGCCAGAAACACGCGAACAAAAAGGGCGGGCATATTTATGAGCCTAGGTGTCATGGCCGGCAGGAATAACGGAGCTCTTGCAGACGTATAGTTGTGATTTAAAAAAACTGCCCTCGTAAACATCTCGCCCATTGGTAAAGTCGTTAGCCAGCGGTCGTGTTGAGGAAAGGAACTGGTCAGTGCATATCATACGGATAACAAAAATCACCGCTGTGTGGTGCAATGTGTTAAACCGAATTATCCAGCTTGCAAACACACTGGTATGTAAACCTAACAGACCCCTCTCGTATCCTCTATTCATTCAACTTCTCCCCTGCAAGTCCGCATAGCCGAATGGGTAAGAACGCGTATTCTTAAACATCCGTTACCAGGAAGGTTAACCCGGTCAACAAATGCTCACAGAAGTCGGATGTGTCGGCCTAACGGCGCAAGAACGCAGCTCTGCTGTAAACAGGCACAACGCAGTCACATCCGAAAGAAAAAAAATCCGGATGAACGCAGAAGAAGGAGAAACATCCGTTATGCTGATGCCGAGGTAAGTGGTTCAACCCCTACACCGCACAGCTGGACTAAAATGTTGACCTGTCGTCCTTGACTTGGGGACGTAAATTACAATTATCTCTGAAGTTGGAGTGGGTTCACCTGATGGCGAGGGAAACTGTTAATAGGGAAAGCTAATCGACGCGCAAAATTCGGTCTATCAAGGTAGGAGGTAACGAGCAAGAGAACTGATTAACTCATGTCATAAAAACATTACCTGGCGAGTTTGCCAGCGAAAATATTTGGTTTGTCTTGATAACACTGGCGTGATTACGTGTTCGAGTCTTTGTTAACCACTGACCTGACACCTTTCAGACATTTTGACAGCCTTGAACGCAGTTTTTTTATATAGACATTAGATGAAGGTTGTGAATGGCTGCTGTTGTGGAAAGGGGAGGGGGGAATGAGAATGCTGACGCTTGCCTGACTCGGATGGGGGTTTGAGTGACGGATCTAAACATGGTGAGGAAGAGGACTGATCATCGGACATCCGGCTGTCTATTCTGCACATTAGTCTGCTACGAAATGCGCTCACATTTTGGCAAGCGTATCTTTCTTGATTAGGCATAAACAGATCACCCTTCTACAAGCAAGCGATTTACTTAAGTCTCACTGTATTAATTTTTATTTTTTGTTTTTGTTTTACATATCCTATTTACAGGACATCGCTGTCAGCGCCTGCATTTTACTGCTGTTGTTTGTGGCAAGTTTGCGTTCAGTAGTTTGCCATTGCTTTCTGAACGACCGGCTCCCATACCAATTCGCTAAAATACAGATTACAGCGCAACGCGGTCTGCTACCAAACCGCACGCAACTGTGTCTCGAACGCGGGTAAGCGGGCTTACGAATCGCGTCAGTAAGGCACTGTAATTGCTACTTCGTTGATAATAATAAAATAGCCGGCTTGTCTATTCCGTGAATCATTGTCTTTGTTCCAGTCGACGGTTGTTTAACTCTTTCTTCTTCTTCTGTATTTATCCGGAGTATTTTTTTTTCAGACGTAATTGCGTTGTGCATATTTATACTTTCGCCTTTTCTTGAGAGGGTTGCCATAACACATAACAAAAGAATTCTCCAATGCGATGGCCTGGTAGTTATACATTACATTCATTCATGGTCTACTTTTCCGGCTTGGTAGAATCAGCGGGGAAATAAGACCCTGTTGAGCTTGACTCTAGTCCGAGTTTGTGAAGACACATGAAGGGTATAGCATAGGTGGGAGCGCAAGCGCAATTGAAATACCACTACTTTTATCGTTTATTTACTTATGGAAGGATGGAAGAGTTGCTCGCAAGAGACGAGCAATCCATCCATCCATCATGTGCCATGCCGGTAAGCGTGGGCGGTCATGTTCTGCCATCTCACTCGATCACCAGAGTCGTGGATCAGTTCCGTGTTTCTGTCTCGACCATGCCACAAGGCCAAGCCATCCAGATACTTGTTTCTAGGTCTTCCCCTTGGTCTGTTCCCCTCGATCTTACCAGTTGTCACCAAGTTCTCCAAATCATTTCTTCTCATAACATGTCCAAAAAATTGTGACTGTCTACGTCTAATGTCTCTAATCAGTTTACGATCTTCATTTGTTTCTTGAAGGACTTGTTCATTGGTCTTTCTGGCCGTCCATGGTATTCTTTGCATTTTCCTCAGAAACCACATTTCTACAGCCATCAGATGTTTTTCAGCCTGGCTGCTCATTGTCCAAGCTTCACATCCATATAAAAGTACAGGTTCTATGTAGCACCTCAACACTCTTTTTCTCGTTTCAATTGACATCTTTTTATTGGTCAGTATGTTTTTCATCTTGCTAAAGGCTACTTTTGCCATGGCGATTCTTGTTCTAATCTCTTCAAGGCATCTACCATCAGATGTTATGACTGTTCCGAGATAATTGAACCGATTCACTTGTTGAAGAATATTCCCATTTACTTGTATATTACATTGTGGTACTTCGTTCTTCCTAGTGACGACCATAACCTGTGAGTAGTAGGGTAGGGACTCCAGACCTCACTTTTAGCCTCCATAGTAGTGTTTATGAAGGAAATATGGGTAAAATGGCTCCAGCCTGGAGGCTGAAGGAAATATTTTTGGGCGGGTGAAATTTTTTTTCGGCGTGCCTGGTGGGAATTTTTTTCGGCGTGCCTGGTGGGAATTTTTTCGTGGGAACGGGTTTTTTGACGCTGCCTGGTGGGGTGTAAAAAGTAATTAAATGATTAGTTGGTTCTGGAAGAGGGGAAAGTTATTTTGGTTACATTAGTATGTGTGATGTATAAACAAGGGTGTGATGGGTCGTGGTTGTACTCGAAGTAAGAGGTGGTTACTATCATCTGAACAGTGTGATAGTAGTGAAGGGTGGTATATTCACCGATTACAAAGGAAATCTTATAAAGTTATAATGGGTATGGTGGTAAGGGGTATTAGTGATCAAGTAGGAGTGATACAGGGGTGGTCATAAATATAATAAGAGGTGTTCGCAATTACACACTGGTCAACCAGTGGTCAAGCAATGGTCAAGTAAGGGTCAAGTAGTCAAGTAAGGAAACTTTACGGAAAAGTGATTGTAATGATATGGTGGTGATTAAAGAGTGGTAAATTAGTGGTCAAGTAGTGGTCAAGGAGTGGTCAAGTGGTCAAGTAAGGAAAATTTTAGGGGAAAATGGTCGTAGTGACATGGTAATGTTTAAATTAGTGGTAAATTAGTGGTCAAGTAGTGGTCAAGCAGTGGTCAAGTGAGGAAAATTTTAGGGAAATTTTAGGGAAAAGTGATTGTAATGAGATGGTGATGATTAAAGAGTGGTAAATTAGTGGTCAAGTAGTGGTCGAGGAGTGGTCAAATGGTCAAGTAAGGAAAATTTTAAGGAAAATTGGTCGTAGTGACATGGTGATGATTAAATTAGTGGTAAATTAATGATCAAGTAGTGGTCAAGTAGTGGTCAAGCAGTGGTCAAGCGGTGTGTAAGTGAGGAAAATTTTAGGGAAATTTTAGGGGAAAGTGATTGTAATGAGATGGTGATGTTTAAATTAGTGGTAAATTAGTGGTCAAGTAGTGGTCAAGCAGTGTGTAAGTGAGGAAAATTTTAGGGAAATTTTAGGGAAAAGTGGTTGTAATGAGATGGTGATGATTAAAGAGTGGTAAATTAGTGGTCAAGCAGTGGTCAAGTGGTCAAGTAAGGAAAATTTTAGGGAAAATTGGTCGTAGTGACATGGTGATGATTAAATTAGTGGTAAATTAATGATCAAGTAGTGGTCAAGCAGTGGTCAAGTGAGGAAATTTTAGGGAAAAGTGATTGTAATGAGATGGTGATGATTAAAGAGTGGTCAAGTAGTGGTCAAGTGAATAAATTTTAGGGAAAAGTGATTGTAATGAGATGGTGATGCTTAAAGAGTGGTAAATTAGTGGTCAAGCAGTGGTCAAGTAGTGGTCAAGTAGTGGTCAAGTGAGGAAATTTTAGGGAAAATTGGTCGTAGTGACATGGTGATGATTAAAGGATGGTAAATTAGTGGTCAAGTAGTGGTCAAGCAGTGGTCAAGTAGTGGTCAAGGGGTCGAGTGACCACTTAAATTGTAGAGGACGATGTGCCTAAGATTATGGTAGTGATTAAAGTGATCGATGACGTGGTCAAGCAGAGGTCAAGCAGTGGTCAAGTAGTCAAGTAAGGAAATTGTAGGGGAAAGTACGTATAGTGCAATGGTGGTGGGTAAAGTGAGGAAGAATCAATAGTAGTGATAATAGTACTACCAATATTAGCGACAAGAATATTAGCTTGTGCGTTATTATACTATATTTTTGTGGGGTGTGTAAAAATCATTCAAAGAGGGTCATACAACCACAAGTACACACATGTACACACATACAAATACAAAGACAACCAAACATACACATAAAGACAGACAAGCACAAAGACAACCCATACCATTACTACTGTCACTATCAATAGATATACACACGTGCAGACACACTCACCCATACACAAATTCACACCTACAAACACAAAGACACAGACACACTTGTACATACAGACACAGAAGTACAGACAACCCATACTATTACTACTGTCATCACAATTACACACACACACACACACACACACACACACACACACACACACACACACCCATAAACAAATAAACAACCACTCAACTACAAACACCTATAACAAATACATAAACAAAAACATAATAAAATAGAGAAACAAAATAATAACATTTTCAAATGGCTTTTATTGGTATACAACATTTAAAAATGGCTTCGTTTACGATCCAAAGGGAGCAGAGGGACTTGATTATTGTAGAAAGATGTCTGGTCTTTCAGAGGCTTGTCTTGACTGTCGGTAGATTGATATAGATGGAGTGTCATTGTTCCTGTGTCTTGAGAAACTGTCACCGCTTTCAAACTGTTGTCTAGTTGTCTGGGCATATCATCAGGTCTTGACATGAATAACCACTTGGGTGTAGACATCTTGATCGTTGTAGAAACAAAAACACGAGTGGTCGTCTCATTTTATAACGACGAATTTATCTAGTTTAAACAGTTCTGGACTTGTCTTTTTTAACCACGGAGTAACCAATCGAAACACGAGACGATCGTTCACGTGTTGTCTGTGTCCAAAGCGTTGCAGGATACGTGACATGCTCGAACCACGACATTTCATTAATAAGAAATACAACGCATGCAGACCACAAGTAGTGTTATTAATGTCTTGTAGCATACGGGCATTGTACACGGGTGATCTGTCCGAGTTTCGTTGTATAAAATGGATAATGTCGGCGTGTAATGGTGGCAAACCAAACGAATCGAAATATTCAAACTGACCTAGACCATTAAAATATAGGGCGATCCAATGTGAACCAGATGAGACAGATGACAGAGTGACTAAATTATTTACTAAAGGCAGTCATCATCGCAACCTCAGTGTTATGTATATAGTACAGAACCTATTTGGTAAGAATAAAGAACAAAGAACTATCAGTCTGAATTCGCACTACCTAGTGGTGTTTAAGAATCCTCGAGACGGGTCTCAGATTACCAATCTCGCCAAACAGATGTATCCAGGCCGTGTGTCATATGTCCAAGAGAGTTTTAAAGACGCGACATCGGCTCCACACGGGTATTTGTTATTTGACCTGCGACAGGAAACACCGGATCAGCTCCGCTTACGAAGTCATATATTTCCCGACCAGCAGCAAGTCGTCTACGTCCCCAAATAACATGTCTAACCGACTTAAACGTAACGAGGGTATGTTACGTTTCTTGGGTCAGACCAACCCAGCCACTGTGAAGGCAGTAATGAAATCAGCTTCCCCGGATCTCGTCCAATCAATTTGCGAGTGCTGTCACAACGTTTTAAAAGGTAATGTTCCCCTGACACCAGCTCAGAAGAAGCGTCTGCAATGACACAAAGACAGTCTGAGAGCACTCACTCATAAGAAATTATCGCTCAAGAAAAGGAAAGAGATTCTACAACAAGGTGGTTTCATAGGCGCCTTACTAGGCCCCATACTAAATGTGTTGAAAAGCGTGGTGGGATTGTAATGGCCAAGAAGATGATCTTGATCGATCCCCGATTGCTAGAAAAACCCTATGTACCACCCGACACACTAAATGATAGTCTACAGGATTTGGATCGTCAGATGCAACAAGTCCTGGAAACAGAAGATCTACCACCCCGTGACAAGGCCAGAGCGTATCACCAAACACTACAGAGGTATCTGAATCGACTCGAACAGTACAGACACAAGCCTCTGGGACTAGTAGATATCAAGGAACAAAAACCTGAAGTCACCAGTGTACCGACACCAGTAGCCGAGACACCTCTTCAACCAACACCTCTTCAGTCTATTCAACCGGCTCAAGTAGTCGAACCCAAAACAGTCGAGACCACACCACCTTACAAACTCAGGCGAAGCAAGAAGAAGACTAGGATACCTACCCCCAAGTGGCAAAAATGGCCGCCCAATTAAAAAAATATTACTATGACCCTAAGAAACCCGGAGCCTATGGTGGAGCCGCCGCCTTAAAAAGAAATACTAACCTGAAGAAAATAGATAAATGGTTACGTCATCAAGATACCTACACGTTACATAAACCGATCCGTCGCCGCTTCCAGAGACGTCAGACCATAACCGGTGGTATAAAGCACCAATTTCAAGCCGACTTGATAGATATGAGACTATTACAAAGATACAATGATGGGATGTCGTACCTAGTGACTTGTATCGATGTGTTTAGTAAATATGCTTGGGCTATCCCGATCCAGAAGAAAACGGGGAAAGCACTGGTGGTGGCTATGAGTAAAATCTTTGATGATAGCCAACCGATAAATTTTCAGAGCGATAAAGGTTCGGAATTCGTTAATCGGACCTTCTTAAAATTTCTGAAAGATCGAGGTGTGCACTTCTTTACCACCGAGAATGAAGATGTGAAGGCAGCGATAGTGGAAAGATTCAATCGAACCCTGAAAGAAAAAATGTGGCGTTATTTCACCAAGACCAATACACTGCGCTACGTCGACGTGATAGATAATTTGATCCAGAACTACAATGGTTCGTATCACAGAAGTATTCGCATGGCCCCTGTACAAGTCAACTATAGTAATCAAGAAGAGGTGTGGGATAACTTGTATAAGCCGACATACGTATCGAAAAAAGTGTATTTTACACCTGGGGATCGAGTCAGACTGGCTGAACCCAAACAACCTTTTAAAAAAGGGTATATGCCCTCGTGGACAGAAGAATTGTTTACCGTCAGTCGCATAAACCAGACCAGTCCAGTGACCTATGTGGTAAAAGATGATTCGGGAGAGGAACTACAGGGCTCGTTCTACAGAGAAGAAATACAACTAGTTGGAGACAAGCAAGTGTATCGTATCGAAACAATCTTACAAGAAAGACCCAGGCGAGGTAGTGGGAAAGAGTATTTAGTGAAGTGGTTTGGTTATCCCCATTCATTCAATAGTTGGATAGCTGACACGCAACTAGCTAGTTATGAAGACTAGTGGTGTGACTGAAGACAGGGTGGAAACTATGGGGGTGCGCCCACAACTGACAGAGGGGGAAAGAACATCGATCTGGTCATTCTTTGGACAACGTGTACCGAGGCCAGAGATTGTATTTCTGTGTCAAATGGTGGTTATATATGCCGTAATTGCCGTGTCTTTGTTCAATCTGACTCAAGGCAGCGCAGACGCACCAGACGGCAAGTTGTGGGTAGCTCTAATGAGTAGTTGTTTGGGCTATATGCTACCTAATCCTAAATTAGAAAAACGATGAGTTTCTATATAACTTTACCGAGTAATTCTGGACCAAAGGTATTTCCCAACAACCAACCCGGTCACTTTTTTGTCAAGTTGCCGCAGACCATTGATGTAACGACCCAATACGAAGTGGCCCTGGTCGAGATTCAGTTCCCCAATTCGTATTTTAATGGTTTGCCTGGTGAAATTTGGTTCCAATACTTTCCACCTAAAGGTAGTGGTATGGAACCTATAACCCTTGAATGTCCACCGGGTCCGTTCAGCAGCCCTGAAACTTTCATCGAGGAGTTGAATAAGTTGTGTGTAGAAACCCAACTAGACGAGAAAGTAAACATCAAATTCGTGCTAGGTACACCTTGGAAAAAAGTCGCGATGAAGATATTTGAAAAAGGCGCCCAGGCTAAAGTTAGTGACAGATTGAAGAATATATTGGGTTTTCCCAGCTCGACTCTATCAGATGATAATGTCTTATTATACGGTAATACAGAATTAGAGATGGATAACGAAGTTAAAAATATCTATGTCTATTCCGATCTCGTAGCCGCGAGACCAGTTGGAGACGTCATGGTTCCTTTACTAAGGACTGTTCCTATATTGGACCGACTGTCACCTTCAGTGTTTCATCTTTATGATAAGCCACATTATGTACCATTAAGTCGATTCTCCTTCGACACTGTGGAAATACTTTTAACTGACGATACGGGTAAAACACTCTCATTCAACGATGGGACTTCAGTACTAACTTTACATTTTCGAATCAGGAAGCACTCAGACCTCGAATAGACTAATATGAGTTTCTACGTGACACTGACGAGTAATGCTTCGCTACAAATATACCCCCAAAATAATGCCGGACATTTCTTTGTCAAACTACCACAAACTATTGAGCTCACCTCCCAGTACGAAGTTGGTTTGGTTGATATTCAGTTTCCCAACACCTATTTTAATATTTTGAAAGATGAGGTGTGGATAAAGTACTTTCCACCTCCAGACCTAGACGAACCACCGATGACGATTACGCTGACGCCTGGTCTGTACAAATCAATAGAAAAATTCATTGGTGAATTGAATAGATTGCTTTTCGAAGCTGAGAGATTTATCAATGAACTGCAATGGTTGCGTCTCGATGATGCCTTACAAGAACATAACCGAATGATGTTCTCTTATAACGATATTTCGAATAAGGCTCGTTTCCAATTATATGAACAGGGGGCTGAAGTTAGACTTAGTGACAAGTTGGCAGAAATATTACAGTTTCCCTCGACACATGTCACCGAGACTGAACCCAGTCTGTCTGGTGTGGGTGAAGTGGATTTAGACCAGGGCACAAAAAATGTCTTCGTCTATTCCGATATTGTCACCTCGCGGGTGGTTGGTGATGTGATGGTACCATTACTGAGGACACTACCTGTTCTAGACAGATCTACCACCTCGGTATTTAGGATGTATGACAAGCCACATTACGTACCCCTCAGTCGATTTTCATTTGACACGATTGAACTTCTTATAACCGACGAGCAGGGGAAACCTATCCCATTTACAGGTGGAACTTCAGTAGTGACGTTACATTTTCGAACAACCAAACGGTTTGATCTGGGCTAACCATGGTTAGACACGTGCCAATCCAACGCAACCCCAAATTATACGAGGAGTATTTCTGCAATCAAGCTGGAAGTGGTCTCCCTGTTTTTGTAGGTGGTCGAAGTCAGCGAGGTCATGGAATTGGTAGTTTCTTTAGTGGTCTTGGTCGCACAATTCTTCCTTGGTTGAAGACTGGTGGCAAAGCCCTATTGAGAGAAGGACTGGGGACAGGTTTGCAAGTGGCTCAAGATGCCTTAGCTGGTAGAAATGTTGGTGAGTCCTTCAAAGAACACGCCAGAGATGCTGGTCAACGACTACTCCATGGCGCAGCTCAACACATCAGCCAATCAGGTAGTGGTGTTAGGAAACGAAAACGAGCCGCCCCACCAGGTCAGCCCAGTAAAAGAATAAAACCAACAGTCAGAAAGCCATCGAGTCATAAGACGCATCACCACCAAGCGGGACATTCGGATATTTTCTCATAATGGCGTTAATTCATCCCAAGTCATGTGAGTGTCTGCATTCTGGTCTGGATCTGTTTAGTGTACCTCCCACCCAGACAGCCGTAGAAGAGGGACAGTTTGTGGAGATTCATCCATTGGCCACTTTAGCTTATGGGGCACCCATCGAATTCACCATTTCTGGTGTCGGTGAAGATTACATTGATTTGTTTAATACTTTTCTGCACGTGAGAGCCAAAGTTACACTGCCCAATGGCGACGACCTACCAAACACAGCCGAAGTTGGTCCGATAAATTATTATTTGCATAGTTTGTTTTCTCAAGTAGACGTGTCCCTGAACGACACTCTTATTTCACCGAGTGAAAATTCGTATCCGTACCGGGCCTACTTGGAAGCTCTTCTGAATTACGGCGAAGAGGCCAAAAAGAGTCATCTGACGTCAGCTCTATACTATCAAGATACTCCTATGCACATGGCAGACACAAAGGGTGATACCAATACAGGTCTAGCCAAAAGAAGATCTTTAGCCAGCTATAGTGTGCCTCTGGATATGATGGGGCGCCTACATTCCGACATTTTCAATCAGGACCGGTACATGTTGAATGGTGTCGATATTAAAATCAAACTAACCCCATCAAAATCCGTCTTTAATTTGATTGCCACGGATGTAAGTGGTGGGTACAAAAGTATCATTACTTACGCCGCCCTCTTGGTGAGGAAAGCTAAGTTAAATCCAGCTATCTCTCTGGCCCATGAAAAAGCCTTATTGAGATCCAATGCCAAGTATCCTTTTAAAAGGGTCGTGGTAAAGACCTTTTCTATCCCTAAAGGTATGTTTTCCCACACACAAGATAACCTTTTTCTCAGCCAGACACCGACCCGGGTGGTGATCGGATTAGTCAATGCTTCCTGCTTCAACGGCGAGCTGAATACGAACCCCTTCATATTCAGTCATTATCAGTTAAACTATTTGAGTCTGATGGTAGATGGGCGTAGTGTTACAGGCAAACCCTTAACCATGAATTATACCACAGGTCAGTACATGCGAGCTTTCCATAGTACCAACTTGGCCCTTGGTCTGACCGGTAAGGATGTCGGGAATGGTATAAATTATGAAAGCTATAGTCAAGGGAATTGTCTCTATAGTTTTGATCTGACTCCTAGTATATTAGATGGAGAACAGTTTGAAATGGCGAAATCTGGCCCATTGTCAGTAGAACTAAAGTTTGACGTTATAACGACTGTACCTCTACAAGTCATCGTATACGCCGAACTCGATTCGGTCCTAGAAGTTTCCAAGACGAGACAAGTGCTAACAGATTACATAGCATAATGGATACCCAACAACTAAGACAATTACTCATGTCTGATCTGTTTGTTCGTCGCCTTCCACTAGTCAACGTATGCGCTAGAGATCATTTGCCTAGACACATTGATAGAACACAGCCAGCTGCTTTTATCGTCAATACTGACACCAGTGCTTACTCTGGTTCACATTGGATCGCCCTATATTTTAATGGTCTAGGTCAGTTTGAATATTTCGATTCGTTTGGTTTGCCACCATTACACGCCGACATTATCCATTTTATACAACGAAACTCGGACAGATCACCCGTGTACAATGCCCGTATGCTACAAGACATTAATAATACTACTTGTGGTCTGTATGCGTTGTATTTCTTATTAATGAAATGTCGTGGTTCGAGCATGTCACGTATCCTGCAACGCTTTGGACACAGACAACACGTGAACGATCGTCTCGTGTTTCGATTGGTTACTCCGTGGTTAAAAAAGACAAGTCCAGAACTGTTTAAAACTAGATAAATTTGTCGTTATAAAATGAGACGACCACTCGTGTTTTTGTTTCTACAACGATCAAGATGTCTACACCCAAGTGGTTATTCATGTCAAGACCTGATGATATGCCCAGACAACTAGACAACAGTTTGAAAGCGGTGACAGTTTCTCAAGACACAGGAACAATGACACTCTATCTATATCAATCTACCGACAGTCAAGACAAGCCTCTGAAAGACCAGACATCTTTCTACAATAATCAAGTCCCTCTGCTCCCTTTGGATCGTAAACGAAGCCATTTTTAAATGTTGTATACCAATAAAAGCCATTTGAAAATGTTATTATTTTGTTTCTCTATTTTATTATGTTTTTGTTTATGTATTTGTTATAGGTGTTTGTAGTTGAGTGGTTGTTTATTTGTTTATGGGTGTGTGTGTGTGTGTGTGTGTGTGTGTGTGTGTGTGTGTGTGTGTGTGTAGTTGTGATGACAGTATTAATCATTGGCGATGGGTGTGTCTGTGCTGTCTCTGCACTTGTGTATATCTGTTGATACTGATAGTAGTAATGGTAAGGGTTGTCTGTGTATGGTTGTCTTTGTATTTGTCTTTGAGTGTTCTTGTGTATGGGTGAGTGTGTGTGTGTGTACTTGGGTGTCTTTGTGGTTGTAGGTGTGTATTGGTGTAATTGATTATGGGTGTGTACTTGTGTACTTGTCTGTCTTTGTATTTGTGTGTATCAAGTGTGTACATGTGTGTGTGGTTGTCTTTGTGTTTGTAGGTGTGAATTTGTGTAATTGATTATGGGTATGTACTTGTGTATAGTTGTTGTTGTGAGAGTAGTAATGGTATGGTTGCCTTTGTATCTGTATGTGTGTACGTGTGTGTGTGTGTTTTGTTGTCTTTGTATTTGTGTGTATCAAGTATGTACTTGGTTGTCTTTGTGCTTGTCGCTAATATTCGTAGTAGTATTATCACTACTATTGATTCTTCCTCACTTTACCCACCACCATTGCACTATACATACTTTCCCCTACAATTTCCTTACTTGACTACTTGACCACTGCTTGACCTCTGCTTGACCACGTCATCGATCACTTTAATCACTACCATAATCTTAGGCACATCGTCCTCTACAATTTAAGTGGTCACTCGACCCCTTGACCACTGCTTGACCACTGCTTGACCACTACTTGACCACTAATTTAAACATTACCATGTCACTACGACCATTTTCCCCTAAAATTTTCCTTACTTGACCACTGCTTGACCACTAATTTACCACCCTTTAATCATCACCATCTCATTACAATCACTTTTCCCTAAAATTTCCCTAAAATTTTCCTCACTTACCCACTGCTTGACCACTGCTTGACCACTAATTTACCACTAATTTAAACATTACCATGTCACTACGACCAATTTCCCCTAAAATTTTCCTTACTTGACCACTTGACCACTGCTTGACCACTGATTGACCACTAATTTACCACTCTTTAATCACCACCATATCATTACAATCACTTTTCCCTAAAGTTTCCTTACTTGACTACTTGACCCTTACTTGACCATTGCTTGACCACTGGTTGACCAGTGTGTAATTGCGAACACCTCTTATTATATTTATGACCACCCCTGTATCACTCCTACTTGATCACTAATACCCCTTACCACCATACCCATTATAACTTTATAAGATTTCCTTTGTAATCGGTGAATATACCACCCTTCACTACTATCACACTGTTCAGATGATAGTAACCACCTCTTACTTCGAGTACAACCACGACCCATCACACCCTTGTCTATCACTACGCATACTAATGTAACCAAAATAACTTTCCCCTCTTCCAGAACCAACTAAACATTTAATTACTTTTTACACCCCACCAGGCAGCGTCAAAAAAAAAACCCGTTCCCACGAGGCACGCCAAAAAAATTTCACCCGCCCAAAAATATTTCCTTCAGCCTCCATTGCTGGAGCCATTTTACCCATATTTCCTTCATAAACACTACTAGGGAGGCTGAAAGTGGGGTCTGGAGTCCCTTGCCTACTACTCCTGTGTCTTCCTACAATTTAATTCCAACCCCAGCTGCTCACTGTGTACAACAACAGCGTCTACTAAATTTTGCAGGTCCTGTTCATTGTCTGCAATTAATACTGTATCATCTGCATATCTAATGTTATTGATGCATCGTCCCCCAATGTTGATTCCTTCCATATCTTCAATATTTCTGAAAATATTTTCACTATACAGGGAAAACAGATCTGGAGACATTACACATCCCTGTCTCACACCTCTCTTAATAGGCTGATATTGGCTTACTTCATTATCAACTTTTATGGCAGCTTGTTGTTTCCAATATATGTTTTTTACAAGTCTAAGGTCTTTCCCATCAATTTGTAGATCTTCAAGCATCCTTATCATGTTGACATGTCTCACTTTATCAAAAGCCTTTGTGTAGTCAATAAAGCAAAGGTGTAGATCTTTGTTTACTTCTATAGAACGTTCGATTACGGTTCTCAGTATATACACAGCATTTACTGTACCCTTGCCTTCTACAAACCCACATTGTTCTTCTCCTATTTCAGGTTGTATTTTCCTCCTCACTCTTTGCATGATAATTCTTAGCAAAATCTTCGTGATGTGACTCATTATACTAATTGTTCGATGTTGATCACATTCCAAGGCTCCTGATTTCTTTGGGATTGCAATAAATACAGAATTACATAACTCCTGAGGTATATTTCCAGTATCATATATTGTATTAAGCAGACTGGTAACTTTATCTATTCCATATTCTTCTAAAGAATTAATCATTTCTGTTGTGACGCTGTCTGGACCGGGGGTCTTGCCAGATTTCATATGATTAAGAGCATTCTGAACCTCCATCTTCAAAATTGTTGGCCCTTCATTGTTATTTTGAACAATATATTGTTCGTCTCTGTTATCGTCATAAAGGTTTTTCACGTAATCTGACCATACATGTAAAATCTGTTCTTTTTCTATTATGACTCTTCCATCTTTTGTCTTTAGGCAGCCTGCTGATGTACGTGTTCTTTGATTGGTAAGCTCCTGAATTCTTTTGTGCATTAGTTTCGCATTTTTACTGTTGTGTTGTTTTTCAATTTCTCTGCAATTTTTCTCAAGCCATGTTTCTTTTGCCTCCTTACATAAGGTTCTGACTTTTCTGTGAATTTCTTCATATTTGGCAGGATTATTTTGGTTCTGTCTTCTTGTTTCCATTAGTTGCAAAATTTCTTCAGTCATCCATGTCTTACGGCCCACTTTCTTTACTTTTGGAATAGTTTTTTCTGCTGCACAACTGATTTAATTCTTCAGCATTTCCCATTGACCATCTACATCTTGAAATAGGATCTCTAGATCAGACAATAAATCAAATTTGTTCTTTACTTCTATGTTAAAATTATCTTGTATTTCTTTGTCAGTTTTCAATTTGCACAAGTCATATTTAGGGTTTCCTGCTGTATACTTGACTTTCTTTAACTTAACCCTCAATGTGCCAGTCTCTGATTATCGATAAGTGAACACAACATGATTTTCTTGGCATCTGTAAAGAAGGTAGTTTGCCATTGCTTTCCTTCCCAGCAGTGACCATACTGGTCAGTGACCGTAGCCATTGTCTCCTCAAAAAAGAGATCCTCTGCCTACCGTCGTGAAGGTGGAGACCATAACCGACAACTATCTGTCGGCTGCTCTCCATCTTCATCCACCACCTGCACACATGGCTTCACGTAACCCTGATCGGGGGGCTAAACGGGTACTCCACCTTGCCCAAGGGTGTCCCGTAGGCTAGCGGAGGGAAGGAGGCGCCTTACTTCTCCTTTGATAGGGGATACCCCTACACCCCGCTCCCCAGACGAGCAATATCTCAGGTGATATCTCCGGCGGGCCTATTCCCGGTGGTCGCGGGATCCGCAAGTCAGGCGGGGAGTCTGACGATAGTGCATGCTTTACACAGGTCCGGACACTTGTGGTTGACAGATGTACGCGCCCTACGATTTAGGCGTGTACGAGGCCCTCACCTATGGGACTTGGCTTAACGCATCTAAGTCAGGTCCTTGGGTTCCAGGGTCTGGCCACCACTCGCCACCTGCTCGTGGAGGCAAGGTCTCGGCGGTTTTGACGCTGAGCCGCCAGCGTCTGCAGCCTACCTTGTGCCAGATGTATTGGTTACCCATTCCCCTGGAAAACACAAGGCAAGGCCTAGAGAGGGATCAGGTCGTTTGGGCGCCACATGTTTCTCTGAAGCTCTGCCCAGGCATTGTGATGGAATGTTGGCCACATTGCAACTCACATACTTTGGTCTGTCAAGACTGCAAGGTGCCACTCATTCACGTTGGCACAGTCAGTTGGTACGTCGGCACGAACATTTATGATTTTTGTTGTCACTGTTTCTGCTGGTCGCGGGTTCGATTCCCCGCAGCGACTGTGTGTAATTTTTTTTTAAATTTCTTTCTCTAGAAAGGGAGGAGGTGGGGGAAGTAAATGGGAGAGTGAAGTGGAATTTTGTTTCCCAGCAGTGAAATTTGTATCGATTTCTGTAAAATAAGTCATTTGTCACTATCGGCCAAACGACTCTGCAGAGAAACCACCGATCTGCCCACAGTTGGTATCCCCCTGACAACTATTCCAGAGCGACTCCATGGAAAGATGAACATAGACTATCACTACAAATCCAGACAAAAGTGAGAGGAATAATTGACAAGGAAGAACAGAACAGTGTACAGCGCAGAACAGCCACTCTCAGCTTCCTTGACGACGAATACCCACAGGATCTCTGGATCCGAGTCTACACATATGGGTCAGCACAAAATGCTGTTCGAAATGGAGGAGTGGGAGTGTACATAGAATACCCAAATAATACTACGGCCAGAATACCAACAGAAAAGTACTGCTATAACTATGATGCTGAAATTGAGACAATCAAGATAGCAACAGAGAAATTACTAAATACCAGCAATGGTACACAACCTGTGGTGCTATTGACAGATGCAAAATCATTACTTGAGGCGCTACTGTCTGGGAAATTGCCAATACTAAGGACACTACTTTCTGAACTTAGCAGTCAGCCTAAGGTAACCATACAGTGGATACCATCCCACTGTGGAGTACCCGGAAACGACAGAGCTGATCAATTGACCAAGGAAGGAGCCAAAGAAAAACAGCCTGATGTGCCCGTTACATACCACCAAAAGAAAAGAATGATCAGATCAGTCAGAAAGCCACCAAAACCTGCTCAAGATGGTTAGTTAGTTAGTTAGTTAGTTAGTCGAGGTTCTAACTTCACGGCAACGGGTCATCTCCATTATGCTCCGTTTCTGTACCAGTGAATATCACACAAAATGCTCCCCACTGTCCAATGTAAAAAATGGAATATGCAGGAGTTTCGGCAATCCAACAGCCCGCACAGGTACACTGTGCATAAATGCCGCCACCAGAATGTCAACACAAAATTAATCCACGAAAACCACAGTTCATCGTCGATGGACTCGGCAGTCTAAAAAAAAGACCTCACTGACCCGGGTTTTCTCACATGGCTCGGTCTTTTAACGCAAGGCGACCCCCAGAAAGTGTCGCATAAAGCACGAACTTCGCAGCTTCAGCGCCGACTCCCGGGAGTCTCTTGAAAAATGCACTCGTCAATTGAAAAGGCAATTCAGTCAATTCAGCAGCAGCCGGTAGCCATTGTTTCGAACATGCAGGTCACTGTACAGTCTGTATTCAACTAAAAGATTTTTGTGTAAACTGCTTAGAATTAATATACGAAGTTCATAACATTAATAACAAAGATTTGCACAAACAGAAATGATTCTAATAAAATACTATGTGACAAAATATATGTAAATCAAAATATGGGAACATGAAGCTGCTATAAACAACAACACTGTGTATAGCAGTATGATAAGAACTTCTAAGCCTTCACTGCCAGCATTAAATAAGCACCTTTAAACAGTACAAGAAAGTATACTACTTCTTTCTTGTTTGTCCTATCTATGTCAACAGACAGCTATGAAATGTTATGATACATCTTATGGCAGACACAGCCTTCTCTTTTCTCCTAACCACCACCCATTTCTCTTTTAAGAGAGTATGTTACACCTAGTTATTATAATTATTAATTAGTCCTGAAGCACTTTCCTCCCATGGGCTTGTGCCGTGAGAGGGCAATCACATTTTGTAGGCCTGAATGTACAGAAGAATAAGCGGCCAGTCTTTCTGTCACTTAGCGAGACGACATGGCAGGCATCGAATGCATGTCTGACCGCAATTACATTATCAGCGCAGCTCCCTATCAACTCCACTAGCATACCCACACCTCCCTAACTAAAACAAATCTATGTCCAAACTGAGCATGCATTTGTTCACTTCCTCTAGACAGATTGCATCCACTCATGTGTAGGTATTCTTTTACCCTAAAAACATACCAGTGCAGGGGATGACTTGGTTTACTCTCCGTTAACTTCCAACTGTAATGGGATTTTAACATATATAAGTTTTCAGATAGACCTATTTTTCATCCTTATAAAAGAAGGCTAGGTATCCTGTATCACTACCCAAGAGATATCCTTAGAAACCAATGCTTTTGTAAAAATTCTGAATCATATGTTGGGAATAATGAACCAGGCAACTACTGAGCTCTGCCATGCCAACTTCAACACAGTACGCAGGAAACCAGGTTTCCACACCTGCTCCAATGCTTACTGTCTCGAACCAAACTGCAGCGCTGGAAGCTGTTTTCAGGACTACCACCTGGAGGTGAAATAGAAATCTCAACAGCTCTGGCTCGCTGAAGGTGTTGCGGTAGTGTGGTGGCCAGCACTTTCCTACTGACCCGGCAGTCATGTGGTGGATTCCTCACAGCAGATATTTTTTTTCAATGACCTGGTATAAAAATGGGTATCAGGAAATGTTCTAGAAAGTCAAGGCGGCTGGCATGATACTGACCACATCATCCATCAAGTGCCCATCATTCTACAAATATTAGGCTAGCAACATATACCCAATACACCTCACTGTGTGAAAAGAGGTCCTTGACTGTGTGTTCACTGACCTGAGTGCGGAGCCTGAGCAATCAGTCAAGCTATAAATTCCTGACTTCACTCATCTCTACTGCTGTATCTTTAGTTCCAATCACACATGTGTAAAATATGTCAAATAATTTACCAGGACAAGAAAATGATAATGAGTTTCTAGCAAAGGGGAAAAAAACTGGTTTCAATCTTTTTACCAATAAATATTCAAACACATTAAACAGTCACAATCATTGATTTCACTGACCACATATGGAGCGCCTGAAGTAGTTGTAGAAGCCATAGAAAATGACACGCTGTTTGTAGTACAACTTTCAGGGAGTGATCTTCTCATAGATGTCTCCAGAAGTTCACCAACACTAGTTACATCAGACAGGAGGTCATCTCCTTCAGACCACTTGACATTGTAATTCTGTATGTCGTCATTCACTACAAGTGACACAGATATGGTTATTTAGACAAATAGGGAAGATTAGGTTATAGTAAGTCAGGAATGTATGGTTGTTTTAACAATTATGTTCATTTATACGGGTATGCATCAGCACCTGTGGCTAAAGAGTAGTGAACATAGCTTCACAATCACAGATAATTTGGAAGCAGATCACTTTGCGTTGATGTTCACAATGGTGCGAGCATCAGCCGTTCAGAAGGGAATGGCAAACTACAGAATGTAAAATTGCCTAGAAAATCACAAACAGCCAATAAATGCTGGGGTTGATTAGATTGTATGGATAAAATGAGATACAGAATGGACATTAAAAAGAAAGTAGTGAAGGATCCTTTTCCAAGCCTTCAGGCATAATGGAAATATGCTGCCAGAGCCATCTATACAGATCAGCTAGCACTTAATATGTAATGTAGTCGCTATTGTGTCCGGCTGTCTTTACTTCCCTGAACATTTCCTGGTGGCCATTTTAGGTTGGATGCAGGTCTGCCGAGGTTAGCAGTTCAATCCCTTCACTGGACAGCTGGACTAAAATGTTGACCTGTCGTCCTTGACTTGGGGACGTAAATTACAAGTGCCTCTGAAGTCGAAGTGGATTCGCCTGATTGCGAGTCATTAGGCAAAGTTAACCCACACGCAAAATTCAGTCCATCACTACTATAAATAGTGTGTATGAACTACGCCTGAATTCAAAGCAAGCGTGCGCAAAAAAAAATTTTTTTAGGTTGGGTCAACTTGGGTGTCCAGGTTAATTTTTTTTTAAATTACTAATTTGGGTGAGATTTGAACACATGGCCACCTGGCCAAAAGGCAAAGGATGCTAGCCACTGTGCTAGCACAACTTCCTTGGAGCGCTAGGAATCTAAGCTAATATTTTACAAATGTCCCAGTTTTCATGTTCTCGCAACACTGTCAAAATTACTTCTTAGATGTAGCAACAAACAAACAACATAACTTCTTCTGGATTCCTTTTTCGAAGGGAGTGCATCACAGCCAGTTATGCACCTCAGAGATCAGTGTGTCCTACTTCTGCATACATTTGTGTCAGGTTTACTCCCCCATGACAGATTCCATCCAGAATAACTGCTTCAATCTACCCGTGGGAAGATTCACTGTTCCAACAATTTGGCCAGGGCAGTGGCCTTACATGCCACTCTTTCCATCTGCCATGGAATTTGTTAACATGCACGTGGAGATCTGTTTTTCACCTTCATCTGAGAAGGTTAGGTATCCAATCTCACTAGCCAAGAGAGATTGGGAAAGGTGTGATATTATTAGATACCATACCTCTGAAGTCGGAGTGGGTTCACCTGATGGCGAAGGACACTGTTAATAGAGAAAACTAATCCACATGCAAAATTCATTCCAGTACTACTAGAAGTAGTGTGTATGGACTGTGCTTGACTGAGTTCAAAGCGAGCTAGCGCCAAAAAACAAAATTAGATACCAACAGTTCGCCTGATAATGCGGGGATTGAGCCCTGTACCTTCTGAGTCTGAAGCGGACATGGCAACCTCTCAGCCAGGCTACCCCCTGAATGGCATGGTCCCCCCCCCCCCCCCCCCCCCCCCCCCGGTGGAACAAAAGAGAATAAGATGCTGTCTGAAATCCATTATTACTATTGTGTACGAGGTGGATTCCCTACCACTGCAATAGCAGTAACAAATTGTGTTTAACACCAGTGGAAGATTGATGGGCAATTATAATCAGCACCAGTAAATGTTTAATAAGATGTTACAACAGTAAGTTTAAGTTAGAAAATCTGATCCTAAGGAAGTTTATGTACTTTAAACATGAGATTACTAATATAAAATTTCCTTTTAAAACCTGATAATTTGTTAGTTTTATTTTAACAAATTCACACAAGAAAAAAAGTTTAAGTATTCTATTTCAATTTTATTTTTCAAGCATATCTATACCATAGCATTTGATGCAGTGTAAATATAATGAATTCATCTCTTATTATCAATATATATATTTGAAATCCTATTTAAATCTCTTTCAATGTTTTAAGTTACATAAGATAAAATACAGACTGCGGCCACAATCTTCACTATGAATGAAATGTCTGTAAGCCATCCATCATGTGCCATGTGGTAAGTGTGGGCAGTCATGACTCGCCATTTCACTCAATCACCAGAGTCGTGGATCAGCTCAGTGTTAATGTCTCGACCATACCACATGGTCAAGCCATCCAGGTATTCACTTCTTGATCTTCCCTTTGATTTTGCCAGTTGTCACTAAGTTCTCCAAGTCATTTCTTCTCATAACATGCCCAAAAAATTGTGACTATGTCTAATGACTCTAATCAATTTACGATCTTCATTTGTTTCTTGAAGGACTTGTTCACTGGTTTTTCTGTCTGACCATGGTATTCTTTGCATTTTCCTCAGAAACCACATTTCCACAGCCATCAGATGTTTTTCACCTTGACTGCTCATTGTCCATGCTTCACATCCATACAAAAGTACAGGTTCAATGTAGCACTTCAACACTCTTTTTCTCATTTCAATTGATATCTTTTTATTTGTCAGTATGTTTTTTATCTTGCAAAAGGCTACCTTTGCAATGGCAACTTTTGTTCTAATCTCTTCAAGGAATCTCCCATCAGATGTTATGACTGTTCCGAGATAATTGTACCCCTTCACTTGCTTAAGAATATGCCCATTTACTCGTATATCACATTGCGGTATTTTCTTCTTCCCAGTGACGACCATAATCTGTGTCTTCTTACTATTCAATTCTAACCCTAGTTGTTCACCGTATGCAACAACCGCATCTATTAAATTTTGCAGTCCTGTTCATTGTTTGCAATCAAGACTATCATCTGCATACATAATGTTATTGATGTATCATCCCCCAATGTTGATTCCTTCCATATCTGCTATATTTCTAGAAATATTTTCACTGTACAGGGACAACAGATCTGGAGACATCACACATCCCTGTCTCACACCTCTTTTAATAGGCTGATATTTACCTACATCATTATCAATTCTGATGGCCGCTTGTTTTTTCCAATATATGTTTTTTTTACAAGTCTAAGGTCTTTTCCATCAATTTGTAGATTTTTAAGCATCCTTATCATGTTGACATGTCTCACTTTATCGAAAGCCTTTGTGTAGTCAATAAAGCAAAGATAGATCTTTGTTTACTTCTATAGAACGTTCAATTACTGTTCTCAGTATATACACAGCATTTACTGCACCCTTGCCTTAAACCCACATTGTTCTTCTCCTATTTCGGGTTGTATTTTCTTCCTAACTCTTTACATGATAATTCTCAGCCAAATCTTTACAATGTGGCTCATTATACTACTTGTTCGATGATGATCACATTCCAAGGCTCCTAATTTCTTCGGGATTGCAATAAATACAGAATTACATAATTCAGGAGGTATATCTCCTGTCAGCAACCCACTTGCGACAGGCATACAAGGATTCCCTTCTTTTACACTACACGAAGTGACAACTCGCATTATACGTAAAAGGATACATGTTTATTTGGAGCTGAACAACAATAGCTCCATGAGCGGAATACCATCACGGTATTTAACATAGAATGTGATGACGCAAAAATGGAATGAGGAGATGATGTATACATTATAACTAATGAAGCTACGCTAGACTATATAACTATAATACTGTCCTTTAATAAACACAAAGTGTCCCTAGCGGATACACGTCTGATCTCTAAGCCGTCTGAAGTCTGTCCTCGCTGAGCGTGGTGTGTTCAGCCACCAGCAATTAGCTCAGCGGGCGTTTCTTGGTTTACGTGCTGGGCCCTGGCTGTGCTGACCAGCGTTACTCGCCTTTCCTCGTGCACTCGGTTTCCCAGTCTTCTGGGCAACTCCGCTCATATGTACCGGTTGCCCTTCTTGCCCGTTTGTTCTCCTGCTCCTTCATCATCATTTCTAGATGAGCAGGATAGGAGGGACTTTTGTCACACATGGCGTAACTTGGATGAAATAATTTACAATAACCGCATTGTGGCGATTTCTGGTACGGTTTATCTTTGTGTTGATAGTCTTTTTGTTTGTAAGACCTATTTGGTATGTTTTTGACAAAGGCAGTAATTTCACTATCATGCATGGATGTCTTAAATACGTCCCTGTTTGAGGAAAAATAAGCCGACCCTCGTTTTTCGAGTTGTTCTATGGATTCAATGTCTGCCTGCTGGAGGAACTTAGCAAACGGAGTAGGAACGGTGGAAATGACTTTATCCATCACCATTAAGTCTTCCAATTTGTCAAAGTTCTTTCCAACTTTCGCTGCTCTAAGCCATTTTTTAAATATACACTGTACATTTGATACGTAATCTAGGAACGTTTCAGTAGCTTTTGGCTTTATCTGTGAGAACTGGGTTTGATAGCCAGGAGCGTCGAGAAGAAAGTGCTGCATTATCCTATCGTGAATGTACTGATAATTACTTCTAAGTTCTGATGGTATAGTTTATATGACCTTTAATGGCTCCTCACTGAGATTTCTCATGTAGATCATCGCCCAATCACTTAATGGTACTTTCTGGGTTCTCAGTTGGAACTCGATATTCTCAGTCCAAGCTGATATTGAATCGCCTTGACTGAATGGCTTGATTAACCCTTTATATTTGGATAATTTATTTTGTTCTTCTTGGCTTTTCAATTTAGTAGTGGCTATCTGGGTGTTAGAGTCAATCTCCATTTCTTTCATCTTTAATTTCGTTTGTGACTCCACCTCTATCTGTTTCTGCTTGGTGGCATTGTCCATTTCTATCTGCTTCTGTCTTATGGCTTGGTCTAAATCTAAGTGCTTATGTTTAGTAGCTTGGTCTAAATCTAACTGCTTTTGTTTAGTGTTCTCTTCCAACTCCTTCATCTCCTTTTGATGTTGCCTTTCCTTTCCCCTCTCATCTCTCAGTTTGTCTGTTTCTTCTTTGTATCTTTCATTTGCCCATTTCTCCAGTTTTTCTCTAGTATATTCTAGTTCTTTACCAGCCTGGATGAAGTCATGTAATGATGACATTGTTAGGCTTTATGTTATTAGACAAGTGATAGTAAAATATTTTCCAGTACAATTTCACAGTTGTTTACAAAATTTTTCTGAAAAAGAGGATGCGTTCATTAAACGTGCATATCAAAATTAGAGGAAAATATACTCATCTAATCTTGGGGCAAAATACGGCACTCGGGATGTTTCGCCGCAGTCTTTCCTACACACGCCTGCTCGACTTGCTTTTATATCTGATGTTTCTGTTTAATGGAACATCAACATTTTAGCAACAAGCATGTAATGTGCAATACATGGTGTTAATAGACATATTATCATTTCGAAGTACGACAAACATTAAATGTGATATAAATGATAATGATTAATGTAGATGGAATGAATGTATGATAGTCCAAATGAACGTCGATGAATGTCAATGTCGTCTTGTCTTCACTTTCTAATTCTTCTGAATGTTCTACGCTGTATCACTCTAGCCTAGCCTGTAATCTCCTACAGTTGTGCGAAAAAATTTTGTTTTTGCACAAATTCTAATGTGATAGTGATGGATGTTGACCTTCTGATAATGATACACAACATGATTAATTTCACAATTCGTTCATACAAATAGTTTACATAGGTAATATCCTCACAATATGCTGTATAATTACCGAAAATAGCACATTATTTGGTTACTTTAATTAATAACACACATTTTGAGGTGGTTCCAAAAACATTTCACAAAATGGTATCCTATTGATACTTGGTACTGAGCTGTAGTTCAGGGACTTCTGACAAAAATTGTATCTCGGTGTCAGATGGTGTCTAATTGTTAATCAGCGTTGATTCAAGCGCTTTCTGACACTATTTGATATTTTGGTGTCAGATTATGTCCACCCGTTAATGCGTGGTGATTCAAGCACTTCTGACACCAATTGGTATCCTGCCTGTCAGCAACCCACTTGCGACAGGCGTACAAGGATTCCCTTCTTTTACACTACACGAAGTGACAACTCGCATTATACGTAAAAGGATACATGTTTATTTGGAGCTGAACAACAATAGCTCCATGAGCGGAATACCATCACGGTATTTAACATAGAATGTGATGACGCAAAAATGGAATGAGGAGATGATGTATACATTATAACTAATGAAGCTAAGCTAGACTATATAACTATAATACTGTCCTTTAATAAACACAAAGAGTCCCTAGCGGATACACGTCTGATCTCTAAGCTGTCTGAAGTCTGTCTGTCCTCGCTGAGCGTGGTGTGTTCAGCCACCAGCAATTAGCTCAGCGGGCGTTTCTTGGTTTACGTGCTGGGCCCTGGCTGTGCTGACCAGCGTTACTCGCCTTTCCCCGTGCACTCCGTTTCCCAGTCTTCTGGGCAACTCCGCTCATATGTACCGGTTGCCCTTCTTGTTGACACAAGGGTATCCCGTTATCGCTATTTATAGCGATAGTGTCTCTCTTGTCTGGTCTCCTATCTTATGACGTCACTTGCCCATTTACTATGCTCTATTTCTGCTCTTAATAGCGTAGAGCTATCTTAGCTCTCTATTATTGCTTAAAGCTAACTCCTAAGTCTCTGACAGACTCTCCATCCTCTCTTGTTGTGTTACAAACTGTTAAGTTGTGGGGGTAACACAAGTATTGTTACAAAAATTGGCTGTCCAATTTTGTCAAAGACTTTGCGAGTATTGTACTTCTTTTATGGGGATATGACAAGATCTCTCCTCTCCTTTGTCACACTATTGTATCACTTCACTCGGCTAATTGAGTAGCTCATTACACTAGTACAGTTGGCTATACTATTATGATAATTGGTAGAACCGGAACCAATGCCCAAATGGCTTGTCCTCAGACTGTCCAAAATTAACAATCCCTAACAACTTGCCTCCATTATGAGTGCAAAACATGGACAATAAATGTTCATGCTCCCATATAATAAGCCCCAACTTGTATGCATGTTTACTGTGCCACTCTTCACCTTTTAGCTCCCGCTTGTGAAGAAATATTTAAGTGTTACACTAAGGTTTTAGAAATATTATTGTTTCCCCTGTTGGAGTAGTTACGGTTCTTTGAAAACAATGGTGTATGGAAGTTTACCTGTTTGTTTTTCTGGTTGGTTGTGTGTTCTCTGCTAAATTAAAATGTATTTAACTAACTGACATGTGTTTGCATTTCTATTATACGTGTATGTATTATTTCGAGCGCCGTAAAGTGGTTTACTGTAGTCACAAATGAGTGTGTTATGCTAATTTATGTCTACAGTGCCGTTTTATGAAACTCAAAATACGTTTCCTATGTTTTACACTAAAGTATGGCAACTACACACTTATAAAATTGACAACACATCGATGACACAGGTTGACGCAGACAAGTCAAAACAAGTCATTTTGTGCGGCGAAAAAAAATGCCGCAATATCTCTCTCACTCTCTTAATTTCATTCATTCTGTTTCTATCTTTCACGCATCTTTCGTTCTCCTCTCGCTGTACCATTCACACATCTTTCATTCACCTTTCATTCAAAAAGTGGTTTTTAAAATATTGGCTGTCATTAGAATATGGTTCAAGAAATATTACATGGTCGAACCAAAATTATGTACATTAAACAGCTGGCTGAATTTACATGGGTATTCACCCCACATGACTGTGCTATGTTTCTGCACTTGTCATTATATACAAAAATATACATGATTGACACGGATTGTTCGCTACCAATCCTATAGTAATGACTGCTCTAACTAATCTATTCTAAGTTGGTGCACTGTTCTAAATTTATCTAAGGGAAATAATCTAACTAATTAATTTCATTTAAGAGAACTGGGTTATTTACCTTAAAGTATATTAATGCCTAAAATGATATAAATTACTAAATGATCGGGTTAATTTGTAAATGATGTTTTAATTAACTTGTCTAATTAAATAAGTGTAAATGGTGATAAATTAAAGTAATATGATGTGGATGTTCACTTAACTAAGTTCTTAACTAACTATAGGTAAATTATAACTATAAAATGTCCTAAACAAAGCTGTATGGTAAATCTATAGAAATAATTCTAATATTTTCACAAAAAATGAAGTTATACGCGACTGTTTATAAAAACATGTTATATACATATCACAAATAATAGATTAACTAACTACACTAACAAATTACATCCAGGTGTGAAGTTCGCGCCGTGTTCTCTGTAGAGTGCCCTCGAAAACAACGTTCAGGTAGACAAAGTCTGATTCACGCTCTTGTCCTGGGTAAAGTTCATACTAAGGGTATGCTACTGGTTGGTGTAGGTTCAAGTCTCAAATTCGATCCACTTAAGGGTGGTATAAGTGGTAGTGGTGTAGACAATTCACAAATGCGTCTGTTCATACCACTAATGCCGACACAGTTTATATTACATACATATAAGCGACTGGCGATGCTAACGCACTTTAGTGTTTCACAATCACCACATAGGGCACTAAGCATTTACAGTGTCAATGTTTCTGGTGATCTAAGGTCGCTCTCTTCTCGTATTTCAGGTATTTCAATGGGAGAAGGTCTGCTCAAAGTGTCAGCTAAAACGTTTAAACTGCTCTTCAAATGTTTAATCGTAAAGGCGTAATTTTGCAAAATCAGGGACCATCTGTAGATCCTATTGTTCCTATGAACACCTGTTTGCTTGACCGTCAGAGGCGAATTATCGGTCTCGATAACAAACTCTGTACCCGCCAGGAAACGATGTAGTTTTCTTACACAATATATCACGCTTAAAGCTTCTAATTCAGATGTAGAATACCTTCTTTCAGCCTGGGTGATCTTGCGACTCACGTACATTATTGGGTGAAACTTGCCTTCATACATTTGGCCTAGGACTCCCGAAATGGAAATGGAGCTTGCGTCTGTGCGGAGATAATACGTAAGATTGACATTAGGCAAACGCAAGATAGGTGGAACGCTAAATAAATGTTTCAATTTTGATAACGCACTGATTAATTCTGCATCCTTTACATTGAGCTTTACAGATGCTTTTAGAACGTTAGAAAAAGCACACTAGTAATTTCAGCCAAATTGGAAATAAATTTGCTGTAATAGTTGACAAGACCAAGTAAGCTACGGACCTGTTTTTTGGTCGTAGGCATAGTTAGATTGAGAATCTTGGTCACTATTTTCTCATCAGTTCTTAATTGGCCTCTGGTGATTGTATGGCCCAAAAAATCAATTTCTTCCATTCCTAATTCCACTTTGGTGGGTTTCACTGTCAGACCAAATAATCGCAATCTGTTGAAGACGTGTCGCAGTTTTAGTAGGTGTGTTGTCCAGTCTGCTGTATGGATGCAAATGTCATCTATATAGGTCGAAGTATTGGTCACTCCGTGGAGAAGGTTCCTAGTGAGACAGACAAAAGTGGCTGGTGCATTACGAAGACCGAAAGGAAGAAAGCGCCACTCATACAGACCTAAAGCTGTCAAATGAAGTGAAGAAAATTCCATTGGGACCTGCCAATAATCTTTTGTGAGATCTAGTTTTGAGAAGATACGAGATGTTGACATATCAAGGATTAGGTCCTCACATGATGGAATAGGCTCAGCGTCGACCCTGGTCACATTGTTTAAGCGCCTATAATCGACGCAGAGGCGGATGGTCGAGTCCTTCTTTTTAATAAGGACTACTGGAAAAGAATACTCTGACTGAGAATTCTGAATTATTCCACTCGACTCTAGATGTAATATTTCTTTATCGAGATTTTCCCTATAACTCAATGGGATAGAATAAGGTCTACATTTGATTGGTGTGCTATCAGTCAGACTTATAGAGTGTTGTATTCTGTCTGTCCTACCTGGGATGTCGGAGAAGATGTCCTTGTACTCAGTTACTATTTCTATCAGTTGCTGTCGTTGCTCGTCTGTCAGTTTCGTTTATATCCGTATGCTATCGATTGTCCCTGTCGTGTCGACTGTCGGGACAGGTAATTCTATTCCGTCGTCATCCGTCTGATTAATATGCATAAAATTTGGTGGAACTGCGGTAAAGCTGTGAAAGTTTAAACAATATATAATGACACAAAGTAGTGCAGCTTTACATAACAGAGTTACGACACATACAGAACGTTGCGGCGGTTAGCCTTCATCAGCAAACAAACACATTCACAAACACAACATACAGTCAAGGAGAACTCCTGTGACTACATTAGAAGGTGATGACAGGACGAGAGGAACAAATGCATGGAAAAATGGAAGCAATGAAGAGGAAATGAGAATTGACAAAATGTTAATTGAAAAGAATGTTAGTCGAAGAAAATGTTTAATAGAAAAACTGTTTATAGAGAAAAAAAACTGTATACTCACCTCACGTACGGACCTGTGAATGTTTACGGAAATCTCAGGTGTATTTTTATAACGGTGCTGGATGTTACGGTACAGTGAACACATAGAAAGAAGGGGGCGGGGTAGGAGGCGTGTAAGATTGACCACGGCCCCATTGTGTTGTTGGTCTGGGTGGACTGGTGTGCAGGAACACGCGTACTACATAGACACACTTCAACAGACAAAATGCTAGTGTATGTGGACATGCAAGAAGAGAGAGAGAGAGAGAGAGAGAGAGAGAGAGAGAGAGAGAGAGAGAGAGAGAGAGAGAGAGAGAGAGAGAGAGAGAGAGAGAGAGAGAGAGAGAGAGAGAGAGAGAGAGGAGAGCGAGAGACACCTGAGATTTCCGTAAACATTCACAGGTCCGTACGTGAGGTGAGTATACAGTTTTTTTCTCTATAAAGTTTTTCTATTAAACATTTTCTTCGACTAACATTCTTTTCAATTAACATTTTGTCAATTCTCATTTCCTCTTCATTGCTTCCATTTTTCCATGCATTTGTTCCTCTCGTCCTGTCATCACCTTCTAATGTAGTCACAGGAGTTCTCCTTGACTGTATGTTGTGTTTGTGAATGTGTTTGTTTGCTGATGAAGGCTAACCGCCGCAACGTTCTGTATGTGTCGTAACTCTGTTATGTAAAGCTGCACTACTTTCCGTCTGATTAAGTACTGTTGTTGTACTAGCTGTGTATACTGTTTCCTGACTAAGTGTGTTTGCGATGTCGTCATGATCTGTCGCCCTAACTAGTGTAGTTGTGTTATGTATGTCTGTCGTCCGGTTAACTGGTGTAGGTGCACTCTGTTCGTCTGTCCTCAGTTCGTGTCGTGAGAAATAAGGCTTTAGCATGTTGATATGAAATATCTTTAATTTTCCCTTTATCGATATTTCATAGTCGACATCTGATATCTTACGTTCGACGTTGAATGGCCCTTGCCATGATGTTAGTAGTAAATTACGTTTATCCAGTAGTAAAAGCAGTACTTTCTGATTGGGTTCAAGGTGGAGGGTTTTGGCACCCTTGATTGCATAATCGCGGTACATTTCGCCTTTACTTTCCAAAGATGATTTTGCTATTAGACACGCTTTCATGATCTTATCGCGTGTCTCCGTTACCATCTCATATGGTGTTACTGCTGTTGGGTTTTCTACTGAGCCAGTGACTAGCTGATGGTATATTGTTAGGGGTCCACGAGGGTTCGCCCCATAAACTAATTCAAAAGGTGAGAAACCCGTACTCGAGTGCGGAATTTCTCGGTGGGCAAATAGCACTGCTGGTAGTAGAGTGTCCCAATCAGATGGGTTCTCTGCTGTTACTTTAGCCAGCATGTGTTTTAGATCCCCGTTAATTTTCTCTATGATCCCGTTACTCGCAGGGTGATACGGGGTACAGAAGTGCTGCTCTATTCCTAGCAATTTTGTTAGGGCTTGCATAGCAGCCGAAATAAATTGGGTTCCTCGGTCGCTCAAAATGGTTTGAGGAAAACCAAATCGACAGAACAGATGTAGAAACACGTTTGCCACATCTTTGGAGGTAATGTATTTTAGTGGTACTGCTTCGATCCACCTTGTACAGAGATCCACGAGTGTTAGTATAAAACGGTTTCCTTTGTTCGACACCTGATTCAGGGGTCCACAATATCTACCGCTACACTTTCGAATGGTCTAGAAGCCAAAATAGAACTCTGAACCTCGGCTGTCGCATGCTTTCCCTTTCGTACTAGATGTTGACATATATTACATGGTCTACAGAACATTTTAATGTCGTTACAAAATTTAGGCCAGTAAAAGTGTCCCAAAATTCTGGCTCTCGTTTTGTCGTAGGCTAAATATCCAGCAAACGGGGACTCATGTGCAATGTTTAGCACAGTTTGTTGGTGTTTTACAGGTAACACAGTTTGCTGAATTTCATGGTTATTTGTTGTATAATAACGCATGAGAATTCCGTTATGTACTCTAAAATACCATGATGCATTCTTAGTAACTTTCGCTCGCTCACCTAATAATTTAAAATAAGGTGTGATAGTTTGGTCGTTGCGTTGTGCCTCGATGAATTCTTGTCGAGTAGCACTGTTACTCGCACCGGTTGGTGTTAACAACTGTAACATTTCGTTTTGTAGGTCAGTGTAACGTGTTTGAATATCTGACCTTGTTACAGCATTATCCGTGTGTGCTTGTTTCCAGGCTAATATTTCTTGATCAGTACACTGTTTCAATGATGGTAAACACCCTAAAATCAAATCCGTACAGGGATTTTGCAGGATTGCGCATGTGAATGTGCCTGAAAGGAACTGGGTGTTTATGCGTACTTTAGCCAGCGGGTATTTCTTTATGTTTCCAGAGAAAGTGCGGCATTTGACAAACTCACCCGTGTAATCTTCTGGCTTAACTAGGTCTCTTTTAACGCCAAGTAGAGTACTCCCGCTATCCAGTAAACATTGGCATGGTTGTTCGTTTATCAGTGCATCGTGGAACTTTAAATTGCCTCTGGAGGCTACAGCTGCATTGGCAACTTCGTTGTAACATGGTATACAATGCCCACATTTAAGTTTGCTGTCTGTCTGAAACTGGTGGCATATGTCACACTTATTGAAGTCTAATATATCAATAGCTGCACTCACACTTTCACACTCACTGGTTGGTAATACATTTACAAGTTCAGAATCGATTATACTCTCATCGTCAGATGACGTATCGATGAGTACGGCATTACTTGCCTTCATTCTTTGCCTGCCCAAACATTTAGAGCTATAATGGCCATAACTAGAACCAAAAAAAAAACATTTAACAGCACGTTTGTAAGAATTACGTTTGTTCTCCTGCTTCTTCATCATCATTTCTAGATGAGCAGGATAGGAGGGACTTTTGTCACACATGGCGTAACTTGGATGAAATAATTTACAATAACCGCATTGTGGTGGTTTCTGGTACGGTTTATCTTTGTGTTGATAGTCTTTTTGTTTGTAAGACCTATTTGGTATGTTTTTGACAAAGGCAGTAATTTCTCTATCATGCATGGATGTCTTAAATACGTCCCTGTTTGAGGAAAAATAAGCCGACCCTCGTTTTTCGAGTTGTTCTATGGATTCAATGTCTGCCTGCTGGAGGAACTTAGCAAACGGAGTAGGAACGGTTGAAATGACTTTATCCATCACCATTAAGTCTTCCAATTTGTCAAAGTTCTTTCCAACTTTCGCTGCTCTAAGCCATTTTTTAAATATACTCTGTACATTTGATACGTAATCTAGGAACGTTTCAGTAGCTTTTGGCTTTATCTGTGAGAACTGGGTTTGATAGCCAGGAGCGTCGAGAAGAAAGTGCTGCATTATCCTATCGTGAATGTACTGATAATTACTTCTAAGTTCTGATGGTATAGTTTCTATGACCTTTAATGGCTCCTCACTGAGATTTCTCATGTAGATCATCGCCCAATCACTTAAGGGTACTTTCTGGGTTCTCAGTTGGAACTCGATATTCTCAGTCCAAGCTGATATTGAATCGCCTTGACTGAATGGCTTGATTAACCCTTTATATTTGGATAATTTATTTTGTTCTTCTTGGCTTTTCAATTTAGTAGTGGCTATCTGGGTGTTAGAGTCAATCTCCATTTCTTTCATCTTTAATTTCGTTTGTGACTCCACCTCTATCTGTTTCTGCTTGGTGGCATTGTCCATTTCTATCTGCTTCTGTCTTATGGCTTAGTCTAAATCTAAGTGCTTCTGTTTAGTAGCTTGGTCTAAATCTAACTGCTTTTGTTTAGTGTTCTCTTCCAACTCCTTCATCTCCTTTTGATGTTGCCTTTCCTTTCCCCTCTCATCTCTCAGTTTGTCTGTTTCTTCTTTGTATCTTTCATTTGCCCATTTCTCCAGTTTTTCTCTAGTATATTCTAGTTCTTTACCAGCCTGGATGAAGTCATGTAATGATGACATTGTTAGGCTTTATGTTATTAGACAAGTGATAGTAAAATATTTTCCAGTACAATTTCACAGTTGTTTACACAATTGTTCTGAAAAAGAGGATGCGTTCATTAAACGTGCATATCAAAATTAGAGGAAAATATACTCATCTAATCTTGGGGCAAAATACGGCACTCGGGATGTTTCGCCGCAGTCTTTCCTACACACGCCTGCTCGACTTGCTTTTATATCTGATGTTTCTGTTTAATGGAACATCAACATTTTAGCAACAAGCATGTAATGTGCAATACATGGTGTTAATAGACATATTATCATTTCGAAGTACGACAAACATTAAATGTGATATAAATGATAATGATTAATGTAGATGGAATGAATGTATGATAGTCCAAATGAACGTCGATGAATGTCAATGTCGTCTTGTCTTCACTTTCTAATTCTTCTGAATGCTCTACGCTGTATCACTCTAGCCTAGCCTGTAATCTCCTACAGTTGTGCGAAAAAATTTTGTTTTTGCACAAATTCTAATGTGATAGTGATGGATGTTGACCTTCTGATAATGATACACAACATGATTAATTTCACAATTCGTTCATACAAATAGTTTACATAGGTAATATCCTCACAATATGCTGTATAATTACCGAAAATAGCACATTATTTGGTTACTTTAATTAATAACACACATTTTGAGGTGGTTCCAAAAACATTTCACAAAATGGTATCCTATTGATACTTGGTACTGAGCTGTAGTTCAGGGACTTCTGACAAAAATTGTATCTCGGTGTCAGATGGTGTCTAATTGTTAATCAGCGTTGATTCAAGCGCTTTCTGACACTATTTGATATTTTGGTGTCAGATTATGTCCACCCGTTAATGCGTGGTGATTCAAGCACTTCTGACACCAATTGGTATCCTGCCTGTCAGCAACCCACTTGCGACAGGCGTACAATGATTCCCTTCTTTTACACTACACGAAGTGACAACTCGCATTATACGTAAAAGGATACATGTTTATTTGGAGCTGAACAACAATAGCTCCATGAGCGGAATACCATCACGGTATTTAACATAGAATGTGATGACGCAAAAATGGAATGAGGAGATGATGTATACATTATAACTAATGAAGCTAAGCTAGACTATATAACTATAATACTGTCCTTTAATAAACACAAAGAGTCCCTAGCGGATACACGTCTGATCTCTAAGCCGTCTGAAGTCTGTCTGTCCTCGCTGAGCGTGGTGTGTTCAGCCACCAGCAATTAGCTCAGCGGGCGTTTCTTGGTTTACGTGCTGGGCCCTGGCTGTGCTGACCAGCGTTACTCGTGCACTCGGTTTCCCAGTCTTCTGGGCAACTCCGCTCATATGTACCGGTTGCCCTTCTTGTTGACACAAGGGTATCCCGTTATCGCTATTTATAGCGATAGTGTCTCTCTTGTCTGGTCTCCTATCTTATGACGTCACTTGCCCATTTACTATGCTCTATTTCTGCTCTTAATAGCTTAGAGCTATCTTAGCTCTCTATTATTGCTTAAAGCTAACTCCTAAGTCTTCACAATGTGGCTCATTATACTACTTGTTCGATGTTGATCACATTCCAAGGCTCCTAATTTCTTCGGGATTGCAATAAATACAGAATTACATAATTCAGGAGGTATATCTCCAGTATCGTATATTGCGTTCGGCAGTCTGATGACTTGGTCTATCCCATATTCTTCTAAGGCATTGATCATTCTATTGTGATGTTATCTGTACCCAGAGTCTTGCGGGTTTTCATATGGTTAAGAGTATTCTGAACTTCCACCTTCAAAATTAATGGTCCTTCATTATTATTCCGATGACCATATTGTTCTTCTCTTGTATCATCATAAAGGTCTTTCACATAATCTGACCACGCATGTAAAATCTTATCTTTTTCTATTATGATTTTGCCATCTTTGTTTTTTTAGGCAACCCATTGATGTGTGTGTTCTTTTGTTAGTGATGTCATTAATTCTTTTGTGCATTAATTTGGTATTTGTCTTCTTCTGCATTCATCCGGAGTTTTTTTTTTTTCAGACGTGACTGCGTTGTACCTGTTTACAGCAGAGCTTCGTTCTTGCACCATTAGGCTGACACATCCAACTTCTGCGGGCATTTGTTGACCGGGTTAACCTTCCCAGAATTTGGTATTCTGGGTGTTGTGTTGGTTTTCAATTTCCTTGCAATATTCCTCGAGCCATGTTTCTTTTGCCTCTTTGCATAGCTTCCTAATTTTCCTTGAAGCTCTTCATATTTTTCCTTGTTATTTTTGTTATTTCATCTTATTTCCATGAGTTTTAAGATGTCTTCTGTCATCCATTTCTTGCATCCTATTATCTTTATTTTTGGGATAGTTGTTTCTACAGCTTGGTTGACTGATTTCTTTAATAATACCCATTGGTCACCGACGTCTTGAAATAATATTTCCATATTGGACAATGCATCGAATCTGTTCTTTACCTCTACGTTGAATTTATCTTTCATCTCCTCACTCTTCAGTGCCTGTATATCAAATTTTGTGTTTCTTGGTGTATATTTGACTTTCTTTAATTTTATATGTAAATTGCTTAAGATTAATCTATGGTCGCTGTAGCAGTCTGCGCTTGGTATAGTTTTTGCGACTTTTAAGGCATTTCGAAATCTGTTAATGAGAATGTAAATCAGTCAGATTTCTGATCTTATGATCAGGACTCCTCCATATCTATAATCTCCTTGGGTGCTGTTGATATCAGGTGTTTCCAATAATCACATCATGCTCTTTTGCCCACTGTACAAGTCTGCAACATCTTTATTCCGTTCCCCTAGTCCATACTTGCCTACTATGCACCCGTCCTGTTGATTTCCAGCTTTGGCATTCAAGTCACCCATTATGATATTTACTTCAGAATTCTTGCATTTCTTGAAGGCTTTCTCTAAATCATTATAAAATTCATCAATGCTGTCATCACTACTGTCTGCTGTTGGTGCATAAATTTGTAGGACGTTGACATCAAAAGGTCTTCCACTCAACTTCACCACTAACACTGTCTGATATCTGATACAGTCCAATATCCTTTGATCAATTTTGATCTCTCTGTATCCATTATAATTGCTACTCCTCGCTGTTGTTTCTCTTCACCAGAATAGATTATTCTATATTCTACAGATTTTATAATGCCCATTCCTGTCCATCTGGTCTCACATATACCAGTCAGGTTAATATTTAGTCTTCTCATGTCATTCTTAATGTTTGCAAATTTTCCATCCCACCATGGTTCTTAATTCCAAGTTCCTATTTTCAATGTTGATACTCTTTTGCACTCAGTCGCCTGCTGACGGTCTGAAATCACCTGGTGCACATGACTACCTCTACCAGGCGAGGCTGCTCCTATGGAGCACCCATTTACGCTGTTTCTCTGATTATCGATGAGATTGCAGTACATGATATTCTTGGCCTCTGTAAAGAAAGTAGTTTGTCATTGCTTTCCTTCCTAGCAGTGACCATAATGTTCGATGACCATTGCCATTGTCTCCCCCCCCAAAAAAGAGATCATCTGCCTACCATCGTGAAGCTGGAGACCATAACCTACAGCTATCTGTTGGCTGCTCTTCAACTTCATCCACCATCTGCAAGTAACCCTGATCGGGGGGCTAAACGGGTACTCCACCTTGCCCAAGGGTGTCCCGTAGGCTAGCGGAGGGAAGGAGGCACCTTACCTAGGGTTGCCATACGTCCGGCAAGGCAAAGCTAAAAACCTTCAAAATGTCCAGCTTTTCTTATATTTTGTGTTATAATTTGCTATGTATTGTTACAACTTATAATGTATCTACACTCTACCATATGTTTACATTGTTAAAATGTACAAAGTCTCTATTTCTGCAAACTAGTCAATTATAGTAATTCTAACTGTTATCTGTATCTGGCTCATTACTCTTTTTGATATTTACTTTTACTTCTTTATTAACACCCATTGCTTAATAATGTTTATTTAATTTTCCTATTTATACCAAATGTGAAACACCAAAGGAACAGACTTTTACTCGACTCTGTAAAGGGCATCATTCTCACAAAGTACAATTTGAAGAATCTTACCTGTTTTATGCGTATGTGATTGCTAACAAGGATCTTCTACGAAAAGTTGGCTCCTCTGAGAAATATGTTGTGTAATTAATAAAGATTATAAGGTAATAATTGTACAATCGGCTGTTTAAATAATGTTTTTTAGCATTTTGAAAAAGGCATCCACTGAATTTATATTTATTTCTTAACATGATTGTTTCTTGGTCGATTCACTAAAAGTAAGATACATTTATTGGCAGCTATTGTAATAAAATTGTACTGATTGTAGGTTTAATCTGGAACGATTCAAATGAAACATTCAATATGTCCTTCTTTGTCCTCTTTTTTTGTCTTATTATGTCCTCCTTTTGGTGCCCATGTATCTGGCAGCCCTTACCTCTCCTTTGAAAGGGAATACCCCTACCTCACCACCCCATCTTCTCCCTACCATTGAGACCATATCCCACAACTATCTGTCGGCTGCCCTCAAAATTTCATCCACCACCTGCCTTCCATGGCTTCTTGTGAACAACTTCCAAAAACGAATATGAAATAACAACACATAAGCCATAGAAAAACACTAAAAACAGCGTTTCCTGAAGAATGAGCGTTAGGTCGTCGCCATGGAAGCATGTAAGCAGACAAGTTTTAAAAAAAATACAACGCCTGTTCAAACCATTAACCCTTTCTTGAGTAATAGTTTCCGAGCTGTGGGTGGCTGCAACCTTTGCCCCTTTTACCCTGGCACCGTCAATGATAACTCTGAAATATTCTGAAACACCACCATAGGTTAAGGCGGGTCATGACTCAGGCAACCCTATAACCACATTGCAAGTAACCTGTCATTATTTCATTACACTCAATTGGTCACACCATCGTTATACATAACAATGATAGTGAAACCTCTCCAAAAACGGTTACATCTTGTCAACTGAAGAAAAGTAGCTATTCACAAGCTAATATGTCGTGTTAATCTGGATGTTTGTTTAATTTTCAAAATGTAGTGGCTGAAATTATGAGTGAACATAATGATTGATTGATTGATTTAGGAATCGACATCACAGCATTTGGGGCATTCCTATAAGCACTCCGTCCCCATCCTCAGCAGCCAGCGAAGAGTTCCAACACTAATAGCTCCAGTAGCAATCTGATTATATGTCCGTCTCGCCTTTCCTCTGAGCGTCGAGCGTCGGCCAGATCCCCTCGTCATACCTCGCTGTCTTTCCCTCTTTTACAAAGCTTCAACTTACCATTCCAGAGTATCTGCTAAAGAAATACTTCTCAGACTACTCAGGTATCTCTCCACACTCTTGGTTTTTTTCATTTTACCACAAAGTGCCTCTGTCTCTCCTAGATAGCTTCACAACTGTTCCATGTCACACCACCAAGAACTCCAAACCTTCATTGTACATGAGCTCCAATGAAACAGTCATAACAACATTATGGCAACGCAGTCTGCGGCTCCACCTGGGATAGTTTCGATATCTGAGTATTCGTTATCTAGGGTCCATTTCCCATGGCTGGCATCTTCAACTTTCTATATATTACAATGTCTGCTACATTAACCTTCTATAACAGAATAACTGTTATAGCAGTTACTTAAGAGACGGTTGAGGATTGCTGTGGTAGAGCTCAGACAGTGAAAGTATTGCGGTGCTGTACAAAACAGTAAAGATAAATGCACTAAAAAACACCCAAGCGTTGTCTACTTGTGACGAGACATCAAATACGTATCATAACAACAAGACTGTGCGGAGAAGCCATCTAGCATTTGAACGAAGCAGTCGTGTACTTGAAGAATGAACGGATTCCATCATGGTCATAGAGAAATGATTATTGACAAATGAAGATGACTAGGATAAATAAGTGAGGTCATCAATTGATTTACACTGTTGAAGAAAAATCCATAGAGCAAGGAAGAAATGTCAAGAAAAAGTCAGTGTAAGAAAATATCTTTTTATTGTAATGTCAATGTTCATAACAACCAATTTTTGTATGACTGGCCAACCATTTGTACATTGCCACAAGAAGAAAAACTAATAAACAAACAACAAAACCTAATTGAAGAATGAACTTCTTCTCTTGCGTCGTTTCGAAATTTCATGAATTGTATACATTTTTTGTTGAGCGTTGTTTTCTACAAACAAGAACAAACTACAACATCACCATAAACAACATGCTGAGGTCTGCCATCATGTATGATCCAGTGGCCAACATGGGACCCTCCTTTACGGTTGGGGCATAATGGTTGCTGATACTGCTAAACTTCCACTGTTCCATCTCTCAACAATACAGGTTTTCTCAAAGTCTAGCTAACATAACATTTCTTACTTTGGCCACCTCTATCTCACATTGTCATTTCACATCCGCAATAGAGTCAAGTCTCCATCCAACAAAGGACCCATAGCAAGATCACTCATTACAAGGACCCAAAAAGAGGGACCCAAAAGGACTGACTCACTTCAACGAGGGACCCACCTCAAGGAGGAACCCACAGAGGAGGGACCCACCTCAAGGAGGGATCCAGAGAGGAGTAATCCTCAAAAGGGACCCATAAGAGGGACCCACCTCAAGATCAACACTCACATGGGACCCACATAGGACCCATAGCAAGATCACTCATCCCAAAGGACCTAAAAGGAGGGACCCAAAAGGAGGGACTCACAGAGGAGTGACCCACAGAGGAGGGACCCACCCCAAGGAGGGACCTATAAGACAGAGGAGGGATCCATCTCATGAAAAGACACTCAAATGAGGTGGGGTTGCAAAACATAATACTATTTGCGTCAGGTCTATTTTGTAAACAAAAAATTCTTGCTTTGGCAGAGATTCAAACGCAGACCACCAGGCCTGGGTCGAGTTGGGAGTCAATGTTAAATTTTTTTTAAATCCCCAGTTCAACTGGGATTTGAACACATGACCACCAGACAATTATGCTAACCACTGCACCACCTGTATACCTCTGTAAGCTGATATATATGAGGGGAAGTCAATAAGTCAGTCACAAATGGCTGTAGAAAATAATTAAATATGATAACAGCCTGAAACCAGTTTGTTTTTATACATACATTGTCCCTTTATTTCTCAACATAATTTCCACCAACATTGATGCACTTATCCCATCGTTTTATCAGTCCTCCCAAACCGGCTGCATAGAACTGCATGCTCTGTTTTCGAAACCACGTTTTCACTTCACATTCAACTTCATCGTCATTCGCAAAATGTCTCCTGCCAAGGTGGGTTCTCAGTGGACCAAAAAGGTGAAAATCACTAAGGGCTAAGTCGGGGATGTAAGGTGGATGTTCCAGAACTTCACTTTGTTGGTTAATTTTCTCCTGAGTTAATCGAGCCGTATGTGGTCTGGCATTGTCATGAAGAAGCAACACTCCTCTAGTCAGCAGTCCTGGAA
Source organism: Cepaea hortensis (assembly GCA_963921405.1). Classification (NCBI taxonomy): domain Eukaryota; kingdom Metazoa; phylum Mollusca; class Gastropoda; order Stylommatophora; family Helicidae; genus Cepaea; species Cepaea hortensis. The sequence continues at coordinate 73,133,594 of OY992884.1, read as the reverse complement.
ATTTTCTTCGAATTGCATTATGAAGCATCGATAGAACTTCACAATACGATTTAGAATTCACATTGTCACCTTTCTTCTTGAAATTGGTTAAAAGCACTCCTTGACAATCCCAGAACACTGTCAGCATAACCTTCCCTGCTGATGGCATAAGCTTGAATTTTTGGACACAAGGCGAAGAAGGATGTTTCCATTGCATTGAAGCACTCTTTGATTTGGGCTGGTAGTGGTGCACTGATTCGTCCCCAATAACAATCCTGTTCAGCATATCTTCTCCTTCATCTTCGTATCAACAGAGATGATGCAAGGACAGGCCAAATCGGTTCATTTTGTGTTCCTCTTCCAATTGTCTGGGTACCCACCTTGAGCATACTTTCTTCAATTCCAATCGATCGTGCATTATGCTGTATTCTGAACCATGTGAGCACCCGATTGCAGATGCTACAGAGTCTATCATTACTCACCTGTCACCTATAATCATCTCCTCCACCTGCTGCAGGGATGCTTCTGTGACATATTTATTGACTCGCCCTCGTACATATTGTAATATCCACAAACATCTTGTGTTTTTCTCAATATTAATTTTATGCTTCATATAAACAGTATCTTGCAGCCTTCACATCTTATGCACCACCCAAACATGATCTAGTGCACCTCAAAAACTATCTTGTGCACTCCACAAACATGATCTAGTGCACCTCAAAAACTATCTTGTGCACCCAACAAATAAGATCTAGTGCACCTCAAAAACTATCCTGTGCACCACACAAACATGATCTAGTGCACCTCAAAAACTATCTTGTTCACTCCACAAACATGATCTAGTGCACCTCAAAAACTATATTGTGCACCACACAAACATAATCTAGTGCACCTCAAAAACTATCTTGTGCACCACACAAACATGATCTAGTGCACCTCAAAAACTATCTTTTGCACCACACAAACATGATCTAGTGCACCTCAAAAACTATCTTGTGCACCACATAAACATGATCTAGTGCACCTCAAAAACTATCTTGTGCACTCCACAAACATGATCTAGTGCACCTCAAAAACTATCTTGTGCACTCCACAAACATGATCTAGTGCACCTCAAAAACTATCTTGTGCACCCAACAAATATGATCTAGTGCACCTCAAAAGCTATCTTGTGCACCACACAAACATGATCTAGTGCACCTCAAAAACTATCTTGTGTACCCAACAAATAAGATCTAGTGCACCTCAAAAACTATCCTGTGCACCACACAAAAATGATCTAGCGCACCTCAAAAACTATCTTGTGCACCCAACAAACATGATCTAATGCACCTCACAAACTATCTTGTGCACTCCACAAACATGATCTAGTGCACCTAAAAAACTATCTTGTGCACTCCACAAACATGATCTAGTGCACCTCAAAAACTATCTTGTGCACTCCACAAACATGATCTAGTGCACATCAAAAACTATCTTGTGCACCCAACAAATATGATCTTGTGCACCTCAAAAGCTATCTTGTGCACCACACAAACATGATCTAGTGCACCTCAAAAACTATCTTGTGCACCACACAAACATGGTCTAGTGCACCTCAAAAACTATCTTGTGCACCCCACAAACATGATCTAGTGCACCTCAAAAGTTATCTTGTGCACCACACAAACATGATCTAGTGCACCTCAAAAACTATCTTGTGCACCCCACAAACATGATCTAGTGGCAGGCAGGAATATCATCAGTGAAACTGATTCAGAACTCCAGAGACCAAGATCTGAGAAGACAGGTAAACACCTAAGCCAGCTGACAGGGCACATGATGGTAAGAGTTTATAAGTTTAAGGTAAAAAACAACAAAGAGGCAGACAGTGGATATCCTGGTAATATTAACGAATAAAAGTCTAGAGCTTTGCCACCTGCACAATATATTTCTGCAGATAGAAGTGAAGCACATTAGTATGATCACACCTTGAAAGGCAACCCAACACCATGCAGACGGGGCTACGGGACAGAAGAAAAGAAAGTACAATATTAGCAGACCAGAAAAAGAGCTGCAAGGTGAAACTACTCAGGTAAATTATGGCTGGCTAAAGAAGGTTTCATATATCACAGACATCATATTCAGCATGTGATACAAGTGAATACAGAAACCATCAAATCAAACCATGTAGCAAATTCAACAAAGGTCTATCAATTAGTTAGTTAGTTAGTCGAGGTTCCAATTTCACGGCAACGGGTCATCCCCATTATGCTCCATTCCTGTGCCAGTGAATATCACATAAAATGCTCCCCACTGTCCAATGTGAAAAGTGGAATAGGCAGGAGTCTCGGCAATCCAACAGCCCACACAGGTACACTGTGCATAATGCCACCGCCAGAATGCCAACACAAAATTCATCCACGGAAACCACAGTTCATCGTCAATGGACTCGGCAGTCACCAGAAAGACCTAATTGACCCAGGTTTTCTCACATGGCTCAGTATTTTACCGCAGGGCGACCCGCCAAAAGTGTCGCATAAAGCACGAACTCCGCAGCTTCAGCGCCGACTCCCAACAGAAAAAGAGAAAAGAAAAATCACAACAACAGAAATGAGATTCCTGAGAAGAATACTCAACGTACCAAGAAGAGATAAGGTCAGAAATGAAGAAATCAGGACTAAAGTGGGGGTTAAAGCTGCTCTAGATTTTATTAGAAAGCAGCAAGTCAAATGGTTTGGCCATGCAAGTAGGCTACCAGTCAACAGCATACCACAACAAGCAATGATGTACAGACCAGATGCAAACAGAGGAAGAGGCTGCCCACGTAAACGTTGGGCGGAGGGAATAGCAGAGTCCATGGGAATATTGATACATGAAGCCCATAATCAGGCACTCTCCCGCTGTTTATACTTCACCTCGACACCGCAAGGTACAAGAGGAACATGATGAGATGAGACACATGATCACAGAGTTTAACTCATCTTTTAAAATGCTTTCCCCAAAGTATACTCTTTTCAATGAGGTATTCATTTTCAAATATAGTGCATTACATTCCCTAGCATATATGATCTCTAATGCAACAGCCTATTGTACTAATATCAATGTGACACTAATACATCATATTGCCTGTTTTGAGAGCCTAGAGAAAAGCTCTCCCTTGCACCAAGAAATGTGTTGGTTCTTGCACAAGTAAAGCTAATATACAACAGCAAATACTGCTGTAAAAGTGTGAAATGACAGGACATCATACACACACCAGATTACTACATTATGAGATGGGATCATCATTTTATCTTATCACCTTGCTCAAGTGCCAATTTTATAAATGTGTTTAAAGATAAACATGAAATATCTGACTGGCACAGAAGTTATAAAACACGCGGCCAGATCTCTCTTGCTCTCTCACATGCAATTATAACTAAACACTGAAGCGCACATATATATTAGGATTGAATACCAAAATGTTGTGTTAGTTAAGTGCACCAACAACTATGCTACAACTACCATACCTGTGACACGCTTTCAGTTTTTCTTTAACATCAACTTATTTACTACATTTACATACTATTAAAACCGTTAACAGGGATACATTCTTGGTTACATTTCTTGTTGTTTTACTTCTTAGTCAATGTTAACAAAGACAGATATGTTTTTAAATTTGCAGATATTTGAACAAGGTTAACTGTTCTAAATATTGGGCAGTGTTAAGAAAGATTCATTTTTACTGAATTTTACAGACAATTTTAACATTGAAAAAAATTGTATTTTACAGCAAGCTAAGATATTTGTTATTACTTGCTTTACTTTATTATATGTACTTTATCATAACACGGACACGAAGATCTTCAGTAATGTTAAGGATAAATGTTTACTGTAATTTTAACATTATTCCGCTGACAAGATCGTTGGTAATGATAACACAGAAATATTTTAACATTATACAATAATTTTAAAGCCATACTTCTCATAAGTAGTTCATAGGCAATGTTAACATGAGAACTGTGTATCACAGTTCAGAGGCAACTTTAATGATGCTACACGTAATTTGTATGCAATGTGTAAATTGAGGCAACTTACATATTGCTACATGTTGTGGTCTGCATGAAAATACTACACTGAGACAACTTTAATAATGATACATGTTCTAGTCAGTTTGCAAAGTTTACACTGAGGCAACTTTAACAATGCTACATGTTCTAGTCTGTTTTCAAAGTTTACACTGTGGCAACTTTAACAACACTACACATTGTAGTCTGCATGAAAGTGTATAATAATAATTATTTGCAATACTTCTTACAAACTTTTACAACTAGTGATCATTCACAGCCTAATTTGAAATGTCATTCACAAACACGCACAAAGAAGCCCCAAAAATGTCATAAAGTAAATTGTATGAAATGTCATTTACAAACACACACAAAGAATCCCCCAAAATTTCAAAGTAAATTGTATGAAATATAGAACTTTCATGTCTCTAATGTTGATCTATACCTTAGTATCTTCACAATGTAACTTTTTAGAAAATATATAAACGAAACACAAAGAAAATCTGTTGACGATGAAAACTTTCATCCTTCAGTACTATACTCTAACTTGATGTCTTAACACTGAATTTTGTAAACATGTGTTTTAATTGCTGCCTGGCCTATACCCATTTAATATTTTGTTGTTTTCATCTGATTGTAACTGACTCAGAAAGCATGCTGAGGAGGGTGAGGACAGGCAGGCTTTGTGCAGAGTGGCTCGCTTCGCTTCGGAGGTCACGGGTAGCAAGCATCACCTGGATCTTTTCTCCAGGGCATGCCAGTATGCTGGGGAATGAACAGGCGGACAGAATGGCTGGCTCGGCAAACCTTGGTGGAGTATTGATGCATGACAAGGCAGACGTGGTTGCGGCCTTGTGGGAGCACGTGTACACCTTGGAGGAGCAAATGGATCACCATAGTCTGGTAAGAATGAGGCAGCGAGGTGTGACATGGGGATCTGGCCGACGCTCGACGCTCAGAGGAAAGGCAAGACGGACATATAATCAGATTGCTACTGGAACTATTAGTGTTGGAACTCTTCGCTGGTTGCTGAGGATGGGGACAGAGCGCTTATGGGAATGCCCCGAATGCTGTGATGTCGGTTCCTAAATCAATCAATCATCTGATTATAACCTCGAAGCAACATGTCTAAAAAAAAGACAGTCTGTTATAACACAATACAAGAAAAAAAAGCAAACAGTTGGGAGAACCTATACATCCAACTAAAAGAAACTAAACATTTCAAAGGGGTGAAAAAAACAATTGTCAATGAAATTTGTCATCCTAACAACCAAAACTCAAGAAAAAAATTAACTGCAAAAAGAACATGAAATAAACAGGGCAACATCAATTACACTTAGCATATATAATTGCACTCACAGATGGCTCTCTAGAGACGCTTATAGGGAACTGCATCAGCAATGTCACGAGTATGGTCGAATGTGAGTTTGACACCCAGGCTCATCACTTGCTACAGTGAGGGAAAGATCAGCTACTTCTTACTCCTTGCTCTCAGGCCAACAAAATTTTATTGCCATAGCACATCATAAACCCATGTCAGGGAACTGCTTCAGGATAATTTATTTTTAATTACACACACACATAGTTCTAGGATCCATTTACAACAGTTTGTCACCCGATTATGTGGTTGCTTCGGGATTTGAAATTTAAATATTGAGCACAACCCACTACTGGCAACGCCGATCGCATTCTGGTATGAATCTAAGGCCCATCCACGCCAATATGGAAGCACTATACTCGAGTTTCGCCCTCATTTGAGCTTGTCAGTAGTGCATATCCCTGACCGGATCCGGAAACAGTCCCGGATCACGCGTGTGAAGCGGGTGTGTAACCACGCGGCACACACTGAACACACCAAATTATCACAACAGAACATCACAACGCTACCCATCGTAGGCTATGCTCAAGATTGCCCAATCGCCGCGACCGACGTCCGTCAATCGATGGGACCCGAACGATCAGGACTTCTCACTGGCAAGGAACACCAGGCCTCCTAAATCCAGTGAGCAATAATCACTTGTTTGTCACCCGTTCATATTATGTCACTTGGCTGGCTGCTTGGTTCACGCATCCTCTCACTGCACGACTCAACTCCAACACGTTGCCGTTTGATCCCTGAGGATAAGGTTAGCACTTTTTCCAGGGACAGTTCTGTAGTACCATCTCCACAGGGGCTCCAAGCTTACTGAACTCACATGTTCATATACGGTAGTAAAAAAAACACAAGTTGTATGCACTGTTATTCTTGTTGACATACAGAAATCACATTACGATAGCATATCGACAGAAAGATCATAGTGACAATCAAAATAGTGTTTCGAACTTAAACAAAAATACTGTTCACAGACAAGAATGACATGCCATCAAATGACATGATCAGCAATGAAGAAACTGAGTGTCACAAATTGGGAGTCTTTGTGGCGAAGTGGTTAAGTCGTTTGACTCATGCTCCGAAGGTTGTGGGTTCGATTCCGGGCCGCGTCCCTCGGTTTATGAGTTAAATGTTTCGGAGACTCCTGTGGGTCGTCGCTAAAAGCTACAGAGTTTGTGCTTTGTGCGATGTTTTCCGTGCTAAGGAAAGAGACAGAGTCATATGGGATAAACCCGGTGCAATGAAGTCGACCCTGTCGACTTTTAAGCGACTTTTTGTAATAATGTGGGGGATTGGCAGGGGTTCTGGAAGAATCTCAAAACTGAGGGGGAAGATCAGAACTTTCAATCAGATAGCGGTGGGAACGATTAGTATTGTGACTCTTCGCTGGCTGTTGAACGAGGGGACGGAGTGCCTATGGGAATGTCCTGAGTGCACTGAAGTCAGTTCTTAATTCAACTCAACTATTTAAAAAAATACATACACTAGACATTCATAACAAAAATAACTTATAAGAAACCAAGAAATGAATTAAACAACATTCCTAACTATCAAAAATGTAATAATAAGCTGTTCTTTAAACAAAATGGCAAGCAATATACAAGAATACCTAATCTGGCAACTGACTGATAGGCGTCACAAATATGTAGTCATCAGGGAAAAGCTGCGCAGCTCGACCACGTATACTTCTGTACTCCTTGCGAATGTCTGCCATTGTCCTGTTTGCTACTCTTTCCATGTCTGAAAATAGAACATTTGACAAATATTATACTTTGATCAGTATTAACATCTAGAGCAAGGGTATCAAACTCAATTGCTCCGTGGGCCAAAACTCAAATCATACGTAAGGTTGCGGGCCGGACAGGATTAAAAATTTAATAAGCCGAAAATTAAACTTTTCTTAAACGTTAATATAAATTAAAACAAAAAAAGTTTTAGTAATAAAACATCATTGGTATACACATTTTCACTCTTGTATCAATTTGTCAGAGCACGATGTTTGGCATCTTTTCTTGGCTACAAGTTCGTTTATGTTGGGAGTAATGTTTTGTGTCATTGATTTGTCATGAGTGACTGCAAGTGTTCATCAGTGAGACGACTCCTGTGTGATGTTTTGTAATCTTCATCACATAAAACAGTTGCTAACACAGATATGTGTGAAAAATCATGCTCAAGGTTTGAGCCGCATGTAGACAAAGCCGGGGCATCTCTTCAGGAATGACAAGTGTAAACTGTGCAGGACCCACAGTGTCGTACTTTGCCTTTAGTGTCTCATTACACTGCAGCTCTAGTAACTCCATCTGCAAATTTACAGGTGTAGTTTCCACATCTATGGCAAATGGCGAGCTGTGCAGATGTGTCCCCACCTTGTCGCGGTGGGAAAGGGGGGGGGGGGGGGGTGGCATGTGTGTCAGGTAGACTGAGGATAGCAGTCAAAAGCTCAAATCAAGTGTACAAAGTCAGAAATTCTTGGTCCGGACACATACTCTAAGGCTCTCCGCTGAGGGATATGGCTGTACACCTCTAAGCTATAAGCCCTCGGATGCTTAGTCTAGATACTGTTAGAAGGCTCTCAGCTGGGGGGTATGAGGGATCCCCAGATAAGAGAGCCTGACGATATTCGCACTTTGCTGTAAGGAGGTAAGGTGCTGAGCCAGCAACACATGAAGCCTAGCTCGAGAGCGTTACAAAAGGTGGAAAAAGCACCTAAGTCGCACATTCCGATGAAAGTCTGTAACTATACTCATGGAGTGGTAGTCAAAGGTGGAAGATTGTCTCGTTGACACGAAATGGAACGCTTGGCTTGCGAATCCATTATGTGGCAGCCCGAAGCAAAAGCTTGCTGAGTGGAAGTCGTAATAAGAGTCTAACGTGCCTCGAAACCCGAGGAAGGCTAACCTCATTAAAAAATACCCGTGAAGTCAGAAGTGCCGGCCTACGGGTGGCAAAATAAAAACTGGCACTACACAATTACATCCGAGTGAAATGTCTTTCGTGGTCGGAAAAGCTTTGACTAACTAGTCTTCCGAATGTCCCTCGTGCTAGGAACAGCTCTGACTATCTAGTTTTCTGAATGCCCCTTGTGTCCGGAACAGCTCTGACTAGCTAGTTTCCGAATGTCTGTCATGCCCGGAATAGTTCTGACTATATTGTCCCGGGCACAACGGCAAGCACATGTCCGAATCGAAAACTTGCTTAGTGGATAACGTCTGCAGACCGGTCTGGTTTGTGCAGGAACAGCCCGGGGTGAACGAAATGCACAATATACTGAAGTGAGAAATTAAAGCAGCCATGAGCAGGACGTGACGATTCCCTCGGTGAGCCCTGCAACTATGGAAGCTACCCTGGATGGCAGAAAATGCCATGGACTGTCCCTGCCTTCCCTTGAGGGATGATCATGAAGTCTTCGACTGTTCCAACTTGACCAGCTGGGATGTGGACGGTACCACAAAAGTGAGTCTCCGAGGAATGCTAACCTGGACAAAAACGCATGCAAAAATCGGATGAGTTGGCCCAAGAGGGCATAACAACACACCACAATCACATCTGAAAAAACACTCCGGATGAACGCAAAGAAGAAACAAACAAAAGAAGTAGAAGAATCTACAAGGGGCTTCTCATAAGTTGATATTGAACCCAAAGTTGGCACAGGCATATGTGAAAGCTGAAACATTATGTTGCATGTCCGCCTCTGAGTTGGCATATAGAATACAATCATCAGCAAACAGGAGCTCTCTGACGGTGTCGCTTTTAATCTTGGCTTCAGCTTTCAGCCTTCTGAGATTGAATAACTTTCCATCCATACGGTAGTTGATGTCTATTCCAATGCCATCGTTCTCGAAGGCATTCATCAACATGGCTGAAAACATGAGGCTGAACAGTTTTGGTGCCAGGACACATCCTTGCTTCACTCCATTGGTGACAGGAAAGGGTTCAGACAGTTCACCATTTTCCTGTACTCTTGCCTGCATACCATCATGAAATAGCCGAACTATTTGGACAAACTTTTGTGGACAGCCATATTTCGCCATAATCTTCCACAGTCCTTCTCTGCTGACTGCATCAAAAACCTTGGTAAGGTCAATGAAAGTGGAGAATATTTTGGAGTTCTGTTCCTGACATTTCTCTTGTAGCTGATTTGCAGCGAAAATCATGTCAACAGTTCCTCGTTCTTTTCTGAAGCCACTTTGACTCTCAGGAAGAAGACCTTGATCGAGATGGGCTGTGAGGCGATTGAGAAGAATTCTGGCGAGTATCTTCCCTGCAATTGAGAGCAAGGAGATGCCTCGGTGGTTGCCACGGGATTGGCAGTTTCCTGTACGTTTGTAAAGGTGGACTACCGACGAGTCCTTGAAATCTTATGGCATGGTCTCGTTCACCCATATATACAGCAAGTGAACAAAGTAATAATAAAGAATCTCTTTACACAAAATGGGCATGCAATGATAACCACACTTGTAGACCAGTAAGCACTTAACAGATAGTCAAAATCATCGATCAACCTGACTTCCCATTTTAGGCTGGGCCAACCCAGCTCAGTGACAAATCATGACAACAGTGCTGCACAGCCACCCTCACCTTCTAGAGTCCTCCTCTCATCTGAGGTCTGAGAAACAAGAAACACCACAGCTGCTGTCTGTGAAACAACAACTTTCCTGGAAGAAGAGGTCGAACATTATTTAAATATGTTATAAAGACAAAAACAATAAATACTTCCTGTTGAGATATACAACATGCATATTAACACAGCAATTTCAATTGTCTACCATTAATTTATATTGGACTACCATGGAACATTCAACATTATCTTAACATTAAAGAAACATGGCTCCTAAACAGTATGTCATTGTTTCTGGATTGGGGGGGGGGGGGGGGGGGGGTTGGGTGTGCTTGGGGCAGCACACTGCTGACACCATGAGGGGGGGGGGGGACATGCTTGGGGCAGTACACTGCTGACACCATGAGGGGAGGGGGGGGACATGCTTGGGGCAGTACACTGCTGACACCATGAGGGGGGGGGGGTGGACATGTTTGGGGCAGTACAATGCTGACACCATGAGGGGGGGGGGGACATGCTTGGGGCAGTACAATGCTGACACCATGAGGGGGGGGGGGTGGACATGCTTGGGGCAGTACAATGCTGACACCATGAGGGGGGGGTGGACATGCTTGGGGCAGTACAATGCTGACACCATGAGGGGGGGGGGGGTGGACATGCTTGGGGCAGTACAATGCTGACACCATGAGGGGGGGGGGGACATGCTTGGGGCAGTACAATGCTGACACCATGAGGGGGGGGGGTGGACATGCTTGGGGCAGTACAATGCTGACACCATGAGGGGGGGGGGGTGGACATGCTTGGGCAGTACACTGCTGACACCATGAGGGGGGGGGGTGGACATGCTTGGGGCAGTACAATGCTGACACCATGAGGGGGGGACATGCTTGGGGCAGTACACTGCTGACACCATGAGGGGGGGGGGGGTGGACATGCTTGGGGCAGTACAATGCTGACACCATGAGGGGGGGGGGGTGGACATGCTTGGGGCAGTACAATGCTGACACCATGAGGGGGGGGGGGGGGGTGGACATGCTTGGGGCAGTACAATGCTGACACCATGAGGGGGGAGGGTGGACATGCTTGGGGCAGTACACTGCTGACACCATGAGAGGGGGGGGGGGGGGTGGACATGCTTGGGGCAGTACACTGCTGACACCATGAGGGGGGGGGGGTGGACATGCTTGGTGCAGTACAATGCTGAATCCATGGGGGGGGGGGGGGACATGCTTGGGGCAGTACAATGCTGACACCATGAGGGGGGGACATGCTTGGGGCAGTACAATGCTGACACCATGAGGGGGGGGGGGGGTGGACATGCTTGGGGCAGTACAATGCTGACACCATGAGGGGGGGGGGGTGGACATGCTTGGGGCAGTACAATGCTGACACCATGAGGGGGGGGGGGGTGGACATGCTTGAGGCAGTACAATGCTGACACCATGAGGGGGGGACATGCTTGGGGCAGTACAATGCTGACACAATGAGGGGGGGGGGGTGGACATGCTTGGGGCAGTACAATGCTGACACCATGAGGGGGGGGGGGTGGACATGCTTGGGGCAGTACAATGCTGACACCATGAGGGGGGGGGGGTGGACATGCTTGGGGCAGTACAATGCTGACACCATGAGGGGGGGGGGGGGTGGACATGCTTGGGCAGTACACTGCTGACACCATGAGGGGGGGGGGGGGGGGTGGACATGCTTGGGGCAGTACAATGCTGACACCATGAGGGGGGGACATGCTTGGGGCAGTACAATGCTGACACCATGAGGGGGGGGGGTGGTGGACATGCTTGGGGCAGTACAATGCTGACACCATGAGGGGGGGGACATGCTTGGGGCAGTACACTGCTGACACCATGAGGGGGGGGGGGTGGACATGCTTGGGGCAGTACAATGCTGACACCATGAGGGGGGGGGGACATGCTTGGGGCAGTACAATGCTGACACCATGAGGGGGGGGGGGGGTGGACATGCTTGGGGCAGTACAATGCTGACACCATGAGGGGGGGACATGCTTGGGGCAGTACAATGCTGACACCATGAGGGGTGGGGTGGACATGCTTGGGGCAGTACAATGCTGACACCATGAGGGGGGGGGGGGGTGGACATGCTTGGGGCAGTACAATGCTGACACCATGAGGGGGGGGGGGTGGACATGCTTGGGGCAGTACACTGCTGACACCATGAGAGGGGGGGTTGGACATGCTTGGGGCAGTACACTGCTGACACCATGAGAGGGGGGGGTGGACATGCTTGGTGCAGTACACTGCTGACACCATGAGAGGGGGGGGTGGACATGCTTGGGGCAGTACAATGCTGACACCATGAGGGGGGGGGACATGCTTGGGGCAGTACAATGCTGACACCATGAGGGGAGGGAACATGCTTGGGGCAGTACACTGCTGACACCATAAGAGGGGGGGGGGGCATGTTTGGGGCAGTACAATGCTGACACCATGAGGGGGGGGTGGACATGCTTGGGGCAGTACACTGCTGACACCATGAGGGGGGGGGGGGGGTGGACATGCTTGGGGCAGTACAATGCGGACACCATGAGGGGGGGGGGACATGCTTGGGGCAGTACAATGCTGACACTATGAGGGGGGGGGACATGCTTGGGGCAGTACACTGCTGACACCATGAGAGGGGGGGGCATGCTTGGGGCAGTACAATGCTGACACCATGAGGGGGGGGGGTGGACATGCTTGGGGCAGTAAAATGCTGACACCATGAGGGGGGGGGGGGTGGACATGCTTGGGGCAGTACAATGCTGACACCATGAGGGGGGGGGGACATACTTGGGGCAGTACACTGCTGACACCATGAGGGGGGGGGGGGGTGGACATGCTTGGGGCAGTACAATGCTGACACCATGAGAGGGGGGGACATACTTGGGGCAGTACACTGCTGACACCATGAGGGGGGGGGGGGGTGGACATGCTTGGGGCAGTACAATGCTGACACCATGAGGGGGGGGGGGGTGGACATGCTTGGGGCAGTACACTGCTGACACCATGAGGGGGGGGGGTGGACATGCTTGGGGCAGTACAATGCTGACACCATGAGGGGGGGGGGACATGCTTGGGGCAGTACACTGCTGACACCATGAGGGGGGGTGGACATGCTTGGGGCAGTACACTGCTGACACCATGAGGGGGGGACATGCTTGGGGCAGTACAATGGTGACACCATGAGGGGGGGACATGCTTGGGGCAGTACACTGCTGACACCATGAGGGGGGGGGGGACATGCTTGGGGCAGTACACTGCTGACACCATGAGGGGGGGGTGGACATGCTTGGGGCAGTACACTGCTGACACCATGAGGGGGGGGGGTGGACATGCTTGGGGCAGTACAATGCTGACACCATGAGGGGGGGGGGGGGGTGGACATGCTTGGGGCAGTACACTGCTGACACCATGAGGGGGGGGGGGGGGTGGACATGCTTGGGGCAGTACAATGCTGACACCATGAGGGGGGGGGGGGTGGACATGCTTGGGGCAGTACAATGCTGACACCATGAGGGGGGGACATGCTTGGGGAAGTACAATGCTGACACCATGAGGGGGTGGACATGCTTGGGGCAGTACAATGCTGACACCATGAGGGGGGGGGGGGACATTCTTGGGGCAGTACACTGCTGACACCATGAGGGGGGGGGGGTGGACATGCTTGGGGCAGTACAATGCTGACACCATTAGGGGGGGGGGGGTGGACATGCTTGGAGCAGTACACTGCTGACACCATGAGGGGGGGGTGGACATGCTTGGGGCAGTACACTGCTGACACCATGAGGGGGGGGACATGCTTGGGGTAGTACACTGCTGACACCATGAGGGGGGTGGACATGCTTGGGGCAGTACACTGCTGACACCATGAGAGGGGGGGGGGACATGCTTGGGGCAGTAGAATGCTGACACCATGAGGGGGGGTGGACATGCTTGGGGCAGTACACTGCTGACACCATGAGGGGGGGGGTGGAAATGCTTGGGGCAGTACAATGCTGACACCATGAGGGGGGGGGTGGACATGCTTGGGGCAGTACACTGCTGACACCATGAGGGGGGGGGGGGGGGGAACATGCTTGGGGCAGTACACTGCTGACACCATGAGGGAGGGGACATGCTTGGGGGAGTACACTGCTGACACCATGACGGGGGGGGGGGGGGGGGGGAACATGCTTGGGGCAGTACACTGCTGACACCATGAGGGGGGGGGGACATGCTTGGGGCAGTACAATGCTGACACCATGAGGGGGGGGGGACATGCTTGGGGCAGTACACTGCTGACACCATGAGAGGGGGGGGGGCATGTTTGGGGCAGTACAATGCTGACACCATGAGGGGGGGGGGGGGGGGTGGACATGCTTGGGGCAGTACACTGCTGACACCATGAGGGGGGGGGTGGACATGCTTGGGGCAGTACAATGCTGACACCATGAGGGGGGGGGGACATGCTTGGGGCAGTACAATGCTGACACTATGAGGGGGGGGGGACATGCTTGGGGCAGTACACTGCTGACACCATGAGAGGGGGGGGCATGCTTGGGGCAGTACAATGCTGACAGCATGAGGGGGGGGGGTGGACATGCTTGGGGCAGTAAAATGCTGACACCATGAGGGGGGTGGGGGGGGTGGACATGCTTGGGGCAGTACAATGCTGACACCATGAGGGGGGGGGGACATACTTGGGGCAGTACACTGCTGACACCATGAGGGGGGGGGGGGTGGACATGCTTGGGGCAGTACAATGCTGACACCATGAGGGGGGGGGGGGTGGACATGCTTGGGGCAGTACACTGCTGACACCATGAGGGGGGGACATGCTTGGGGCAGTACACTGCTGACACCATGAGGGGGGGTGGACATGCTTGGGGCAGTACACTGCTGACACCATGAGGGGGGGGACATGCTTGGGGCAGTACAATGGTGACACCATGAGGGGGGGGACATGCTTGGGGCAGTACACTGCTGACACCATGAGGGGGGGGGGACATGCTTGGGGCAGTACACTGCTGACACCATAAGGGGGGGGGGGGGTGGACATGCTTGGGGCAGTACACTGCTGACACCATGAGGGGGGGGGGGGTGGAAATGCTTGGGGCAGTACAATGCTGACACCATGAGGGGGGGGGGGGGTGGACATGCTTGGGGCAGTACACTGCTGACACCATGAGGGGGGGGGGGTGGACATGCTTGGGGCAGTACAATGCTGACACCATGAGGGGGGGGGGGGTGGACATGCTTGGGGCAGTACAATGCTGACACCATGAGGGGGGGACATGCTTGGGGCAGTACAATGCTGACACCATGAGGGGGTGGACATGCTTGGGGCAGTACAATGCAGACACCATGAGGGGGGGGGGGGCATGCTTGGGGCAGTACACTGCTGACACCATGAGGGGGGGGGGGGTGGACATGCTTGGGGCAGTACAATGCTGACACCATTAGGGGGGGGGTGGACATGCTTGGAGCAGTACACTGCTGACACCATGAGGGGGGGGGGGTGGACATGCTTGGGGCAGTACACTGCTGACACCATGAGGGGGGGGGGGGACATGCTTGGGGTAGTACACTGCTGACACCATGAGGGGGGTGGACATGCTTGGGGCAGTAGAATGCTAACACCATGAGGGGGGGGGGTGGACATGCTTGGGGCAGTACACTGCTGACACCATGAGGGGGGGGGGGTGGACATGCTTGGGGCAGTACAATGCTGACACCATGAGGGGGGGGGGGTGGACATGCTTGGGGCAGTACACTGCTGACACCATGAGGGGGGGGACATGCTTGGGGCAGTACACTGCTGACACCATGAGGGGGGGGGGGACATGCTTGGGGCAGTACACTGCTGACACCATGAGGGGGGGGACATGCTTGGGGCAGTACACTGCTGGCACCATGAGGGGGGGGGGGGACATGCTTGGGGCAGTACACTGCTGACACCATGAGGGGGGGGGGGGGACATGCTTGGGGCAGTACAATGCTGACACCATGAGGGGGGGGTGGACATGCTTGGGGCAGTACACTGCTGACACCATGAGGGGGGGGGACATGCTTGGGGCAGTACACTGCTGACACCATGAGGGGGGGGGGGGGTGGACATGCTTGGGGCAGTACACTGCTGACACCATGAGGGGATGGGGTGGATATGCTTGGGGCAGTACACTGCTGACACCATGAGGGGGGGTGGACATGCTTGGGGCAGTACAATGCTGACACCATAAGGGGGGGGGTGGACATGCTTGGGACAGTACACTGCTGACACCATGAGGGGGGGGGGACATGCTTGGGGCAGTACAATGCTGACACCATGAGGGGGGGTGGACATGCTTGGGGCAGTACACTGCTGACACCATGAGGGGAGGACATGCTTGGGGCAGTACACTGCTGACACCATGAGGGGGGGCATGCTTGGGGCAGTACACTGCTGACACCATGAGGGGGGGGACATGCTTGGGGCAGTACACTGCTGACACCATGAGGGGGGGGGGGTGGACATGCTTGGGGCAGTACACTGCTGACACCATGAGGGGGGGGGGGTGGACATGCTTGGGACAGTACAATGCTGACACCATGAGGAGGGGGGGACATGCTTGGGGCAGTACAATGCTGACACCATGAGGGGGGGGGGGTGGACATGCTTGGGGCAGTACAATGCTGACACCATGAGGGGGGGGGGGTGGACATGCTTGGGGCAGTACAATGCTGACACCATGAGGGGGGGGGGTGGACATGCTTGGGGCAGTACACTGCTGACACCATGAGAGGGGGGGGGGTGGACATGCTTGGGGCAGTACACTGCTGACACCATGAGAGGGGGGGTGGACATGCTTGGGGCAGTACACTGCTGACACCATGAGAGGGGGGTGGACATGCTTGGGGCAGTACACTGCTGACACCATGAGAGGGGGGGGGGTGGACATGCTTGGGGCAGTACACTGCTGACACCATGAGGGGGGGGGGGGGTGGACATGCTTGGGGCAGTACACTGCTGACACCATGAGGGGGGGGGGGGTGGACATGCTTGGGGCAGTACAATGCTGACACCATGAGGGGGGGGACATGCTTGGGGCAGTACAATGCTGACACCATGAGGGGGGGGGACATGCTTGGGGCAGTACACTGCTGACACCATGAGAGGGGGGGGCATGCTTGGGGCAGTATAATGCTGACACCATGAGGGGGGGGGGTGGACATGCTTGGTTCAGTAAAATGCTGACACCATGAGGGGGGGGGGGGTGGACATGCTTGGGGCAGTACAATGCTGACACCATGAGGGGGGAGGGCATGCTTGGGGCAGTACACTGCTGACACCATGAGGGGGGGGGGGTGGACATGCTTGGGGCAGTACAATGCTGACACCATGAGGGGGGGGTGGACATGCTTGGGGCAGAACACTGCTGACACCATGAGGGGGGGGGGGGGGGTGGACATGCTTGGGGCAGTACACTGCTGACACCATGAGGGGGGTGGACATGCTTGGGGCAGTACACTGCTGACACCATGAGGGGGGGACATGCTTGGGGCAGTACAATGCTGACACCATGAGGGGGGGGGGGGACATGCTTGGGGCAGTACACTGCTGACACCATGAGGGGGGGGGGGGTGGACATGCTTGGGGCAGTACACTGCTGACACCATGAGGGGGGGGGGGGGTGGACATGCTTGGGGCAGTACAATGCTGACACCATGAGGGGGGGGGGGTGGACATGCTTGGGGCAGTACACTGCTGACACCATGAGGGGGATGGGGTTGAACATGCTTGGGGCAGTACAATGCTGACACCATGAGGGGGGGGACATGCTTGGGGCAGTACAATGCTGACACCATGAGGGGGTGGACATGCTTGGGGCAGTACAATGCTGACACCATGAGGGGGGGGGGGGGGGACATGCTTGGGGCAGTACACTGCTGACACCATGAGAGGGGGGGTGGACATGCTTGGGGCAGTACAATGCTGACACCATGAGGGGGGGGGGGGTGGACATGCTTGGGGCAGTACACTGCTGACACCATGAGGGGGGGGGGACATGCTTGGGGCAGTACAATGCTGACACCATGAGGGGGGGGGGTGGACATGCTTGGGGCAGTACACTGCTGACACCATGAGGGGGGGGGGACATGCTTGGGGCAGTACACTGCTGACACCATGAGGGGGGGGGGGGGGGTGGACATGCTTGGGGCAGTACACTGCTGACACCATGAGGGGGGGGGTGGACATGCTTGGGGCAGTACACTGCTGACACCATGAGGGGGGGTGGACATGCTTGGGGCAGTACAATGCTGACACCATGAGGGGGGGGGGTGGACATGCTTGGGGCAGTACACTGCTGACACCATGAGAGGGGGGGAACATGCTTGGGGCAGTACACTGCTGACACCATGAGGGGGGGGGGACATGCTTGGGGCAGTACACTGCTGACACCATGAGGGGCGGGGGGGGGGGTGGACATGCTTGGGGCAGTACAATGCTGACACCATGAGGGGGGGGGGACATGCTTGGGGCAGAACACTGCTGACACCATGAGGGGGGGGGACATGCTTGGGGCAGTACACTGCTGACACCATGAGGGGGGGGGACATGCTTGGGGCAGTACACTGCTGACACCATGAGGGGGGGGGGGGACATGCTTGGGGCAGTACAATGCTGACAACATGAGGGGGGGTGGACATGCTTGGGGCAGTACACTGCTGACACCATGAGGGGGGGTGGACATGCTTGGGGAAGTACACTGCTGACACCATGAGGGGGGGGGGGACATGCTTGGGGCAGTACAATGCTGACACCATGAGGGGGGGGGGGGGGGTGGACATGCTTGGGACAGTACAATGTTGACACCGTGAGGGGGGGGTGGACATGCTTGGGGCAGTACAATGCTGACACCATGAGGGGGGGGGGGTGGACATGCTTGGGGCAGTACACTGCTGACACCATGAGGGGGGGGGACATGCTTGGGGCAGTACACTGCTGACACCATGAGGGGGGGGGGGGGTGGACATGCTTGGGGCAGTACAATGCTGACACCAAGAGGGGGGGACATGCTTGGGGCAGTACAATGCTGACACCATGAGGGGGGGTGGACATGCTTGGGGCAGTACACTGCTGACACCATGAGGGGGGGGGGTGGACATGCTTGGGGCAGTACAATGCTGACACCATGAGGGGGGGGGGTGGACATGCTTGGGGCAGTACACTGCTGACACCATGAGGGGGGGGGGGGGACATGCTTGGGGCAGTACAATGCTGACACCATGAGGGGGGGGGGTGGACATGCTTGGGGCAGTACACTGCTGACACCATGAGGGGGGGACATGCTTGGGGCAGTACACTGCTGACACCATGAGGGGGGGGGGGGGACATGCTTGGGGCAGTACACTGCTGACACCATGAGGGGGGGGGGACATGCTTGGGGCAGTACAATGCTGACACCATGAGGGGGGGGGACATGCTTGGGGCAGTACACTGCTGACACCATGAGGGGGGGGTGGACATGCTTGGCGCAGTACACTGCTGACACCATGAGGGGGGGGGGGACATGCTTGGGGCAGTACACTGCTGACACCATGAGGGGGGGGGTGGACATGCTTGGGGCAGTACACTGCTGACACCATGAGGGGGGTGGACATGCTTGGGGCAGTACACTGCTGACACCATGAGGGGGGGGACATGCTTGGGGCAGTACACTGCTGACACCATGAGGGGGGGTGGACATGCTTGGGGCAGTACACTGCTGACACCATGAGGGGGGTGGACATGCTTGGGGCAGTACAATGCTGACACCATGAGGGGGGGTGGACATGCTTGGGGCAGTACACTGCTGACACCATGAGGGGGGGGGGGACATGCTTGGGGCAGTACAATGCTGACACCATGAGGGGGGGGGGGTGGACATGCTTGGGGCAGTACACTGCTGACACCATGAGGGGGGGGGAAATGCTTGGGGCAGTACAATGCTGACACCATGAGGGGGGGACATGCTTGGTGCAGTACACTGCTGACACCATGAGGGGGCGGGGGACATGCTTGGGGCAGTACAATGCTGACACCATGAGGGGGGGGGGGACATGCTTGGGGCAGTACAATGCTGACACCATGAGGGGGGGGGGGTGGACATGCTTGGGGCAGTACACTGCTGACACCATGAGGGGGGGGGGGGGACATGCTTGGGGCAGTACTCTGCTGACACCATGGGGGGGGGGGGGGGGAACATGCTTGGGGCAGTACAATGCTGACACCATGAGGGGGGGGACATGCTTGGGGCAGTACAATGCTGACACCATGAGGGGGGGGGGGGTGGACATGCTTGGGGCAGTACAATGCTGACACCATGAGGGGGGGGGGGGGTGGACATGCTTGGGGCAGTACACTGCTGACACCATGAGGGGGGGGACATGCTTGGGGCAGTACAATGCTGACACCATGAGGGGGGGGGGGGGACATGCTTGGGGCAGTACAATGCTGACACCATGAGGGGGGGGACATGCTTGGGGCAGTACACTGCTGACACCATGAGGGGGGGGGGGGCGGACATGCTTGGGGCAGTACACTGCTGACACCATGAGGGGGGGGACATGCTTGGGGCAGTACAATGCTGACACCATGAGGGGGGGGGGGGTGGACATGCTTGGGGCAGTACACTGCTGACACCATGAGGGGGGGACGGACATGCTTGGGGCAGTACACTGCTGACACCATGAGGGGGGGGGGACATGCTTGGGGCAGTACAATGCTGACACCATGAGGGGGGGGGGGGGGTGGACATGCTTAGGGCAGTACACTGCTGACACCATGAGGGGGGGGGGGGGTGGACATGCTTGGGACAGTACAATGCTGACACCATGAGGGGGGAAGGTGGACATGCTTGGGGCAGTACAATGCTGACACCATGAGGGGGTGGACATGCTTGGGGCAGTACAATGCTGACACCATGAGGGGGGACGGACATGCTTGGGGCAGTACAATGCTGAAACCATGAGGGGGGACGGACATGCTTGGGGCAGTACAATGCTGACACCATGAGGGGGGACGGACATGCTTGGGGCAGTACACTGCTGACACCATGAGGGGGGGGGGGACATGCTTGGGGCTGTACAATGCTGACACCATGAGGGGGGGACATGCTTGGGGCAGTACAATTCTGACACCATGAGGGGGGGGGGACATGCTTGGGGCAGTACAATGTTGACACCGTGAGGGGGGGGGGGGTGGACATGCTTGGGGCAGTACAATGCTGACACCATGAGGGGGGGGGGGTGGACATGCTTGGGGCAGTACACTGCTGACACCATGAGGGGGGGACATGATTGGGGCAGTACACTGCTGACACCATGAGGGGGGGGGGGGGGGGTGGACATGCTTGGGGCAGTACACTGCTGACACCATGAGGGGGGGGGGGGGTGGACATGCTTGGGGCAGTACAATGCTGACACCAAGAGGGGGGGACATGCTTGGGGCAGTACACTGCTGACACCATGAGGGGGGGGGGGACATGCTTGGGGCAGTACACTGCTGACACCATGAGGGGGGGGGGGGGACATGCTTGGGGCAGTACACTGCTGACACCATGAGGGGGGGGGGACATGCTTGGGGCAGTACAATGCTGACAACATGAGGGGGGGTGGACATGCTTGGGGCAGTACACTGCTGACACCATGAGGGGGGGGTGGACATGCTTGGGGAAGTACACTGCTGACACCATGAGGGGGGGGGGGACATGCTTGGGGCAGTACAATGCTGACACCATGAGGGGGGGGGGTGGACATGCTTGGGACAGTACAATGTTGACACCGTGAGGGGGGGGATGGACATGCTTGGGGCAGTACAATGCTGACACCATGAGGGGGGGGGGGTGGACATGCTTGGGGCAGTACACTGCTGACACCATGAGGGGGGGACATGCTTGGGGCAGTACACTGCTGACACCATGAGGGGGGGGGGGGTGGACATGCTTGGGGCAGTACACTGCTGACACCATGAGGGGGGGGGGGGGTGGACATGCTTGGGGCAGTACAATGCTGACACCAAGAGGGGGGGACATGCTTGGGGCAGTACAATGCTGACACCATGAGGGGGGGTGGACATGCTTGGGGCAGTACACTGCTGACACCATGAGGGGGGGGGGGTGGACATGCTTGGGGCAGTACAATGCTGACACCATGAGGGGGGGGGGGTGGACATGCTTGGGGCAGTACACTGCTGACACCATGAGGGGGGGGGGACATGCTTGGGGCAGTACAATGCTGACACCATGAGGGGGGGGGGGGGGTGGACATGCTTGGGGCAGTACACTGCTGACACCATGAGGGGGGGACATGCTTGGGGCAGTACACTGCTGACACCATGAGGGGGGGGGGGACATGCTTGGGGCAGTACACTGCTGACACCATGAGGGGGGGGGGACATGCTTGGGGCAGTACAATGCTGACACCATGAGGGGGGGGGACATGCTTGGGGCAGTACACTGCTGACACCATGAGGGGGGGGACATGCTTGGGGCAGTACACTGCTGACACCATGAGGGGGGGGGGGACATGCTTGGGGCAGTACACTGCTGACACCATGAGGGGGGGGGGGACATGCTTGGGGCAGTACACTGCTGACACCATGAGGGGGGGGCATGCTTGGGGCAGTACAATGCTGACACCATGAGGGGGGGGGGTGGACATGCTTGGGGCAGTACACTGCTGACACCATGAGGGGGGGGGGGGGGGTGGACATGCTTGGGGCAGTACACTGCTGACACCATGAGGGGGGGGGGAACATGCTTGGGGCAGTACAATGCTGACACCATGAGGGGGGGGGGAGGGTGGACATGCTTGGGGCAGTACACTGCTGACACCATGAGGGGGTGGACATGCTTGGGACAGTACACTGCTGACACCATGAGGGGGGGGGGGTGGACATGCTTGGGGCAGTACACTGCTGACACCATGAGGGGGGTGGACATGCTTGGGGCAGTACACTGCTGACACCATGAGGGGGGGGGGGGACATGCTTGGGGCAGTACACTGCTGACACCATGAGGGGGGGTGGACATGCTTGGGGCAGTACACTGCTGACACCATGAGGGGGGTGGACATGCTTGGGGCAGTACAATGCTGACACCATGAGGGGGGGGTGGACATGCTTGGGGCAGTACACTGCTGACACCATGAGGGGGGGGGGACATGCTTGGGGCAGTACAATGCTGACACCATGAGGGGGGGGGTGGACATGCTTGGGGCAGTACACTGCTGACACCATGAGGGGGGGGGGACATGCTTGGGGCAGTACAATGCTGACACCATGAGGGGGGGACATGCTTGGTGCAGTACACTGCTGACACCATGAGGGGGCGGGGGACATGCTTGGGGCAGTACAATGCTGACACCATGAGGGGGGGGGGGGACATGCTTGGGGCAGTACAATGCTGACACCATGAGGGGGGGGGGGGTGGACATGCTTGGGGCAGTACACTGCTGACACCATGAGGGGGGGGGGGGGGGACATGCTTGGGGCAGTACTCTGCTGACACCATGGGGGGGGGGGGGGACATGCTTGGGGCAGTACAATGCTGACACCATGAGGGGGGGGACATGCTTGGGGCAGTACAATGCTGACACCATGAGGGGGGGGGGACATGCTTGGGGCAGTACAATGCTGACACCATGAGGGGGGGGGGACATGCTTGGGGCAGTACAATGCTGACACCATGAGGGGGAGGACATGCTTGGGGCAGTACACTGCTGACACCATGAGGGGGGGGGGCGGACATGCTTGGGGCAGTACACTGCTGACACCATGAGGGGGGGGGGGACATGCTTGGGGCAGTACAATGCTGACACCATGAGGGGGGGGGGGGTGGACATGCTTGGGGCAGTACACTGCTGACACCATGAGGGGGGGACGGACATGCTTGGGGCAGTACACTGCTGACACCATGAGGGGGGGGGGGGGGGAAATGCTTGGGGCAGTACAATGCTGACACCATGAGGGGGGTGGGGTGGACATGCTTGGGGCAGTACAATGCTGACACCATGAGGGGGGGGGGGGGTGGACATGCTTAGGGCAGTACACTGCTGACACCATGAGGGGGGGGGTGGACATGCTTGGGACAGTACAATGCTGACACCATGAGGGGGGAAGGTGGACATGCTTGGGGCAGTACAATGCTGACACCATGAGGGGGTGGACATGCTTGGGGCAGTACAATGCTGACACCATGAGGGGGGACGGACATGCTTGGGGCAGTACAATGCTGAAACCATGAGGGGGGACGGACATGCTTGGGGCAGTACAATGCTGACACCATGAGGGGGGACGGACATGCTTGGGGCAGTACACTGCTGACACCATGAGGGGGGGGGGGACATGCTTGGGGCTGTACAATGCTGACACCATGAGCGGGGGACATGCTTGGGGCAGTACAATTCTGACACCATGAGGGGGGGGGACATGCTTGGGGCAGTACAATGCTGACACCATGAGGGGGGGGGGGGGACATGCTTGGGGCAGTACAATGCTGACACCATGAGGGGGGGGGAACATGCTTGGGGCAGTACAATGCTGACACCAAGAGGGGGGACATGCTTGGGGCAGTACACTGCTGACACCATGAGGGGGGGGGGGACATGCTTGGGGCAGTACACTGCTGACACCATGAGGGGGGGGGGGGACATGCTTGGGGCAGTACACTGCTGACACCATGAGGGGGGGGGGACATGCTTGGGGCAGTACAATGCTGACAACATGAGGGGGGGTGGACATGCTTGGGGCAGTACACTGCTGACACATGAGGGGGGGGTGGACATGCTTGGGGAAGTACACTGCTGACACCATGAGGGGGGGGGGACATGCTTGGGGCAGTACAATGCTGACACCATGAGGGGGGGGGGTGGACATGCTTGGGACAGTACAATGTTGACACCGTGAGGGGGGGGATGGACATGCTTGGGGCAGTACAATGCTGACACCATGAGGGGGGGGGGGGGTGGACATGCTTGGGGCAGTACACTGCTGACACCATGAGGGGGGGACATGCTTGGGGCAGTACACTGCTGACACCATGAGGGGGGGGGGGGGGTGGACATGCTTGGGGCAGTACACTGCTGACACCATGAGGGGGGGGGGGGACATGCTTGGGGCAGTACACTGCTGACACCATGAGGGGGGGGGGACATGCTTGGGGCAGTACAATGCTGACAACATGAGGGGGGGTGGACATGCTTGGGGCAGTACACTGCTGACACCATGAGGGGGGGTGGACATGCTTGGGGAAGTACACTGCTGACACCATGAGGGGGGGGGGGACATGCTTGGGGCAGTACAATGCTGACACCATGAGGGGGGGGGGTGGACATGCTTGGGACAGTACAATGTTGACACCGTGAGGGGGGGGATGGACATGCTTGGGGCAGTACAATGCTGACACCATGAGGGGGGGGGGGGTGGACATGCTTGGGGCAGTACACTGCTGACACCATGAGGGGGGGACATGCTTGGGGCAGTACACTGCTGACACCATGAGGGGGGGGGGGGGTGGACATGCTTGGGGCAGTACACTGCTGACACCATGAGGGGGGGGGGTGGACATGCTTGGGGCAGTACAATGCTGACACCAAGAGGGGGGGACATGCTTGGGGCAGTACAATGCTGACACCATGAGGGGGGGTGGACATGCTTGGGGCAGTACACTGCTGACACCATGAGGGGGGGGGGTGGACATGCTTGGGGCAGTACAATGCTGACACCATGAGGGGGGGGGGGTGGACATGCTTGGGGCAGTACACTGCTGACACCATGAGGGGGGGGGACATGCTTGGGGCAGTACAATGCTGACACCATGAGGGGGGGGGGGGGGGGGTGGACATGCTTGGGGCAGTACACTGCTGACACCATGAGGGGGGGACATGCTTGGGGCAGTACACTGCTGACACCATGAGGGGGGGGGGGACATGCTTGGGGCAGTACACTGCTGACACCATGAGGGGGGGGGGGACATGCTTGGGGCAGTACAATGCTGACACCATGAGGGGGGGGGACATGCTTGGGGCAGTACACTGCTGACACCATGAGGGGGGGGACATGCTTGGGGCAGTACACTGCTGACACCATGAGGGGGGGGGACATGCTTGGGGCAGTACACTGCTGACACCATGAGGGGGGGGGGACATGCTTGGGGCAGTACACTGCTGACACCATGAGGGGGGGGCATGCTTGGGGCAGTACAATGCTGACACCATGAGGGGGGGGGGTGGACATGCTTGGGGCAGTACACTGCTGACACCATGAGGGGGGGGGGGGGGGGGTGGACATGCTTGGGGCAGTACACTGCTGACACCATGAGGGGGGGGGGGAACATGCTTGGGGCAGTACAATGCTGACACCATGAGGGGGGGGGGGGAGGGTGGACATGCTTGGGGCAGTACACTGCTGACACCATGAGGGGGGTGGACATGCTTGGGACAGTACACTGCTGACACCATGAGGGGGGGGGGGTGGACATGCTTGGGGCAGTACACTGCTGACACCATGAGGGGGGTGGACATGCTTGGGGCAGTACACTGCTGACACCATGAGGGGGGGGGGACATGCTTGGGGCAGTACACTGCTGACACCATGAGGGGGGGTGGACATGCTTGGGGCAGTACACTGCTGACACCATGAGGGGGGTGGACATGCTTGGGGCAGTACAATGCTGACACCATGAGGGGGGGGTGGACATGCTTGGGGCAGTACACTGCTGACACCATGAGGGGGGGGGGGACATGCTTGGGGCAGTACAATGCTGACACCATGAGGGGGGGGGGTGGACATGCTTGGGGCAGTACACTGCTGACACCATGAGGGGGGGGGGACATGCTTGGGGCAGTACAATGCTGACACCATGAGGGGGGGACATGCTTGGTGCAGTACACTGCTGACACCATGAGGGGGCGGGGGACATGCTTGGGGCAGTACAATGCTGACACCATGAGGGGGGGGGGGGACATGCTTGGGGCAGTACAATGCTGACACCATGAGGGGGGGGGGGGGGTGGACATGCTTGGGGCAGTACACTGCTGACACCATGAGGGGGGGGGGGGGACATGCTTGGGGCAGTACTCTGCTGACACCATGGGGGGGGGGGACATGCTTGGGGCAGTACAATGCTGACACCATGAGGGGGGGGACATGCTTGGGGCAGTACAATGCTGACACCATGAGGGGGGGGGACATGCTTGGGGCAGTACAATGCTGACACCATGAGGGGGGGGGGACATGCTTGGGGCAGTACAATGCTGACACCATGAGGGGGAGGACATGCTTGGGGCAGTACACTGCTGACACCATGAGGGGGGGGGCGGACATGCTTGGGGCAGTACACTGCTGACACCATGAGGGGGGGGGGGGACATGCTTGGGGCAGTACAATGCTGACACCATGAGGGGGGGGGGGGTGGACATGCTTGGGGCAGTACACTGCTGACACCATGAGGGGGGGACGGACATGCTTGGGGCAGTACACTGCTGACACCATGAGGGGGGGGGGGGGGGGGGAAATGCTTGGGGCAGTACAATGCTGACACCATGAGGGGGGTGGGGTGGACATGCTTGGGGCAGTACAATGCTGACACCATGAGGGGGGGGGGGGGTGGACATGCTTAGGGCAGTACACTGCTGACACCATGAGGGGGGGGGGGGGTGGACATGCTTGGGACAGTACAATGCTGACACCATGAGGGGGGAAGGTGGACATGCTTGGGGCAGTACAATGCTGACACCATGAGGGGGTGGACATGCTTGGGGCAGTACAATGCTGACACCATGAGGGGGGACGGACAGGACATGCTTGGGGCAGTACAATGCTGAAACCATGAGGGGGGACGGACATGCTTGGGGCAGTACAATGCTGACACCATGAGGGGGGACGGACATGCTTGGGGCAGTACACTGCTGACACCATGAGGGGGGGGGGGACATGCTTGGGGCTGTACAATGCTGACACCATGAGCGGGGGGACATGCTTGGGGCAGTACAATTCTGACACCATGAGGGGGG
>OY992884.1:73047035-73105431 GCA_963921405.1 Cepaea hortensis | reverse complement strand
TTCACATAGCAGCGTCTACAGATGGATGATAAATATGGCCACCTCTCCGTATCATAGCATGGCACGGCCCGGGTCATGAGTTCAAATTT
Source organism: Cepaea hortensis (assembly GCA_963921405.1). Classification (NCBI taxonomy): domain Eukaryota; kingdom Metazoa; phylum Mollusca; class Gastropoda; order Stylommatophora; family Helicidae; genus Cepaea; species Cepaea hortensis. Next base: position 73,105,342 of record OY992884.1, on the reverse strand, counting down.
TCGTCGAAGCGGATTTTTTAAAATTGACCTGAGCGCTCCCAGGTCGACCCAGCCTAAAATAGGTAAGAGGAAATGTCTTTGGAAGTAAAGCGGCCGGTGAGATAATGACCACATCATCCATCGAGTGCCCATTGATCTACATATAGATGATCCAGCACCATATACTCAATATGTCTTAAGACAAGTGAAAGGTTTTTAAAGTATTGTTACCATTACCGTAGTGCATTACACACAACTGCATGAGGGAGACGGTGCAGAGAGGTATTAACATCGTGACAACTGGAAGATCAGTGGTAGGCAAGGAAGGGGCAGACCGAGAGAAATGGATGCTGGGTGGTTTCAGACGATGGCGTGGAGGAATGTCAATAGAACTGATCGGCATCATCAAGGACCGAGATATGTGCAGAGACATGAACGACTTCGCCAGCTGGCAAGCCATGTGATATTGATTACTGCCGTTACTCTCGGTCTGTCTGTCTGTGTTTTTCGATTGTGGAACCAAATTCGTGTGGCAATTGGATATTTGGATGCAAGTGTGCTTAATCTTCAAGTGGATAAGAAGAGGAATCATTTGTTGAGAAGAAGCTACGGATCTAAGAACAGTGGACCGAAACTAGATGAATCTACCATGAACGTAACGGCAGGGATCGAAAGAGCAGTGGAATGGAAATAGGCTGGGCGTTGAGGTGAAGGATGCAGGCATTAATCATATTAACTGTGGATACTTAAATAGATGTTATCCCGGTGGACGGGAGCTCTATAGTGACACTGAAATTGTATGGTCTTGTGCTGCAACACCAAATAAAAAGGTGTTAAATCTTCACCGGAGCCACGTCATCATTTCATTCTCAAATTCATTGCGTGAGACTTTGTTGGTGTTACGGTTAACGTTAAGGAGCTAAATTAAATACCTCTTGCAGATTATCAATATGATATATTATGGCACACCCGAAGCGGATCTACATTGAGGCAGAAAGCAATGACAAACTACCTTCTTTAAGCAGTACGACTTTGATCAATAACAAATAACATCGGGTCATATAGCAACGTATGGACGAATTGTCAAAAACAGGAGTCCAGTAATGTTATATTGATTTTATTTATCAGGACATAAGATCGGCTGTCTGACTTTCTTGGACAAGGGCCAGATTACAGGACACCCCGTGGGCACTCTGTAGACTTTAATGAAAATAAAGAGCCTTGGACAGGAAAGCTCATGACCGTCAACAGTGTCACAGTTTAGAAAATCTTATCTGATGGCTGGATATTGAATCACTGCCCTCGGGGCGTCCCCACACCTTCTCGGCTTACCCCCCCCCCCCAACCCACTTTCCCCTCCCTTCAATAGCCAGCTAAGGTTTCCAAGCTAACTATTCCATTAGCAATTTAATTAAAAATCTGTTTTTAAAAAAAACATTTCATCATAAAATAATATGTAGTGCTTCCAAATTGACATGGACGTACACACACACACACACACACACACACACACACACACGCACGCACGCACGCACGCACGCACACACACACACACACACACATATATATATATATATATATATATATATATATATATATATATATATATATATATACACCGGTCTCCCTGGTCGAGGTGTTAGCAGCTTTCTCCGTAACCCCGAATACTCTCGTGGTTGACGTGAGAGCACGAGAATTGGAAGCGGTTCGAGTCGCACCAGTAACTTATGAGAGTATGGAGCCGGTCGCTCAGAAAGTCGTGGCGTGCTGATGAGCGTAATCTAGTCTAGGAATCAACATACAACTGAAAGATGCTGGTGTTGACCGCAATATCCTGAAACAGGATGGAAACGCGGGGGGGGGGGGGGGGAAATATATATATATATATAGTTAGTTTAGTCAACAGATCAACATCATAGCACACGGGTGTAACACGTAAGTGCTCCGTTCTACTCCTAACTGAAGCCCGAGTCCGGAGAATCTCAGCTCAGTGCACGAACTCCGTAGCACTGGCGAGGATCCTGAAATACTTTGGGTAGATTTTTAACTCGTAATTGATTGATTAAGGAACCGACATCACAGCATTCGGGGCATTCCCATTAGTGCTCCGTCCCCATCCTCAGCAGCCAGCGAAGAGTTCCGACACTAATAGTACCAGTAGCAATCTGACTATATGTTTGTTTCGCCTTTCCTCTGAGCGTCGGCCGTCGGCCAGATCCCCACGTCACTCCTTGCTGTCTCATTCTTACCAGACTATGGTGATCCATTTGCTCCTCCCAGATGTACACGTGCTCCCACAAGGCCACAACTACGTCTGCCTTATCATGAATCAACACTCCACCAAGTTTTGCAGAGCCAGCCAATCTGTTCGCCTGTTCATTCCCCAGCCCACCGGCATGCCCCGGAGAAAAGATCCAGGCGATGCTTGTCACCCGTGACCTCCGAAGCGAAGCAAGCCACTCTGCACGAAACTTGCCTGTCCTCACCTTCGTAATTCGTAATTTTGCCCGGGCAGCGCCGTTAGGCTACACTTTTTCGATTTCCAACTGCCAAGGGATGTTTTACGTGCGTAACAATACATACGGGCGTCTGATCTCACTACCTAGAGACCAGGGGTAATTTATTTTACAAGTCCACGTGAAAAATTCCGGTCCTCACCGGGGCTTGAACCCGGGACATCCAGCACTTGATGCGGACACCATACCTCGGGACCACTCAACCCCCACTCAGAGGCTCAGAAAACTAGAACATTGTATACAACAATAAGAAAGAGGCAAACGGCTTTTTTTTATCATGTGTTGAGAAGAGAGGCATTGGAGAACATCGTGACAGTCAACATTTTTGGTCACATTACGAGAAGAAATAAATTGGAGATCTTGGTGACAACTGGCAAGATTGAGGGGAAAAGTACAAGAAGAAGAACGAGAAGTAAACACCTGGATGGCTTGACCATGTGGCATGGTCAAGACAAGAACACTGAGCTGATCCACGACTGGTGATCCAGTGAGATGGCGATACATGACCGCCCAAGCTTACCAGCTTGGCACATCTTCTTCTCCTTCTGCGTTCATCCGCAGTTTTTTTTTTTTTTTTTTTTTCCCGGACGTGATTGCGTTGTGATTGTTTACAGCAGAGCTGCGTTCTTGCGCTGTTAGGCCGACACATCCGACTTCTGCGGGCATTTGTTGACCGGGTTAACCTTCCCGGGAGTTTCGTAGGACGTTTGACTCTCACTGTTGCGGTATTATCCCCCATCCCAGCTTGCCCATTTAAAACAGCCGAAGACATCCTGGTCAGCCCTCAAGGGAAGGAAGGGCAGACCATGGGCATTCCCCGCCATCCAAGGAGGCTTCCATAATTGCAGAGCCGACACATAACGCTCTGGTACTGGGCTCACCCAAGGAATCGTCACGCCCTGCACATGGCTTATTAGCCATAATTTTGATTATGTTCGTGAGGGATCTTTTAGTGGCTGCAAGGCGTGGGTACTATCTACCATCATTGTGGGGAGAAGAGTTGTATGTAGAGTGTTGGAACATCCTTCAAAACAGTCAGTAAGGCTAACATGGTCAACAAATGCCAGAAGTTAGATATCTCAGCTGAAAGGCACAAATACCTCAGCTCTACTGTCAACAAGCAAGACGTTAATTCGCCCAAACGTAAAAATCAGAAAATTGTCTCTACAGGATTTTAACTTATCCCGTTTGTTGCATTGTTATATTTCAGATGTCAACATTGGAGCGTGAAATACTCACCATGGCCGTACAAGAATTGGATCTACCAGCCAGATACGTGGTAAGTATAGCAGATTTGATTAATTACAACATGTAGTTTTTAAAGATACTCAACTGCCTGCCCAGTTAAAATCCACTGCGGAGCCTACAGGTCGACTTAGTTTTTTTGTTTTATTTACTTCCTGTGGGAAGAAGGAAATACCACAATGTGATATACGAGTAAATGGGAATATTCTTAAGCAATTGAATCGATACAGTTATCTTGGAACAGTCATAACATCTGATGGGAGATGCCTAGAAGTGATTAGAACAAGAATAGCCATTGCATAGGTAGCCTATTGCAAGATGAAAAACATACTGACTAATAAAACGATATCGATTGAAACGATAAATAGAGTGATGAAGTGCTTCATAGAACCTGTACTTTTGTATGGATGCGAAGCGTGGACAATGAGCAGCCAAGCTGAAAAACATCTGATGGCTGTGGAAATGTGGTTTCTGAGGAAAATGCAAAGAATGCCATGGACAGACAGAAAAGCCAATGAACAAGTCCTTCAAGAAACAGATGAAGATCGTAAACTGATTAGAGTCATTAGACATAGATAGTAAACATTTTTTTGGGCACGTTATGAGAATAAATGACTAAAAGTCCTTAAAAGTCGACAGGGTCGACTTCATTGCACCGTGATTTATCCCATATGGTTGGGTCTTAGAAAGCGTCGCATAAAGCACGAACTCTGTAGCTCTAGCGACGACCCACAGGAGTCTCCGAAAAATTTCACTCGTGAACCAAAGGACGCGGCCCGGAATCGAACCCACAACCTTCGGAGCCCGTTTCAAACGGCTTGACCACTTCGCCATGAAGACTCCTCTATGAAGAAATGACTTGGAGAACTTGGTGACACCTAGCAAGATCGAAGGGAAGAGACCAAGGGGACCAAGAAGTAAATACCTGGATGGCTTGGCCACGTGGCATGGTCGAGACAGAATCACGGAGCTGATCCACGGCTCTGGTGATCGAGTGAGATGGCAAGACATAACAGCCCACGCTTTCCGGCATGGCACATGATTGATTGATTGTGATGCAGACATAACCCACCAACTGCCGATTGGTCCACAACAATGTTGATCTAGCACCATTTGTCCACTCTTAAGACAAGTTAAAAATCCTTTACTTGTATGTTATATAATGCAACCGCTCACCGTGGCTCTAAAAGATGTCGCTGCGGTCGATACCACAATGCATAGCGGCGTCCGATAGATGACCGGAAGCCGCACCATCAGGGTTGCCATTATAGATATTTTATATCCTGATCTAGAGGTTTTTGCCAGCGTCTGGATACCGTTTTCTGACATTTGGATGCTGGATGCAATTCTAGATACTTTTCATTTGGAATTGGATATTGTGGATACTTTCTAAATTTTACTTTTCATTCGGTGTCATTTACCCATTTTTTTTGTGTGGTCTGGACACGCGTAAATTATGATAGATTCCATTATTTAAACTTTGAACTGACTTGGGTCAACGCTCTGGCAACCTCCCCCCCCCCCCCCCCCCGGAAATGAAAGGGCGCATAAATTATAATAACATTATTATTATTTGAACTGTAAACTCACCATGTTGCCAATTATTGCTGTGATGCCGACTTTGTGATTCTTTTTCATGTGATTTTTTTGTGATTGCTCACCTTCATATATGTCTTCCACTTTGAACAAATCTTTCTTCTTCTTCTTCTTCGTTCATCCGGAGTTTTTTTTTTTTTCGGATGTGATTGCGTTGTGCCTGTTTACAGCAGAGCTGCGTTCTTGCGCCGTTAGGCCGACACATCCGACGACTGCGGGCATTTGTTGACCGGGTTAACCTTCCCGGGAGTTTCTTAGGACGTTTGACTCTCACTGTTGTGGTGTTATCTCCCATTTTAGCTGGCCCATATAGAACAGCCAAAGACATCCTGGTCAGCCCTCAAGGGAAGGCAGGGGCAGACCATGGGCATTCCCCGCCATCCAAGGAGGCTTCCATAATTGCAGAGCCAACACACCGCGTTCTGGTACTGGGCTCACCCAAGGAATCGTCACGTCCTGCACATGACTGCTTAGCCTCACTTCCTTATATTGGGCCTTCCGTTCACCATAGGCTGTTCTTCTGGAAACCAGAAGAATGCAGTGTGCAGATGACATCCACACAGTGAGCTTTCGATTCGGACTTTTCACGTAATGGATTTGCTATCCAAGCAATATTCCATTTCGTGCCACTAGGACACTTTTTCCACCTTTTATGAAGCCCACACAGTGAGCTTTTGATTCGGACTTTCCATGTAATGGATTTGCTATCCAAGCAATATTCAATTTCATGCCGCTGGGAGGCTTTTGTAACCGACATACCTGTGGTATGAAGTGTGGCAGTCTAAATACATCTTCATGCACCTTTAGATGTCAACCTGAATGTAGTTAAAGTAAGCTGTAGTCAACTTGAGCTTGTTGATATCTCCATAGAGCTTGTCCTCAAATGAAGCAGGCGTGGGCCAATATATCTTTCTCTGTTCTGCATATATTGGGCACTCCTGCAGCAAATTTTACCAGTTCCACAATTACATTCATCAGTATCTCCTAACTTTAGTTTATTGAACAAGTGGTGTTTCAGCCTGTTATGTCCTGTGCGGAGTCTGAAGATTGCTACTTGTTCTCTTCGGTCGAGTTTGTAATATGCATCATCCTTCTGGTGGCCTGGATGCTCTGATTCCCATTTGGTTCTATAAGTGCTTTTTATAAACCTTTTTGCCTCATTATAGGTTATGTCTATGTCAGGCTGTGGTAATCGTCCACCCTCTTTTGCTAGTCTGTCAGCCTCTTCATTTCCAGGTATACTGCAATGATGATATCTATAAACTATCCTTTTCAATGGAGCGGACCTACATTATAATAGTGGTGATCTCTTTCTTCTTGTTATTCTTTTCTTCTCTGGCTCACAAGCAGTCAGCGTTGTGCATCTATCCACCTTTACACCACTGTAGGTTGGGAAATGAATTGGATGACTAAGTGTTCTCATTTATTTATCCCTCTCCTTTCTCTTTTATACCCGTGTTCAATAAGATAGAACATGTTGGCTGGGTACGTCTTAAATGATCAATGTGTTTGATCACACAAGGAGAATCTCAGTACAGTTGCACACATTATGTGGCACTTGTGGAGATCCAAATGGACACGGTTCGTGGTCCCGCATACCCTCGTTTGAAACACCGCTGAGGGTGATTTGGCAGCAGACCACCTCATGTTGGTTTTTTACAAAACGGTAGGGGTGCCGGTCATTCAGAAAGCAAGGGCAACTACTGAACGTAAACGTGCCAAGAGATCACATACAGCAGAAAATGCTGGGGTTGACTGCGATGTCCTGTAAAGGATATGCAACTAACTTATTTTTTTAAGGATCAAACACACTATATAAGGATCAAACACACTATAACTTTGTTGTTGGTAACTTTTCTTATTCAGAAATTTTATCTGGGCAGTGGCAAGAATGGCCCGCTCTTTTAGATTTTCAACAGCTGGGGCCCTTTGAGGTTTTTGCGCCTGTCTGAGAAGACTAGATGTCTGATCCGGTACCCAAGGATAAGGGGGAGTCTACTATCATTTCCCTTATTTTTGTTAAAATCCAAACACAGTGAGAAGAACCTGATCTCTGATCTACTTGTATGTGTCTGCCCTTTCAGGACAAAGCCTGTGAGTTGTTGGACCAAATTTTTGAAATGAGGCTTGCCAGAGGTCGCCGAAATACAGTTGCAGCTTGTTTAATGATTGTTGCTTTAGAACGAGGGAAGTTCAGAACATACGATGGTGAGTAATTCATGATGAATTCTATGTGATAATATTTTATAGCTAGTTTGACATAACATGCTGCTAGCTGATGATGAAAACTAAAATGGGAAATGGTTGTGATCTCTGCCAACCAAACGGAAATTATAGGTGTTGATATAATGATAAAGGACGTGAAAATAAGAATTTACAATCTGTATAGCCCAGCTGATAACGACCTTACACTTTCAAACATGAAAATAACTGACACAAACTGCATTATTGTCCGAGACTTTAATAGCCGTTCAGAAAGATGGTGATACCCAGATACTGACAAAGAGGAGATGAAGTGGAGTACTGGGAAATAGACTCAGATCTCCATCTACTCAACAAAGCAGATGACACACCATTTACTCTAGAAGATGGTTTACCACTTATATTCCAGATTTAGCTTCTGCACAGGAGACATTCTCCACAAAATCGATCGCCATGTGCTTGACCAATTAGCAGGTAGTGACCACAGACCAATCATGCTTGTAATGAATATGGAGTATGTTCCATAGGAGCACAAGCCTTTGCATCGTTGGAATTACAAACAAGCTGATTGGGACAGATTTGCCATACTAACAGACAAATATTGTGAAAACATAAATACACGAAATGGCAACATGAAACAAATGGTGGAAAGCAATAATACAGGCGGCCACCGAGTCCATTCCAAGAGGAGCAAGGAAAAATTACAAACCATACTGGACTGAAGAACTACAAATTTTGGAGGACAAAGTTGAAGATGCCAGGAAGACAGCAGAGAGAAAACAAACAACTGACGCGAACAAAGCCATCTCAGCAAAATATAAAAGAACAGTAAAAAACAACAAGAGATTGTTGGAGGGAAAAAACAGAAAATCTTAACTTTGACAGGGGTGGAAACAAACTATGAAAACTAGTGAAAGCCATGAACAATGAAGGACCCAGAAACAAACAAATAACAATTAAACAAGGAAATGCTTTGCTTACAGGAAAAAAAGGCTGCAAATGCTAATGAAACACTATGCTAATGCAAACCACATTGATATTACAACTGAACAGAAGAAAGCAATGAAAGATAAACAGACATAATAGTAATACAGAGAAAGCAGCAGAATATATTATGGTAAATCTGAAAATGGAAGAAATGGAACAGGCAATGAATACCCTAAAAAGGAGAAATCGCCAGGTAAGGGTGGAATCACAAATGAAATGCTAATAGGACTAGGCACTAAAGCAAAAAAGAAACTACTAGCAGTCCTAAATTTAAGCTGGAAGAGAGGTACAGTCCCGCAGGCATGGAAGGAAGCTATACTAATACCAGTCCCAAAGAAAGGAAAAGATCTGGAAGAACCAAATGGCTATCGACCTATCAGTCTACTTAGCTGTGGAGGAAAATTAATGGAACGCATTATCAATGGCAGGCTAACATGGCATCTGGAATAAAATCAACTCTTAACACCACACCAAGCAGGATTAAGAAAAGTACAGATCCACTGACAATCAAATAACCTATATAGCTCAGGAAATAGGGGATGCCATCTGTCAGAGACAATGTAGTTAACTTAAAGTAGGTATATGTGCATTTATTTCTGCTTGTTTGTTTTTACTTTCTAACTCTGCCTGTTTTATTTTTGCTTGATTGTCTAATTCTGTCTTCTTTATTTCGCGTTCTTGCGCTCTTTAATTTCTCTCTTGTGCTCTTTCATCTCTTTCAGTTTCTTATTTTAATTTATTCTCACTCCATTCTACTAGTTCTTTCCCTGAAAACCCACATTTGATTCCTATTTCAATGAAGTGGACTAAAGATGCCATTTTGCTTCTTTAGTAATTTACAATGAGAAAGCAAAAATGTAATCCAAATGTAATATATTAATTTCTAACTAATTACTAGTCTATTACAAAGAATGAAAATTTAAAAAAAAATTGAATGCAGATTTAGAATGTAACTCTGAAATCAAAGGAACTCTTAGCTTTTTGGAATGCCTGTAGTTCTCTTCAAAACTTGATATTACAATAACAGGGGTTGCGCCACACAGTGGATGGTGCGTGTGTAGTCTTCTTACTGCTCTTGTGGATTACTTGCTATAACAGGCCTGTCTGTGGAGAGAATAATAACAGTATCGCTGTCTACAAATTTATGTCGCAGTCTTGTCAGTCGATACTTATTCAGTTCGTGATAGTCTAGGTTATGTCTATGTAAGTATCTGGTCGATAATGTCTCTACTTTTTGTTATATGTTGTAGGGTTCATAAAGTGGACGATCCCGTATTTCTTGTCATGTACCTACTTTAAGTTAACTACATGGATTCAGGTACAATGACAAGATAAAGCTATTCTTTCGTACAGTCATTCAACACGGAGACAAGCCCATGGTCCATTCCATTCTGGAACGTTTATTTACATGGCTGTCGAACATCACCGATACAGTAGTGATCGTTTGCTGCACACAATACTCTGCCGACTTATTACAATCGAGTCGGAACTGGTAACCTAATTACATGATAGTTATATACACATTTTTAACTATGTACATACGCTCGCTCTTATACGCAATCTTGTCATTACTCTCAAATAGTGTACATCGTCTTCCTCAATCTAAGCACGCCCTGTCTCACAGTTACACCGCTGGTATTCTATCAACTATCTAGCTCAGCAGTCTGAATAACTTTCAATCGTCTTCCCAATCTGATACAGGCGGTCCACTTGCAAACACGTCCGTCTAAGTCGCTAGGCTAATACCGCCTGTCCGTACTCGGTCCGGTCTCTCTTATCACATGGTCAGTGGTGCCGTGTTACCTCACTTGGTCCGCCTGTCTCGAGTCTGTACTGCGTTACAGTCTCACTTGTCCTTGACCCCTTGTTGTCTGTCAACAGACGTGACCTGTCTCAGTACATTTATCTACCTGTCTCCTACTACAGTCCCTGTTACCTGACTGTCTCTATTCTGTACAGTCCTGTCTGTACTGTCTCTAGTGTTTCACATGCATTTATTTATCTGACACCTTCCAAGAGAAAAAGCACACGCTAGCGGTCTGGATAGATTTAGAAAAAGCATTTGATAAAGTATAGAAGGAAGGACTTAAAGTAAAACTGCAAAAAATGCATGTTTGTGGGAAAATGTACACATGGATCAGCCACTACCTTGAGAACAGAACTGCCAGGACAAAAGTACAAGGACAAACCAGCAAAAAGATGCTATTGGAGCAAGGTGTCCCCCAAGGGGGAGTTCTTTCACCAACATTATTCCTAGCATTCTAACCTGCTTCATCAGCGGTGGTTATTGTTGAGAGCCGTAGTTGTGTGTATTGTTAGTCCTAATTCCTACTGGTTTTATTGGTTCGTCGGATAGATTTGTTTTGTGCTGGTCCTGGTAAAGACCGGTCCTTGGTTGGGCCTACTGGGGCCCGCATTCTCTCGTTTGTTGGCTTCTTTTCTCTGTTAGCACTGCTACGTACTTGTCGCTTCTTGTGTTATTCTCATCGTGGCTAGTCCCGGTCATGTCCAGTCCTCATAAGGACTCGATGTAGGCAAGGGAAGAGCATTAAAGTGCAAGTCTCAAGTTGTCCCCCTGGTCAGCGGCCCGAACTCCTTTACGTTTGTGATTTGGCATTTTTCTTCATCGCGTGTGGGTGTGGTGTGGCAGCAAGATGACCAGGTCTTCCTGTCCTCTCAGCTCAGGTGCTCTACCGGAAGAGCCAACCCACCTTCCTGCCATTCACCCCGCTAGTTTGTTTGTTTGTTTGTTTTGATTTTATTACGTACATAGATTTAAAAAAAAAACATATAAAAACATGCACAAGTACAAACAAACACACATATATACATATATACAGTGCAGGGAGGTTATACAGTCTTCCCTGCTCTGCATAGGAACTGTCTGACCAGTCGCTGTGTTTCCGGGTTGCTGTTTATGTGCAGGCACTCCGTCATTGTCATTGGGTTCCCAGTTTTGACGAAGTGCTCTCTCAGGTCCCTTCGCTCTCTATTGTACTTGTCGCATACTAGTAAGTAGTGTTCGATGGTGTTGTTTTCTCGGCACTCTCTGCAGTATGGGTTTTCTCTTGTGTCTTTCCAGTTGCCTAGTCTGACATCACAGAAAATTTTCCAGCCAGAGTACACACAGCCTCCTTTACAGATTACCAAGCCATATGGACATCTGAAGAATATATTAGTACAGCTAACAGCAGAATACAGCAAGCCTAATTAGAGGAGGTCAAAAATCATGGCTAGTGAAGAGAAAACAACAGGCACAGTGTTCTCCCTCTCAAATAAAACTCAGCATCCTAAGCTGGTATTGAATGGAAAAATATTGCACCATGAAGAAAATCCAAACTATCTAGGAGTTACCTTTGATCGTCGCCTGACATGGAAGACACAGGTTGAGAACAATCAAACAAGAGCAAGGCAAAGAATGGCAATTATGAAAAAGCTTGCTGGTACAACGTGGAGAGCAGATGAGAAAGTTCTCAAGAATTTATACACTGGACGGGTGAGGCCAGTACTGGAATAGGCATCGCAGGTGGGCAACAGCAGCTAAGTCAAACTTTAACAAAATAAGTAGAGTCCAAAATCAAGTCATGCTGCTCATAACTGGAAGCCTGAAGACAACGCCTATTAACGAACTAGAAAAGATTACTTGTTTACAACCAATGCATGATAGAAGAGATAGTAGAGCCCAGCAACAAGCAGAGAAATTTAGAAGATTGACAGACCACCCCATGTATAAAAGGTTTAGTGGTTTAGAAAGGGAAGACTGAAGCGTAGCAACTTTGTAGAAACTTCAAAAAAGAAAGATTTGGACATATCCTATACATCAACAGTGAAACCCATTGAGGCGATGCTAACCCTAAAAAATTAAATTCTATAATATTTAATTTCTATGTTCTGTTATGGTATAGGGTTTGATACTGAAGACTGATGATTGATAAAATACTGTCAAATTGACTTTGTAAGTAACGGTTGCCATGGAAACTAAGATAAACAGTGGCCATATTGGATTTCTTAACTATGATCTAAAACATTAATTTTTTAAATCACAGGCTTCATTGTTTTTATTCTTGTACAGAAATAGAACCGTTATATTCTGTCAGAAGGTTTTAATGATATCCCTTAGCATTTTTTTCTTCATAATTAAAAATAAATTTTAACATTTTCATTGACAATCTATTTTGTCTTTTTTACTACTGCACAAAAACTAAATCATAGTTTTACAAATGCTCTTGACAAATTGTACATAATACAATGAAGAATAAGTGTGTCAAGTATCATTGTAATGTGACACTTAGTTTTTGAAAAAAAATTGAAACAACGTAAAAAAAATATGGCAAAATGAGAAAACGGGGAAAAACAAATTATGTTCAGGGTTTTTTTTAATACTAAAAAAGTTATCTTAGGGTCAAATTCAGACTTTTCTGTAATGTTTAAGTTCTGGTAGGCTTTTCGGTGCTGACGAGCATTTGCCAGTTATTGACTTCGTGATTTCTTATGTTGAGCAGATGATTGTATGTTAAACTTCTTGGAACAAGGCATTTTTCAATTCGCGTGTGCGAAGCGCTTAGTTTGCCAAGCGGTTGCCGAGCGAAAACACAACAAAACGGCCATCTTGGAAACCCACGTGATCAGTTTCCGCCAACGGGGATTGCGCATTCGGCGAGGTGTTCCATATATTGGAGTCTCCCCCGATGTGTCTCCACCTTGCCGCGGTGGGGGAGCTTGTGTGTCCCTCTGACCCCATGTGCTTGCCGATGGATGAAAACTACATATCGGACAGCTTATGGGATAAGGGCCAGACTAAGAGAGACACAACCTGCTGCTCTGCGGGTTAGACTGAGGTGAGGATAACAGTCAGACGTTTAAATCAGGCGCACGAAGGTAGAAGTTCTTGGTCCGGACAAAACACTTAAGGCTCCCTGTCGATGGCTGTGGCTGAATGACTCTAAGCCACAAACCCTCGGATAAGAGGGCCGGGCAAATACCGTCCTACCGAAAAATAGAGGCGTGATACTGAGCAAGCTACATGCTCAGGTCTGATACAAGTTCGAAGGCTCTCAGCTGGGGGATATGAGAGATCCCCGGATGAGAGGGCCAGGCCGTTTCTCGGTCACTGCTGCAAGAAGGTAAGGTGCTGAGCTGGCAGCACATGTAGCCTACCTTGTGAGCGAGTACAAAAAAGTCAGAAAAGTGCCCCAGTCGAAGGAAATGGTTACGAAAACTGTCTGTATCTAACTCATAGAGAGTGTAGACAAAAGTGGAAGAACGTCTCAATGACGCGAAATGGAACGCACGGCGAGCGAACCTATTGCGTTGTCCGAAGTCAAAAATAAAAGCTTACCGAGTGGATGTCGCTCCAGCGATCAGTGGAAAGCGAGACTCCCAACACATGGAAGTGAGGAACTAAAGCAGCCGTGAGCAGGACGTGGCAACTCCTCGGGTGAGCCCAGTCTCAGAGCAATATGTGCCGGCTCTGCAATTATGGAAGCCTCCTTGGATAGCCAGGGAAAGCCCATGATCTGCCCCTGCCTTCCCTTGAGGGCCGACCGCGATGTCGTTGATCGTTTTATCTTGACCAGCTGAGAATGCCGCTCTTGTTCGGAACAGCTCTGACTAGGTAGTTTTCCGAATGTCTGTCGTGCCTGGAACAGCTCTGACGGGCGCAACGACAAGCACATGTCCGAAAACTCGCTGAGTGGATGCCGTCTGCAAACCTGTCTGGTTTGTGCGGGAATGGCCGGGGGAAAACGAAATGACCAATATATTGAAGTGAGGATTTAAAGCAGCCATGAGCAGGACGTGACGATTTACCTCGGTGAGCCCAGATCCAGAGCGTTATGTGTTGGCCCTGCAACTATGGAAGCAACCTTGGATGGCGGAAAATGATATGGACTGTCCCTGCCTTCCTTTGAGGGATGACCGTTGTCTTCGACCGTTCAACCTTGGCCAGCATGGTTGTAGATGGCACCACAAAAGTGAGAGTCTCCCAGGTATGCTACCTGGTCAAAAAAGCACGCTATTGTCGGATGTGTTGGCCTACGGGTTTCGGCCCAAGGGCGCATAACAGACACACCGCAATCACATCTGAAAAAACACTCCGGATGAACGAAAAGAAGAAGAAGAAGATATATTGGAGTTTCTGGAAGATTATTGATTCGAAAGAAACCGTCGTTCACAGAAGAGCTCTCAATTAAACGAACCCGAAGTTTAACGAACAATTGGGGGAGTTCGTGACCTTTACACTGATGTATGAAACACGTGGAACGCGCGTAGGCGAGATATCGTTGCTATGGTTTGAAAAATCGTCAATTTCGTTACAATTTTCAATAATTAGACAATTCTACACCTAGGGTGGGTTCAGTAAAATATGAATATTGCATTAAAATAAAAGTTTTTAAAGAAAAACAAGTGCCGAATCTGATAGAAGACATACTAAGGTGTTTAGAAATGAACTATTCCAAAAATAGCCACACTGACCAAAAATCTATATTTTTTTTAGGATAGTATCACCTTGACAGTGCACACAAGTTCCCAGCATGGAGACCGCAGCAACTGCCTGAGATGATAGAAAACATTCCTGGTATTGAGAAAAAGAACACTCCAAATGAAACAGAAAGAAGAAAAATAGCCCTAAACTACATAAAAGAACATTACACAAGTAGCAATTGGACCCATGCATATACAGATTTTTTTTTTTTTTTTGTTGCGTATCCCTTACGGGACGTTGCAGTCAACACCAGCATTTTCAGCTGCTGTTGATGTACTAGGCAAGTGTTACGTTCAGTAGTTTGCCATTGCTTTCTGAACGACCGGTCTCTATACCTTTTTCGAAAAAACCAGCACCGCCGTGTTTCGAACCCGGGTATACGGGCTCACAAACCGCGTTCGCAAGCCCTTCAGCCACATATACAGATAGGTCAGCCAAAAATTGAAAAGAAAATGGAGGAGGAGGAATTCTCCTAAATTTAAAAAAATGGAGTGAAAAAACAGTCAGTGGCAACTGGAAAATTTTCAAGAAACTTCTAAAGCAGAGGGAGAGGCTTTGAAAACTGCAGCAGAAATGCTCTTGATGGAGGAAAATAAAGAGAAGCAAATAAATAGCTATTTTCACAGACACAAAGTCAGCTGTCTCAATACTGAAGAGCAAAAACAGCACAGAACTAGCAGACCTCGGAGCAGCACTCCATGGGCTATGCCAGAAGTCCAAAAAGTTGTAATACACTGGATCCCATCACATTGCAGTATATCTGGAAATGAAGAGGCTGACAGACTGGCAAAAGAAGGTGGACGACTACTTCAGCCTGACATAGACATAACCGATAATGAGGCAAAGAGGTTTATAAAAAGCACTTTTAGAACCAAATGGGAATCAGAGCATCCAGGCGACCAGAAATATGCATATTACAAACTCGACCAAAGTAAACAATCTTAAGACCTCGCACAGGACATAACAGGCTGAAATACCACTTGTTCAATAAACTAAAGATAGGTGATACTGATGAATGTAATTGTGGAACTGGAAAATAACAGCTAAACTTTTGCTGCAGGAGTGCCCAATATTTGCAGAACAGAGAAAGATCTTTTGGCCCACACCTGCTTCATTTGAGGACAAATGAACGAATGAACAAAAATCTTTATTTTCAAAGGGTTGAGAATTGGGCACGCAGGCGGTCTGACATTCTGCCCTTATTTTCTATTTCCTCTTATACTTTCTCTCATTCAACATCACTTATGAAGCAAATTTTTTACAACAAAAGAACAATAAGCATAAAAACGCATGAAAAATAATCAATAACAAATGACTCACTGAGGCAATTCTTAACATGGGCATTATAAATACCTAAGGAGGGTGTAACGTGCCATACATATGGGAGTGTGTTTTTTGGCTAGCTGTCGTTTGAGATAATTTACCATTATTATTGTCTTTTTTTTTGGGGGGGGGGGGGGGGATGTAGTCTGTACTGAGATATTGTTCAAACAGGTTGCGAATGTATGTATAATGATTGGTGGTGTCTTTGATTTCTTGTGGAAGATTGTTCCACAACTGAGTGGCAGAGTATGCTAAGCTCTATGGAGGTGTGATAAGCTGTATGACAAGCTGTATGGAGATGTCAACAAGCTCAAGTTGACTGCAGCTTTCTTTAACTGTATTCAGGTTGACATCTAAAGGTGCATGAAGATCTTAGCCTGCCGCAATTCATGCCACATGTATGTCGGTGGCAATAGCGTCCCAGTGGCACGAAATGGAATATTGTTCGGATAGCAAATCCATTACGTGGAAAGTCCAAATCCCCGGGAAGGTTAACCCGGTCAACAAATGCTCACAGAAGACGGATGTGTCAGTCTAAAGGTGCAGTATCGCAGCTGCGCTGTAAACAGACACAACGCAGTCAAATCCAAAGAAAAGACTCTGGATGAATGAAGAAGAAGAAGAAGAAGAAGAAGAAGAAGAAGAAGAAGAAGAAGAAGAAAAAGAAGAAAAGATGTCACTAGGCATTATAGATTGCTATTACTAATAAAAATGTAGACACAGTTGTTAAAATTTATCTTTGTTTCATGTCTGGAACAGAAGTGTTCAAAGCATTCCACATAGACCAGTCTAACTTTCTTAAAGAACTAAACTCGATAAAAGCCAGATGTGGAAGAAAGGTGCCAACTGCTACAATGGAAGACTTGGCCGTAAGTCATTATTTCATATTGTCATAGGTAGAGAACTTGGAGAGTAAGTATGAACTCATAGACGAATTATATTAGTATTAATTGATTGATTTGTTGATTTTGTTGATTATTTAAACTTTAAAATAATATTTCAGTTTAATGTTTTGGGAACTTAAATATTTGCATGATAACAGCTAAATTCTAACAAACTGGATGGTTTCACGGCAGATCGGTGGAAACCTATGTTGCTTTGTCGGTATGGTATTTCTTTTAAAACATCACGAACCCCTGGCACCGCACTGCCATAGCGACCGTGGGAAAACACTGACTGAAATTTTGTATGATTTTGTGTTGTTGGAAATTGGGTGAAGAGCCTTGCTAATATGTGGTGGATTTGGTGGGTTACCACTGTATGGCAATATGTGCTTTCATCTATGTATAACCTTTAAAAAAAAGTTATGAAGGGTCGGAAGTCAGTCCAAGACAAATAGGGGGGAAAGAGGCAACATTTATGAAACAGCCGCTGATGTGAAGTTTAAGTTGAGTTGAGTTAAGAACCGACATCACTGCACTCAGGACATTCTCATAGTGCTCCGTCCCCTCGTTCAACAGCCAGCGAAGAGTCATACTACTAATCGTTCCCACCACTAACTGATTAAAAGTTCTCCTGATCTTCCCTCTCAGTTTTGAGATTCTTCCAGAACCCCTGCAATCTCATTCTTTCCACATATGGGTTCTCAATCTGTTCCTCCGCCTTCTTCACCTTGTCTCACAAGCGCACGACCACCTCCCCCTTGTCCATAGGCAAACTACCACCAAGAGGTGCATTCCCTGCTAGCCTATCAGACTGTTCTGTGAAGTTTAATCTATATTTCAGCTTGGATTCCAAAGTGAACCTGTAATTTCGCACAACTTGTCTGACCAGTCAAACTACCCTGCAGAGAGAATCACAACATTTGGCCTCGTGGTGGCCCATCCGACCTGAAGGTAGAGTTCTACTGGAAAGCCAGCACCCCTCATGCAATATAGAAGGGTCGTCAGTCGACAAATGAAGATTGTCTCCAACCAACCCGCAGACCGTTGATTTCTTTCACCTTACAGACTGGCAGCTTTTCAGATCCTGAGGATTTACAAATATTTTTTTGGGGTTAGACCAGCGTTCATAACCCAGATGGTTACTTAGTATCTCCTCACTTTAGAAAAGAACAGAAAATATAAATAAACGTGAATTGGTGGGGGACTGACAGATGTAAATCTTGGCATCTAACCTCCTCCTTCCCACTCCTGGGGGATATGAAGACTAGCTACCTTTAACTTTTTTAAAGGGACATTTCCATCTGTGAGTTTTGGTATCTAGGGACTTGGGTCTCTTTTCAACCTATGCAAGACTTTTGTCCCGAGTTTTCTCTCTACAATCTGGAGTGTAAGGGAACTGACCCTGCACCCAGAACAAAACACCTGTGTGGGAAACAGACTTCTGACATATTGGAAGGCCTATCCGGGCTATAATTTAGTCATATCACTGACATAATGGTTGCCTGTCCAGGAGCTAATTAGTCAACTAACATATTGGACGTCATCAGGAATATAATTTATCAACATTATAACCCAAACAAAATAAATTATACTGATAACATAAATTCCTTAAAATATTGATATAATCCAATATTCCACTAATAATGTAATATGTATTACATTACGCAATAATTTCTAATAATTGTTATATTATAATGCTAACTATATACTATTTATTCTTACATTACTAATTTATAAATTAGTATTTCAATATAATTCTACTATAATATCACAGAATATTTACTATCTGTGTTTTAAGATCCATCAATGTAAAATAAATACTTTGTAGTAACTGCTAACTATTCTTATCGTAATTCACAAACACAATATTTTTTAATGAATTATTCTTTCTAATTATTAAACTCCCTATTATTTAGCTATTAACTTTCTTAACATAACGTTTTCATATCAGCCAACGCAATGAATCACACCTAAATAATCTACACGCAACTTATGTCACAAAATTATGTAATAATATTTATTTAACTATTCCTTCTCAGCTGTAGTACCTAATTTAAATATGTTTATCAATCGTTTCGATCATTCCTAAATAACATACTTTTGCATGATTATTCTACTACACAACAAGTAATTACTGACACATCACTCTCGAATAGTAACAACTCCTAGTATCTACACAATGTCTACACACAATCCACAAGTACACCATTCTGTAAGGTATCGCACAGTTTTTCTTAAATTAAAATGTTTATAATATAACCTGATTCTAAGCTGTTCATAACATAATAATATAATATTTTTATTCCTAACTCATTTATGATCATCAGACTTAATATCTACTGTCCCCCAGGAATGCTAACCTGGTCAAAACAGCATGCTAAAAGTCGGATGTGTTGGCCTGAGGGTTTCGACCCAAGAGTGCCTAACTAGACACGCCACAATCACATCTGAAAAAACACTCCGGATGAACGCAAAAAAGAAGACGAAGATATCTACCGTCCACATTGTTCTAATCTCTATCACTGAATAGACACTGTCCATCACCATATTTTGTAAACAATATCCATACTGCACATTTCTGCAAGTAAAGTTCAATTATGTAATCTTTTTTTTTTGTTTTGTTTTGTATATCCTTTACAGGACATCGCTGTCAACACCAGCATCTTTCAGCTGTATGTTGATTTCTTGGCAAGAGTACGCTCAGTAGTTTGCCATTGCTTTCTGAGCGGCCGGCTCACATACCCCGTAAGTTACCGATGCGATTCGAACCACTGCTGATTCTCACCGTCATCACGTTATCTACGAGATTACGGAGAAAAGTCATAACCTCTAAGCCACGAAGCCGGCAATTATCTAATTACATCGTGCAAATAGTTTATGCATCACCATGTTACTGGCTTGCCAGCTTCCTGGCCTAGAGGTTAGCGACTTTTCTCTGTAATCTCGTATACTATTGTAAGTAACGTGACGACGGTGAGAATCAGCAGTGGTTCGAATCGCGTCGGTAACTTAGGGGTATGTGAGCCGGCTGCTCAGAAAGCAATGGCAAACTACTGAGCATAATCTTGCCAAGAAATCAACAATCAGCTGAAAGATGCTGATGTTGACAGTGATGTCCTGTAAAGGATATGCAAAACATTAAAAATGTTACTGGCTTACAATATCCAGATAATATTACACAGTTCTTATTTTTAATTGTATGCTGTTAGTAATAACAATGTTTCAATAATTTACACTATCAAATAACAAATTATGTAATTTGAATTACTTTAATGTTTTTTTCATTTGTTGACATGCAACCATTAACTACACAATTTGTTTGTAAATAAATGTATTTCCCATAGATACGGAACTAAGATCTATCACACAGTCCAAAATAATGTAATTAACACAAGTCTTTTGCAATTAAAACTGTTACTGTTTACACTATATAAAATATTCAGTTCTAACAATTAGAATCCCACAACATAGTTCTCCATGTTTTGATTCCACACGTTGTGACTCCGACATGACTGGCAATGGGAAAGCTCTGTCACGTGGTCCAGTGTCATTTGGGATCTTCAGGATTTTATTACGGCTGACCTTGTGCATCTTCTCAATGTTTGTTTTCCAATTTCACTGTTGCGTGCTTGCTGTTACAATTTCTGACAATTGCCTTGATAACTTAAGTTAATATTTATTTTCTTGAAATGTCTATGTTCACAGTAGTCGTTGCACACTAGTACTGTGTAGCACACGCAAGGACGTAATAGGGATTTCTTGTGTGTTGCCACACATTTCGTGGAGTCTATTTTTGTATAAGTTGAAAATAACTTCTCTAATTGCAGTCAGCCTGAGAGGTTCTCGAACTTTCGTCAGCTTTCTCTGTTGTCATTATTAGTCTCAAATTCAAATTTTATCACCACAGCGAGCAATTAGATTAACTGTCCGTATGCTCAAACTAGTCTGTGGTCTTTAGTAATTAATATGTTGTAATGTTATAGTTTTTCACCACTTATGAATTCTTTAATATGTTTGTAACTGTTCTTCGTACATTCTTAATTTTAAAATTTATCTGTAAATGTTTATATCTTTAACACACATCTACACATGTTGACAGTTCTTTACTTTTGATAGAACAACTTCAAGATCTTTTCCTACTGTGCATTTCATAGTTTAACGTTTGTCCTTCAACTTTCATGTTTATAAGTGTTGCACTTCACAAGGTCTGTTATAGATGCACTTTCATACTTGACCTTACCTGGATCATGGCACTCACAATGATAAACCGTTTCTATTTCCAGGGTCGTTTCTGTGAAAAACTGAACCTTTCCCTGGCAATAAAAGATGTTGTTCTTTTCATCGCAAGAATCCTAAGACACAAGTAAATAATTCTCATTATAATTGTTTGTCTTATTGTCTTATTGTTGATGTTGAAACATTCCATACATTATACATTTTTAATGCTGCATGCTGCCTCTGTGGTGAAGGGGTCATGGACGCAGTTTGGAATCCCACATACCTCGTTCGAAACATAGCTGTGGGCGATTTGGCAGCAGACAATTTTATCAAATTGTATGAGTGTTGGTTGTTTAGACATCAATGGCAAAGTACTGAATGTAAACTTGCTATGAAATCACAAACAGCTAAGAATGCTGAGGTTGTCTGCGACATCCTGTAAAGGATATGCAACTAACTACCCCATCATCATCATCATCATATGACCTCCAAGTGGTGTAGGCTGGTGTATATCTCCACAGACCTCAGTCCCTGGTGTACTAGATCAGTTCTGTTGATGTTATTCCTCTATGCCCCATGCACGTCCATCTCCCCCCCCCCCCCTCTCTCATGGTGTCAGCAGTGTACTGCCCCAAGCATGTCCCCCCTCATGGTGTCAGCAGTGTACTGCCCCAAGCATGTCCCCCCCCCCCCCCCCCCCTCATGGTGTCAGCAGTGTACTGCCCCAAGCATGTTCACCCCCCCCCTCTCATGGTGTCAGCAGTGTACTGCCCCAAGCATGTCCCCCCTCATGGTGTCAGCATTGTACTGCCCCAAGCATGTCCACCCCCCCCCCCCCCCCCCTCATGGTGTCAGCAGTGTACTGCCCCAAGCATGTCCACCCCCCCCCCCTCATGGTGTCAGCAGTGTACTGCCCCAAGCATGTTCACCCCCCCCCTCTCATGGTGTCAGCAGTGTACTGCCCCAAGCATGTCCCCCCTCATGGTGTCAGCAGTGTACTGCCCCAAGCATGTCCACCCCCCCCCCCCTCATGGTGTCAGCAGTGTACTGCCCCAAGCATGTCCACCCCCCCCCCCTCATGGTGTCAGCAGTGTACTGCCCCAAGCATGTCCCCCCCCCCCCTCATGGTGTCAGCAGTGTATTGCCCCAAGCATGTCCACCCCCCTCATGGTGTCAGCATTGTACTGCCCCAAGCATGTCCACCCCCCCCCCCCTCATGGTGTCAGCATTGTACTGCCCCAAGCATGTCCCCCCCCCCCCTCATGGTGTCAGCATTGTACTGCCCCAAGCATGTCCACCCCCCCCCTCTCATGGTGTCAGCAGTGTACTGCCCCAAGCATGTCCACCCCCCCCCCCTCATGGTGTCAGCATTGTACTGCCCCAAGCATGTCCCCCCCCCCTCTCATGGTGTCAGCAGTGTACTGCCCCAAGCATGTCCACCCCCCCTCTCATGGTGTCAGCAGTGTACTGCCCCAAGCATGTCCCCCCCCCCTCTCATGGTGTCAGCAGTGTACTGCCCCAAGCATGTCCACCCCCCTCATGGTGTCAGCATTGTACTGCCCCAAGCATGTCCACCCCCCCCCCCCTCATGGTGTCAGCATTGTACTGCCCCAAGCATGCCCCCCCCCCCCCCCCCCTCATGGTGTCAGCATTGTACTGCCCCAAGCATGTCCACCCCCCCTCTCATGGTGTCAGCAGTGTACTGCCCCAAGCATGTCCACCCCCCCCCCCCTCATGGTGTCAGCATTGTACTGCCCCAAGCATGTCCCCCCCCCTCTCATGGTGTCAGCAGTGTACTGCCCCAAGCATGTCCACCCCCCTCTCATGGTGTCAGCAGTGTACTGCCCCAAGCATGCCCACCCCCCCTCTCATGGTGTCAGCAGTGTACTGCCCCAAGCAAGTCCCCCCCTCTCATGGTGTCAGCATTGTACTGCCCCAAGCATGTCCCCCCCCCTCTCATGGTGTCAGCAGTGTACTGCCCCAAGCATGTCCACCCCCCCCCCTCTCATGGTGTCAGCAGTGTACTGCCCCAAGCATGTCCACCCCCCCCCCTCATGGTGTCAGCATTGTACTGCCCCAAGCATGTCCCCCCCCCCTCTCATGGTGTCAGCAGTGTACTGCCCCAAGCATGTCCACCCCCCCTCTCATGGTGTCAGCATTGTACTGCCCCAAGCATGTCCACCCCCCCCCTCTCATGGTGTCAGCATTGTACTGCCCCAAGCATGTCCCCCCCCCCCTCATGGTGTCAGCATTGTACTGCCCCAAGCATGTCCCCCCCCCTCATGGTGTCAGCATTGTACTGCCCCAAGCATGCCCCCCCCCCCTTCTCATGGTGTCAGCAGTGTACTGCCCCAAGCATGTCCACCCCCCCCCCCCTCATGGTGTCAGCATTGTACTGCCCCAAGCATGCCCCCCCTCATGGTGTCAGCATTGTACTGCCCCAAGCATGTCCACCCCCCCCCCCCCCCCCCTCATGGTGTCAGCATTGTACTGCCCCAAGCATGTCCACCCCCCCCCCTCATGGTGTCAGCATTGTACTGCCCCAAGCATGTCCCCCCCCCCCTCATGGTGTCAGCATTGTACTGCCCCAAGCATGTCCCCCCCCCCTCATGGTGTCAGCATTGTACTGCCCCAAGCATGTCCCCCCCCCCCCCCCCTCATGGTGTCAGCATTGTACTGCCCCAAGCATGTCCCCCCCTCATGGTGTCAGCAGTGTACTGCCCCAAGCATGTCCCCCCCCCCCCCCCCCTCATGGTGTCAGCATTGTACTGCCCCAAGCATGTCCCCCCCTGTCAACAACTCAACTGACAGGCCTCATCGGGTACTTCTCACACACCCATACAAGACAACTTGCAAGTCGTGTGGGAGGCAAAATGCATGGTCCATTTTATTGCCGTTGGCTCGCTTACAAGCGGTAAACAGTCGCTAATGCAATACACAATATACAGCCACAGAATTATCTAACACAAACTGCTAACCCCATGCTAGTTCTATCTATTAGTGAACACAAAACTCCTAACGCTATTCTAAACGATGTGAACGCCTCAAGTCCAGTCTCCCGTCTGCCTAACCTCTCTCCCGTGGTTCCCCACCACGCGGGGTGACCTTCACCTTCGTGCGTGTTACCTCACATCGCACTCTGCTGGCAAACGTGGCCTGTTGAGTGTCTACTCAACTGTGCTATGGCTTCACGAGGTGTGGTACTATCGTGATTAGAGTGCTAACTCTCTGAACACCGCCTGCGTGTCTCATGAGGGAGTGGCTAACCCTCTCCTATTACCTCATCTCCCCTGCCCTTGCCTCGGGCACCGTATCTCCTCCTGGTCTCTTCAGGGTTGACCGCTCTCCCTGGCGGAGGGGATGCGGTCGAGTCTTTGACACACACCCACCCCTCTTGTGTTGCGTCATCAACTTTCACTCATTGGTTGTGTCGCAAGAGGTTCCTAAACAAAAAATTAGTGTCTCTAATTTTTGTCAAAGACTCTAGATAACCTGGCTTTGGGCATTTCAATAGACTATTAATAACTATTGTCACAATGTAGCAAAGCCTTACTTGGCTACTGGCAATCGCCACAAACTTGACTGGTTGGCGTGAGCCCCTTCTCACATGCTATATTATATTTATCAGAGGTATGTCTGAACCGGACCGTTGTCTTATAAGACCTGCCCTCACATAGTAAATTAACTTACTACCCATACAAAGTTGACTTTCTTAGGGTCAACACATGAATTATTTCATGTCCCCCATATAATATTTAACAACCATTCTACAAGAGTGTGTGCGACAGGCTTTACCTCCTTCGCTTCCGCGCGTAAGACTTTATTTCACTGTTAATTTAGTTCTTCGTTGTCTATTATGTCCCCTGGCCCCATAGTTATCTGTCTTTGATTTACAAATAGTGTATGCAATTTATATGTTTGTTTTTCTGTTTGTTTGTGTGTTTGGATGTAATAAATCTACTAATCTAATTTCTATCCTCTATTTATAAATTCTATGTGTATGTATGTTAGTTTTTTGAGTGTCATAATTTGGTTCAATGTGGCCACAAACAGGTGTATAACACTAATTCGTGACTACATTCACTTGTTATGAAACCCAAAATACTGTAATCTAAGTTCTAAACTATATTACAGACAACACATTCACACTAACACAATTTCACTAACGAAAACTTTACATTCTAACATACCATTCTAATTCTATAACTAAGTATTTAATGTGTTACCTAAATTTATTAAATTTGTTATGTTAATTATATGATATGATTATATTACTTCTTATTTTTTCCTAATCTAAGTGATGTAATCTAACTATTTAAATGCAATTGTTGTGATGTGAGTTATGTACCTTAATTAAATGGATTATGTGACCACAATTTATGTACTTTTCTAAATACTATGCTAAATAATGTTTTTAAATGCACAAAGGAATTATATGAGTGATGTTCTTAATTTAACTGGTGTAAATGCTGTATGTTACCTTATTTACTCTTTTTAATCTATTATGATGTCAAATGATGATACTAATAAATGGTAATATTTGACAGATGGTATGGTTTCATTAAGATGGAATAAACTAACTACAATGAAACTAAGTGAAATATAACAATCTAAATGGTACTATTCATATCATAAATTTAATTTAACTTGTAATAAACTATTCTTATGTCTAAACTAATATTCTAATCTAATTTTAATGGGTTAATTACTGTACTAACTATATTATTAAAATAAATGAGAACTGTTATAGTTCCTAACCTACATCTAATTTATCACTATCTTAAAATATTATATTACATATCATAATAAGTTTATATACATAGTATTCGGTTTCCACAGGTTAGTAGTTGCCTTCATGTATGTACAATGGTTGTATAGGCATAATATAACCATACACTTTGCCTGGGTATCTGAAATACACAGTCATCTTAATGTTCTCTCGGTAGTGCACGTGTAGAGTTCGCTGGTGTCGTAGCTCTGTCTTTTCGTGTCTGTAATTAAGCACTGTTCTGACACTGTTTTCTGCGGTTCATATATATGATACACCGGAATGGAGCTTAGTTGGAAATGAGCTGTCCTAGTTCACACGGTGGTATCTAAGTATAGCAGCACAGTTCTTAATCTGATGTCTACGGACATATGATAGTTCAGTGTTTTGGTACATGATTACGCCAATAATGTGGATATGTATGTAAGCTATTTTACATCTTATATTATCAAATATTCATGTACCAACCATCACTCTACATTTAACTGTTGGATCTCAGGTATTTCTACCCCAGATGGTCTGCTAAGGGTATCAGCCAGAATATTATCCTTACCCTTGATATGTTCTATACTAAATGTATAGTTTTGCAAAATAAGAGACCACCTGTATATCCGGTCATTTCGATGCACACCACTCTGGATGACCGTGATGGGAGAATTGTCGGTCTGGATAATGAAGTGCACACCCGCCAGAAAGCGGTGGAGCTTTCTCACTGAGTAGATGACGCTCAGGGCCTCCAGTTCTGCTATCGAATATCTGGACTCGGTAGGTGTTATCTTACGGCTCACGTAGCAAATCAGATGGAAGATGCCCTCATAAAATTGGCCTAGGACTGCAGCGATGGAGATCCTGCTGGCATCTGTCCTAAGATAATAAACGAGCCCAGGGTTAGGCAAGCGGAGGATGGGAACATTACTAAAAAGAATTTTCAATTTTGACAATGCAGAAATTAATAATGCATCTTTCACATCCAATTTTACTGATGCTTTTAGCACATTAGAAAATACACTTGTAATTTCAGCTAGGTTTGGAATAAATTTACTGTAGTAATTAACTAATCCTAAAAGACTTCTAACCTGCTTTTTCGTAGTAGGCATGGTTAGATTCATAATTTTTGTAATAATCCTATTGTCAGTCTTCAGTTGACCTTGAGAGATGACATGACCCAAAAATTCAATTTCTTTTAGGCCTAATTCGACTTTGCTCGGTTTGACAGTGAGACCGAAGAGTCGCAACCTATCAAAGACATGTCTCAGTTTCAGTAAGTGTGTAGTCCAGTCTTCAGTATGGACACATATATCATCTATATAGGTCACAGTATTCGTCACTCCATGTAATAGATCTCTAGTTAAGCGTACGAAAGTGGCAGGAGCATTTCGAAGTCCGAAAGGAAGAAATCGCCACTCGTATAGTCCTAAAGGGGTTGAAAACGCAGTAAAATGCATAGATTGAGGCTGCATAGGGACCTGCCAATATCCCTTAGTAAGATCTAGTTTTGAAAAGATTTTTGAAGTAGACATGTCCAAGATAAGATCTTCGCAGGAAGGAATAGGTTCTGCGTCGATCTTAGTGATGTTATTGAGTTTTCGATAGTCTACGCACAGACGAATTGTGGAATCCTTCTTCTTAACTAGGACGATTGGAAAAGAGTACTCAGATGTAGACTTTTGGATAATCCCGCTAGCTTCTAAATTAAGAATTTCCTTATTTAGATTTTCCCTATAGCTGAGTGGGATAGAGTACGGCCTACATTTAATAGGCTTAGAATCCGAAAGAAGAATGGAGTGTTCGATTCTGTCCGTCCTACCTGGGATGTCAGAGAATAAGTCTTTGTATTCAGTAACTAACTCCACTAATTGTCGTCGTTGAATGTCTGTTAGTCCCTGATCTATATATATGCTGTCCACTGTCGCAGTTTTGTCTACAATGGGAACAGGTAGTTCCATTCCGTCGTCGTCTACCTGATTCAGTACCGTGGTGGTGCTAAGTGTGTATTCTGTTAACTCACTGGGTGTATTGCCATTGTCGGAACTGCCAGTCTCGCTAACTAGTGTAGTTGCGTTGTGTATGTCTGTCGTCTGATCACTGGGTGTTGGTGCACTCTGTTCGTCTGTCACTACTTCTGTTTCTTGTCTTGTATAGTAAGGTTTCAACATGTTGACATGGAATATCTTTAAGTGTCCGTTTATCGATATTTCATAGTCAACATCTGAAATTCTGCGTACCACCTTGAATGGCCCTTGCCATGAGGTTAATAGTAAATTTCTTTTGTCTGGAAGTAGCAAGAGTATGTCTTGATCTGGTTCAAGTTCAATTGTTCTTGTCCCTTTGTTGGCATATTGGCGGTAGATTTGACCTTTCCTCTCCAAAGCTGCCTTAGCTATAACACACGATTTCATGATCTTGTCTCGTGTCTCTGTCACCATTTCATAAGGTGTTTTTGGGGTAGGAATTTCTATCGAATTTGTTAGTACCTGATGGTAAATAGTTAGGGGTCCACGTGGGTTAGCCCCGTAAACTAATTCAAAGGGTGAGAAACCCGTGCTAGAATGGGGAATCTCCCGATAGGCGAACAGCACTGTTGGTAACAGTGTATCCCAATCAGCTGGGTTTTCTGCTGTAACCTTAGCCAGCATGTGCTTTAGGTTCCCATTAATTTTCTCTACTATTCCATTGCTGGCTGGATGGTAAGCTGTCGTAAAATGTTGCTTAATGCCTAACATTTTTGTAAGGGCTTGCGTTGCAGCCGATATGAACTGAGTTCCACGATCGGATAAAATGGTCCGTGGGAATCCGAATCGTGAGAACAGGTGTAGAAATACATTGGCAACGTCTTTGGAGGTGATGTATTTCAAAGCTACTGCTTCAACCCACCTTGTACATAGGTCGACCATTGTCAATATGAAGCGATTTCCTTTGCTGGACACCTGGTTTAGGGGTCCAACAATATCTACCGCCACACTTTCAAATGGCCTAGAAGCCAGTGTAGAAGGCTGTACTTCAGCTGTAGGATGTTTACCTTTACGTACTAATTGTTGACAGACATTACACGAACGACAAAATAATTTTATGTCATTGCAAAAACCTGGCCAATAGAAATGAGCCTGAATTCTGGCCCTGGTCTTATCATATGCAAGATGACCAGCAAACGGTGACTCATGTGCAATCTTTAGCACAGTTAGACGATGTTGTTCAGGTAACACCGTTTGCTGAATCTCATGGTTACCAGTAGTATAATATCTAGTTAAAATACCATTGTTAAGTCTAAAAACCCAAGATGCATTTTTGGTCACTTTGGCTTTATCTTTTAACAATTTTAAGTATGGAGACACACTAGTATCAGCTTTTTGCTGTTCTATAAATTTCTGTCTGCTGGTGTCATCTGTGCCAGTTGGGGAGAGCAACAGTAGTCTCTCATCTTGTAGTGTGTCTTGATGTTTCACACTGTCTGCTCTTGTTGTTGCATTAGCTGCATTTAATTTCTCCCATGCAACTATTTCCTCATTAGTACATTGTTTCAGTTGAGGTAAACACCCCAAAATTAAATCAGTACAAGGGTTGTTAAGTATTGCACAAGTAAAGGTACCAGAAAGAAACGGAGAATCAATACGGGCTTTTGCCAAAGGGTAAGTCTCAATGTTACCCGAAAAGGTTCGGCATTTGACAGTGTCACCTGTGTAATCACCCGGGCTCACTAGTTCTTTCCGAAGACCGATAAGGGTGCTGCCGCTGTCCAGCAAACATTGGCATGGTACATCATTGACCATTGCATTGTGGAACACTAACTTGCCTCTGGAGGCTAATGCTGCATTCACACTCTCAGATGAGCATGGTACTGTATGTCCACATTCTAGTATTCCGTCTGCATGGAATTGGTGACATCGTTCACAGCTGTCAAAGCTTAACATATCGTTAGCAGCACACACATCCTCTGCTTGGTTAGTTGGTAAGTCACTTTCAATCTCACACTCATTCTCACTACCACTATCTGAAGAGGTGTCAATCAACATAGCGTTGTTAGCTTTCAAACGTTGGCGGCCAAGGCACTTATTAGAATAATGGCCATAAGAGGAACAAAAAAAACATTTGATTGCACGCCTGTATGCAGACCGTTTGCTTTGCTGCTTCTTGATCACATTTTCAAGATGCGCTGGATAATTCGGCGATTTGTCGCACATAGCATAAGTGTCGTGCATTAGTTGACAGTACATGCATTTGGAAACTTTTCTGTCTTTCTTATCATACTTCTGAAAAGGTTTTCTGTTACCCTGATAGTTTTTTGATTGGTCTTTGACAAAGGAAACTATCTCAGAGTCACTTGAGGTCTTAAAAATCTCTCTGTTAGAAGAAAAATATGCTGAGCCTTTTTTTTCGAACTGCTCGATGTTCTCAATGTCTGACTGCTGCAAAAACTTAGCAAAAGGAGAAGGTATAGTAGATATACACTTGTCCATAGCTATTAGGTTTTTTAATTTATCAAAGTCTTTTCCTATGTTAGCTGCTTTAAGCCACCTGTTTAGTACACTCTGCACATTTGAAAAATAATCTATAAAAGTTTCACTAGGTTTAGGTTTTAAATTTGAGAAATGAACCTGATACCCAGGGGCATCAAGTAAAAAGTGCTGCATAATCCTATCATGGATGTATTGATAGCTAGATCTAAGTTCAATAGGAATAGACTCTATTACTTTAAGGGGCTCACCACTTAGATTCTTCATGTAAATCGGAGCCCACATATCTAAAGGAACTTGGTGATATTTAAATTGATACTCTACATTCTCTGTCCAGGCAGATATGGAGTCCTCTTTACAATATGGTTTGATAATATTTTTGTATTTGTTGAACTTATTTTCCTCTTGTTGACTTCTTAGTTTAGTGGCAGAGATCTCTGCGTGTGAGTCTACATCCATGCTTTTCATCTTTAATTGTGTCTCTGATTCTACCTGAATTTGTTTTTCTTTAACTCTTGCCATTTCATCTATCTCTTTTTGCTTTAGATCTAATTCCTTTTGTTTTAATTCTTTCTCTTGATCTAATTGTTTTTGTTTCATCTCCTTATCATGTTCTCTTTCTCGTGCGCGTTCGTCCCTCTCCGCATTCTCTTTTCGTGTTTGTTCCTCTTTTGTTTCTTTAAATTTCTGATCAGCATATTGTTGTAGTTCTTTTCTTGTTAATTCTAGTTCTTTGCCTGCTTTTATGAAATCTGATAAAGTTGCCATCTTACTTTAGTACTTGGCTAACAGTGATAGGCAATGATGACTTTAATCAGTTATTTATCTTTGATATGTTATGTTTGTTCTTATCTGATCACTATCAGTTGTGCTTTCTGTTTATACCCTGCCCAGATTTATCTTGCAGAAAAACAGAGTATACAAATATGTCAACGCGTTACAAGCTGAAAAAGAGATGCACTATTAATCAAATTGCATGACAAAATATATAAGTGTACTCAGCTTAATGTGGGAACGAAGCTCCTTTGACACAGGTCACCTTGTTTGGTACACTGGGGTGGCGACACGTTTCGTACGTAGCACACGGTATTTGGTCCACAGGTGTATGTGCACAGCTGTTGTTTGCCCTCTGATATATAGGGCAGCAGTAAACACGCCTACTAAACGATATGATTTACTCGACAACTAAGGACAATGACTTAGACAATGACAGACTTACGAACACCTAGAATATGTATTAATTAATTTTAATGTCAATGTCCTGTCTTTGTTTTAAACAATAATTGCCTTTCGTTACTAACCTAGTTAATTTCTGTAAACGTTGTGCAGCTAAGTATCAGATGCTTAGCCCGAAAATAGTTCCATCGTGACGATAAGCAAAGAGAAAATAGACCCAAAAATGAATAAATGCTTGTAAAGAAATCAAAATAACATAATAATGTGTCAATAAATAAATATATTCATTTAGTAACTTAAATAAGTAAATAATAAACAATATACAGCACAGATTCAGGCGGGCCGCCGCTAAGCGATCTTGTAAACACTCGACTGCTTTATGCTAATGACGCAGAACAACTGTCTGTCAATCACTCTACGTCATCGCGCAGCGCTATTTTTAGATCTCAAAAATCAATATTGTCGGCTGCCTGTGTATTCCTGCGCCGTGAATCATGTTTGGTGCTTATTCAAGAATAAATTGGTAAATATATGAATAAATATAAGAAAATAACAATATAAATACTTACAGCTTCGAAGAATACATGATTTCATTCAATAAATATATCATAAACACAATTAAACAGTTTAATACGTCACGATAGGCACATTTCTAGCCTGCAAAATTTCTCTCGTCTGCACAAATCACTGTCACTACACAAATTAAACCCTAGTCTAGAGCTTCGTGGACGAGTGGAGTAGCTTGAATATTACATTCAAGCTTCACTTCTGACAACCACAATTACCCTGGCCTGTCAACAACTCAACTGACAGGCCTCATCGGGTACTTCTCACACACCCATACAAGACAACTTGCAAGTCGTGTGGGAGGCAAAATGCATGGTCCATTTTATTGCCGTTGGCTCGCTTACAAGCGGTAAACAGTCGCTAATGCAATACACAATATACAGCCACAGAATTATCTAACACAAACTGCTAACCCCATGCTAGTTCTATCTATTAGTGAACACAAAACTCCTAACGCTATTCTAAACGATGTGAACGCCTCAAGTCCAGTCTCCCGTCTGCCTAACCTCTCTCCCGTGGTTCCCCACCACGCGGGGTGACCTTCACCTTCGTGCGTGTTACCTCACATCGCACTCTGCTGGCAAACGTGGCCTGTTGAGTGTCCACTCAACTGTGCTATGGCTTCACGAGGTGTGGTACTATCGTGATTAGAGTGCTAACTCTCTGAACACCGCCTGCGTGTCTCATGAGGGAGTGGCTAACCCTCTCCTATTACCTCATCTCCCCTGCCCTTGCCTCGGGCACCGTATCTCCTCCTGGTCTCTTCAGGGTTGACCGCTCTCCCTGGCGGAGGGGATGCGGTCGAGTCTTTGACACCCCCCCCCCCCCCTCATGGTGTCAGCATTGTACTGCCCCAAGCATGTCCACCCCCCCCTCATGGTGTCAGCATTGTACTGCCCCAAGCATGTCCACCCCCCCCCTCTCATGGTGTCAGCAGTGTACTGCCCCAAGCATGTCCACCCCCCCTCTCATGGTGTCAGCATTGTACTGCCCCAAGCATGTCCCCCCCCTCTCATGGTGTCAGCAGTGTACTGCCCCAAGCATGTCCACCCCCCCCCTCTCATGGTGTCAGCAGTGTACTGCCCCAAGCATGTTCACCCCCCCCCCCTCTCATGGTGTCAGCAGTGTACTGCCCCAAGCATGTCCACCCCCCCCTCTCATGGTGTCAGCATTGTACTGCCCCAAGCATGTCCACCCCCCTCTCATGGTGTCAGCATTGTACTGCCCCAAGCATGTCCACCCCCCCCCCCTCTCATGGTGTCAGCAGTGTACTGCCCCAAGCATGTCCACCCCCCCCCCCCCCCTCTCATGGTGTCAGCAGTGTACTGCCCCAAGCATGTCCACCCCCCCCCCTCATGGTGTCAGCATTGTACTGCCCCAAGCATGTCCACCCCCCCCCCTCATGGTGTCAGCATTGTACTGCCCCAAGCATGTCCCCCCCCCCCTCATGGTGTCAGCATTGTACTGCCCCAAGCATGTCCCCCCCCCCCTCATGGTGTCAGCATTGTACTGCCCCAAGCATGTCCCCCCCCTCATGGTGTCAGCATTGTACTGCCCCAAGCATGTCCCCCCCTCATGGTGTCAGCATTGTACTGCCCCAAGCATGTCCACCCCCCCCCCCCCCTCATGGTGTCAGCATTGTACTGCCCCAAGCATGTCCCCCCCCCCCCCTCATGGTGTCAGCATTGTACTGCCCCAAGCATGTCCCCCCCCCTCATGGTGTCAGCATTGTACTGCCCCAAGCATGTCCCCCCCCCCCCTCATGGTGTCAGCATTGTACTGCCCCAAGCATGTCCCCCCCTCATGGTGTCAGCAGTGTACTGCCCCAAGCATGTCCCCCCCCCCCTCATGGTGTCAGCATTGTACTGCCCCAAGCATGTCCCCCCCCCCCTCATGGTGTCAGCATTGTACTGCCCCAAGCATGTCCACCCCCCCCCCCTCATGGTGTCAGCATTGTACTGCCCCAAGCATGTCCACCCCCCCTCATGGTGTCAGCATTGTACTGCCCCAAGCATGTCCCCCCCCCCTCATAGTGTCAGCATTGTACTGCCCCAAGCATGTCCCCCCCCCCCCTCATGGTGTCAGCATTGTACTGCCCCAAGCATGTCCCCCCCCCCTCATGGTGTCAGCATTGTACTGCCCCAAGCATGTCCCCCCCCCCCCCTCATGGTGTCAGCAGTGTACTGCCCCAAGCATGTCCCCCCTCATGGTGTCAGCATTGTACTGCCCCAAGCATGTCCACCCCCCCTCATGGTGTCAGCAGTGTACTGCCCCAAGCATGTCCACCCCCCCCCTCATGGTGTCAGCAGTGTACTGCCCCAAGCATGTCCCCCCCCCCTCATGGTGTCAGCATTGTACTGCCCCAAGCATGTCCCCCCCCCCCTCATGGTGTCAGCATTGTATTGCCCCAAGCATGTCCCCCCCCCCCCTCATGGTGTCAGCATTGTACTGCCCCAAGCATGTCCCCCCCCCTCATGGTGTCAGCATTGTACTGCCCCAAGCATGTCCACCCCCCCTCATGGTGTCAGCATTGTACTGCCCCAAGCATGTCCACCCCCCCCCCCTCATGGTGTCAGCATTGTACTGCCCCAAGCATGTCCCCCCCCCTCATAGTGTCAGCATTGTACTGCCCCAAGCATGTCCCCCCCCCCCCCCTCATGGTGTCAGCATTGTACTGCCCCAAGCATGTCCCCCCCCCTCATGGTGTCAGCATTGTACTGCCCCAAGCATGTCCCCCCCCCCCCTCATGGTGTCAGCAGTGTACTGCCCCAAGCATGTCCCCCCTCATGGTGTCAGCATTGTACTGCCCCAAGCATGTCCACCCCCCCCTCATGGTGTCAGCAGTGTACTGCCCCAAGCATGTCCACCCCCCCTCATGGTGTCAGCATTGTACTGCCCCAAGCATGTCCCCCCCCCTCATGGTGTCAGCATTGTATTGCCCCAAGCATGTCCCCCCCCCCTCATGGTGTCAGCATTGTACTGCCCCAAGCATGTCCCCCCCCCCTCATGGTGTCAGCATTGTACTGCCCCAAGCATGTCCACCCCCCCTCTCATGGTGTCAGCAGTGTACTGCCCCAAGCATGTCCACCCCCCCCCTCATGGTGTCAGCATTGTACTGCCCCAAGCATGTCCCCCCCCCCTCTCATGGTGTCAGCAGTGTACTGCCCCAAGCATGTCCACCCCCCCCTCTCATGGTGTCAGCAGTGTACTGCCCCAAGCATGTCCCCCCCTCTCATGGTGTCAGCAGTGTACTGCCCCAAGTATGTCCACCCCCCTCTCATGGTGTCAGCAGTGTACTGCCCCAAGCATGCCCACCCCCCCTCTCATGGTGTCAGCAGTGTACTGCCCCAAGCAAGTCCCCCCCCTCTCATGGTGTCAGCATTGTACTGCCCCAAGCATGTCCACCCCCCCTCTCATGGTGTCAGCAGTGTACTGCCCCAAGCATGTCCCCCCCCCCCCTCTCATGGTGTCAGCAGTGTACTGCCCCAAGCATGTCCACCCCTCCCTCATGGTGTCAGCAGTGTACTGCCCCAAGCATGTCCTCCCCCCCCCCTCTCATGGTGTTAGCAGTGTACTGCCCCAAGCATGTCCACCCCCCCCTCTCATGGTGTCAGCAGTGTACTGCCCCAAGCATGTTCACCCCCCCCCCCCTCTCATGGTGTCAGCAGTGTACTGCCCCAAGCATGTCCACCCCCCCTCATGGTGTCAGCATTGTACTGCCCCAAGCATGTCCCCCCCCTCTCATGGTGTCAGCAGTGTACTGCCCCAAGCATGTCCACCCCCCCCCCCTCTCATGGTGTCAGCAGTGTACTGCCCCAAGCATGTTCAC
This sequence comes from Cepaea hortensis, assembly GCA_963921405.1. Classification (NCBI taxonomy): domain Eukaryota; kingdom Metazoa; phylum Mollusca; class Gastropoda; order Stylommatophora; family Helicidae; genus Cepaea; species Cepaea hortensis. The sequence goes on along the minus strand of OY992884.1, from coordinate 73,069,117 downwards.
CCCCCCCCCCTCTCATGGTGTCAGCAGTGTACTGCCCCAAGCATGTCCACCCCCCTCTCATGGTGTCAGCATTGTACTGCCCCAAGCATGTCCACCCCCCTCTCATGGTGTCAGCATTGTACTGCCCCAAGCATGTCCACCCCCCCCCCCCTCTCATGGTGTCAGCAGTGTACTGCCCCAAGCATGTCCACCCCCCCCTCTCATGGTGTCAGCAGTGTACTGCCCCAAGCATGTCCACCCCCCCCCCCCCCCCTCATGGTGTCAGCATTGTACTGCCCCAAGCATGTCCCCCCCCCCTCTCATGGTGTCAGCAGTGTACTGCCCCAAGCATGTCCACCCCCCCTCTCATGGTGTCAGCATTGTACTGCCCCAAGCATGTCCACCCCCCCCCCTCATGGTGTCAGCATTGTACTGCCCCAAGCATGTCCACCCCCCCCCCCCCCTCATGGTGTCAGCATTGTACTGCCCCAAGCATGTCCACCCCCCCCCCCCCCCCCCTCATGGTGTCAGCATTGTACTGCCCCAAGCATGTCCCCCCCCCTCATGGTGTCAGCATTGTACTGCCCCAAGCATGTCTCCCCCCCTCATGGTGTCAGCATTGTACTGCCCCAAGCATGTCCCCCCCCCCCCCCTCATGGTGTCAGCATTGTACTGCCCCAAGCATGTCCCCCCCTCATGGTGTCAGCATTGTACTGCCCCAAGCATGTCCACCCCCCCCCCCTCATGGTGTCAGCATTGTACTGCCCCAAGCATGTCCCCCCCCCCCTCATGGTGTCAGCATTGTACTGCCCCAAGCATGTCCCCCCCCCCTCATGGTGTCAGCATTGTACTGCCCCAAGCATGTCCCCCCCCCCCCCCCTCATGGTGTCAGCATTGTACTGCCCCAAGCATGTCCCCGCCTCATGGTGTCAGCAGTGTACTGCCCCAAGCATGTCCCCCCCCCCCTCATGGTGTCAGCATTGTACTGCCCCAAGCATGTCCCCCCCCCCACCCCCTCATGGTGTCAGCATTGTACTGCCCCAAGCATGTCCACCCCCCCCCTCATGGTGTCAGCATTGTACTGCCCCAAGCATGTCCACCCCCCCCCCCTCATGGTGTCAGCATTGTACTGCCCCAAGCATGTCCCCCCCCCCCCCCCTCATAGTGTCAGCATTGTACTGCCCCAAGCATGTCCCCCCCCCTCATGGTGTCAGCATTGTACTGCCCCAAGCATGTCCCCCCCCCCCTCATGGTGTCAGCATTGTACTGCCCCAAGCATGTCCCCCCCCCCCCCTCATGGTGTCAGCAGTGTACTGCCCCAAGCATGTCCCCCCTAATGGTGTCAGCATTGTACTGCCCCAAGCATGTCCACCCCCCCTCATGGTGTCAGCAGTGTACTGCCCCAAGCATGTCCACCCCCCCCTCATGGTGTCAGCAGTGTACTGCCCCAAGCATGTCCCCCCCCCCCCTCATGGTGTCAGCATTGTACTGCCCCAAGCATGTCCCCCCCCCCTCATGGTGTCAGCATTGTATTGCCCCAAGCATGTCCCCCCCCCCCTCATGGTGTCAGCATTGTACTGCCCCAAGCATGTCCCCCCCCCCCCTCATGCTGTCAGCATTGTACTGCCCCAAGCATGTCCACCCCCCCCCCTCATGGTGTCAGCATTGTACTGCCCCAAGCATGTCCCCCCCCCCCTCTCATGGTGTCAGCATTGTACTGCCCCAAGCATGTCCCCCCCCCTCTCATGGTGTCAGCAGTGTACTGCCCCAAGCATGTCCACCCCCCCTCTCATGGTGTCAGCAGTGTACTGCCCCAAGCATGTCCACCCCCCTCTCATGGTGTCAGCAGTGTACTGCCCCAAGCATGCCCACCCCCCCTCTCATGGTGTCAGCAGTGTACTGCCCCAAGCATGCCCACCCCCCTCTCATGGTGTCAGCAGTGTACTGCCCCAAGCAAGTCCCCCCCCTCTCATGGTGTCAGCATTGTACTGCCCCAAGCATGTCCACCCCCCCCTCTCATGGTGTCAGCAGTGTACTGCCCCAAGCATGTCCCCCCCCTCTCATGGTGTCAGCAGTGTACTGCCCCAAGCATGTCCACCCCTCCCTCACGGTGTCAGCAGTGTACTGCCCCAAGCATGTCCCCCCCCCTCTCATGGTGTCAGCAGTGTACTGCCCCAAGCATGTCCACCCCCCCCCCCTCTCATGGTGTCAGCAGTGTACTGCCCCAAGCATGTTCACCCCCCCCCTCTCATGGTGTCAGCAGTGTACTGCCCCAAGCATGTCCACCCCCCCCCCCCTCATGGTGTCAGCATTGTACTGCCCCAAGCATGTCCCCCCCCTCTCATGGTGTCAGCAGTGTACTGCCCCAAGCATGTCCACCCCCCCTCTCATGGTGTCAGCAGTGTACTGCCCCAAGCATGTTCACCCCCCCCCCCCTCTCATGGTGTCAGCAGTGTACTGCCCCAAGCATGTCCACCCCCCCTCTCATGGTGTCAGCATTGTACTGCCCCAAGCATGTCCACCCCCCTCTCATGGTGTCAGCATTGTACTGCCCCAAGCATGTCCACCCCCCCCCTCTCATGGTGTCAGCAGTGTACTGCCCCAAGCATGTCCACACCCCCCCTCTCATGGTGTCAGCAGTGTACTGCCCCAAGCATGTCCACACCCCCCACCCCCTCATGGTGTCAGCATTGTACTGCCCCAAGCATGTCCACCCCCCCCCCCCCCTCATGGTGTCAGCATTGTACTGCCCCAAGCATGTCCACCCCCCCCCCTCATGGTGTCAGCATTGTACTGCCCCAAGCATGTCCCCCCCCCCTCATAGTGTCAGCATTGTACTGCCCCAAGCATGTCCCCCCCCTCATGGTGTCAGCATTGTACTGCCCCAAGCATGTCCCCCCCCCCTCATGGTGTCAGCATTGTACTGCCCCAAGCATGTCCCCCCCCCCCCCTCATGGTGTCAGCAGTGTACTGCCCCAAGCATGTCCCCCCTAATGGTGTCAGCATTGTACTGCCCCAAGCATGTCCACCCCCCCTCATGGTGTCAGCAGTGTACTGCCCCAAGCATGTCCACCCCCCCCTCATGGTGTCAGCAGTGTACTGCCCCAAGCATGTCCCCCCCCCCCTCATGGTGTCAGCATTGTACTGCCCCAAGCATGTCCCCCCCCCCTCATGGTGTCAGCATTGTATTGCCCCAAGCATGTCCCCCCCCCCTCATGGTGTCAGCATTGTACTGCCCCAAGCATGTCCCCCCCCCCCCCCCTCATGCTGTCAGCATTGTACTGCCCCAAGCATGTCCACCCCCCCTCTCATGGTGTCAGCAGTGTACTGCCCCAAGCATGTCCACCCCCCCCTCATGGTGTCAGCATTGTACTGCCCCAAGCATGTCCCCCCCCCCTCTCATGGTGTCAGCAGTGTACTGCCCCAAGCATGTCCACCCCCCCTCTCATGGTGTCAGCAGTGTACTGCCCCAAGCATGTCCCCCCCCTCTCATGGTGTCAGCAGTGTACTGCCCCAAGCATGTCCACCCCCCTCTCATGGTGTCAGCAGTGTACTGCCCCAAGCATGCCCACCCCCCCTCTCATGGTGTCAGCAGTGTACTGCCCCAAGCAAGTCCCCCCCCTCTCATGGTGTCAGCATTGTACTGCCCCAAGCATGTCCACCCCCCCCTCTCATGGTGTCAGCAGTGTACTGCCCCAAGCATGTCCCCCCCCTCTCATGGTGTCAGCAGTGTACTGCCCCAAGCATGTCCACCCCTCCCTCACGGTGTCAGCAGTGTACTGCCCCAAGCATGTCCCCCCCCCTCTCATGGTGTCAGCAGTGTACTGCCCCAAGCATGTCCACCCCCCCCCCCTCTCATGGTGTCAGCAGTGTACTGCCCCAAGCATGTTCACCCCCCCCCCTCTCATGGTGTCAGCAGTGTACTGCCCCAAGCATGTCCACCCCCCCCCCCCCCCCTCATGGTGTCAGCATTGTACTGCCCCAAGCATGTCCCCCCCCTCTCATGGTGTCAGCAGTGTACTGCCCCAAGCATGTCCACCCCCCCCTCTCATGGTGTCAGCAGTGTACTGCCCCAAGCATGTTCACCCCCCCTCTCATGGTGTCAGCAGTGTACTGCCCCAAGCATGTCCACCCCCCCCCCCTCTCATGGTGTCAGCAGTGTACTGCCCCAAGCATGTCCACCCCCCCCCTCTCATGGTGTCAGCAGTGTACTGCCCCAAGCATGTCCACACCCCCCCTCTCATGGTGTCAGCAGTGTACTGCCCCAAGCATGTCCACACCCCCCCCCCTCATGGTGTCAGCATTGTACTGCCCCAAGCATGTCCCCCCCCCTCTCATGGTGTCAGCAGTGTACTGCCCCAAGCATGTCCACCCCCCCTCTCATGGTGTCAGCATTGTACTGCCCCAAGCATGTCCACCCCCCCCCCCCCCTCATGGTGTCAGCATTGTACTGCCCCAAGCATGTCCACCCCCCCCCTCATGGTGTCAGCATTGTACTGCCCCAAGCATGTCCACCCCCCCCCCTCATGGTGTCAGCATTGTACTGCCCCAAGCATGTCCCCCCCCCCTCATGGTGTCAGCATTGTACTGCCCCAAGCATGTCCCCCCCCCTCATGGTGTCAGCATTGTACTGCCCCAAGCATTCCCCCCCCCCCCCCTCATGGTGTCAGCAGTGTACTGCCCCAAGCATGTCCCCCCCTCATGGTGTCAGCATTGTACTGCCCCAAGCATGTCCACCCCCCCTCATGGTGTCAGCAGTGTACTGCCCCAAGCATGTCCACCCCCCCCCCCTCATGGTGTCAGCAGTGTACTGCCCCAAGCATGTCCCCCCCCCCTCATGGTGTCAGCATTGTACTGCCCCAAGCATGTCCCCCCCCCCCCTCATGGTGTCAGCATTGTATTGCCCTAAGCATGTCCCCCCCCCTCATAGTGTCAGCATTGTACTGCCCCAAGCATGTCCCCCCCCCCTCATGATGTCAGCATTGTACTGCCCCAAGCATGTCCACCCCCCCCCCTCTCATGGTGTCAGCAGTGTACTGCCCCAAGCATGTCCACCCCCCCCCTCATGGTGTCAGCATTGTACTGCCCCAAGCATGTCCCCCCCCCCTCTCATGGTGTCAGCAGTGTACTGCCCCAAGCATGTCCACCCCCCCCTCTCATGGTGTCAGCAGTGTACTGCCCCAAGCATGTCCCCCCCCCCTCTCATGGTGTCAGCAGTGTATTGCCCCAAGCATGTCCACCCCCCTCTCATGGTGTCAGCAGTGTACTGCCCCAAGCATGCCCACCCCCCTCTCATGGTGTCAGCAGTGTACTGCCCCAAGCAAGTCCCCCCCCTCTCATGGTGTCAGCATTGTACTGCCCCAAGCATGTCCACCCCCCCCCCTCTCATGGTGTCAGCAGTGTACTGCCCCAAGCATGTCCCCCCCCCCCCTCTCATGGTGTCAGCAGTGTACTGCCCCAAGCATGTCCACCCCTCCCTCATGGTGTCAGCAGTGTACTGCCCCAAGCATGTCCCCCCCCCTCTCATGGTGTCAGCAGTGTACTGCCCCAAGCATGTCCACCCCCCCCCCCTCTCATGGTGTCAGCAGTGTACTGCCCCAAGCATGTTCACCCCCCTCCCCCCTCTCATGGTGTCAGCAGTGTACTGCCCCAAGCATGTCCACCCCCCCTCATGGTGTCAGCATTGTACTGCCCCAAGCATGTCCCCCCCCCTCTCATGGTGTCAGCAGTGTACTGCCCCAAGCATGTCCACCCCCCCCTCTCATGGTGTCAGCAGTGTACTGCCCCAAGCATGTTCACCCCCCCCCCTCTCATGGTGTCAGCAGTGTACTGCCCCAAGCATGTCCACCCCCCCTCTCATGGTGTCAGCATTGTACTGCCCCAAGCATGTCCACCCCCCTCTCATGGTGTTAGCATTGTACTGCCCCAAGCATGTCCACCCCCCCTCTCATGGTGTCAGCAGTGTACTGCCCCAAGCATGTCCACCCCCCCCCCTCTCATGGTGTCAGCAGTGTACTGCCCCAAGCATGTCCACACCCCCCCCCTCATGGTGTCAGCATTGTACTGCCCCAAGCATGTCCCCCCCCCTCTCATGGTGTCAGCAGTGTACTGCCCCAAGCATGTCCACCCCCCCTCTCATGGTGTCAGCATTGTACTGCCCCAAGCATGTCCACCCCCCCTCTCATGGTGTCAGCATTGTACTGCCCCAAGCATGTCCACCCCCCCCCCTCATGGTGTCAGCATTGTACTGCCCCAAGCATGTCCACCTCCCCCCCCCCTCATGGTGTCAGCAGTGTACTGCCCCAAGCATGTCCACCCCCCCCCCTCATGGTGTCAGCATTGTACTGCCCCAAGCATGTCCCCCCCCCCCTCATGGTGTCAGCATTGTACTGCCCCAAGCATGTCCACCCCCCCTCCCCCCCTCATGGTGTCAGCATTGTACTGCCCCAAGCATGTCCACCCCCCCCCCCCCCCTCATGGTGTCAGCATTGTACTGCCCCAAGCATGTCCCCCCCCCCCTCATAGTGTCAGCATTGTACTGCCCCAAGCATGTCCCCCCCCCCCCCTCATGGTGTCAGCATTGTACTGCCCCAAGCATGTCCCCCCCCCTCATGGTGTCAGCATTGTACTGCCCCAAGCATTCCCCCCCCCCCTCATGGTGTCAGCAGTGTACTGCCCCAAGCATGTCCCCCCCTCATGGTGTCAGCATTGTACTGCCCCAAGCATGTCCACCCCCCCCCCTCATGGTGTCAGCAGTGTACTGCCCCAAGCATGTCCACCCCCCCCCCTCATGGTGTCAGCAGTGTACTGCCCCAAGCATGTCCCCCCCCCCCCTCATGGTGTCAGCATTGTACTGCCCCAAGCATGTCCCCCCCCCCTCATGGTGTCAGCATTGTATTGCCCTAAGCATGTCCCCCCCCTCATGGTGTCAGCATTGTACTGCCCCAAGCATGTCCCCCCCCCCTCATGATGTCAGCATTGTACTGCCCCAAGCATGTCCACCCCCCCCCCTCTCATGGTGTCAGCAGTGTACTGCCCCAAGCATGTCCACCCCCCCCTCATGGTGTCAGCATTGTACTGCCCCAAGCATGTCCCCCCCCCCTCTCATGGTGTCAGCAGTGTACTGCCCCAAGCATGTCCACCCCCCCCTCTCATGGTGTCAGCAGTGTACTGCCCCAAGCATGTCCCCCCCCCCTCTCATGGTGTCAGCAGTGTATTGCCCCAAGCATGTCCACCCCCCTCTCATGGTGTCAGCAGTGTACTGCCCCAAGCATGCCCACCCCCCCTCTCATGGTGTCAGCAGTGTACTGCCCCAAGCAAGTCCCCCCCCCCTCTCATGGTGTCAGCATTGTACTGCCCCAAGCATGTCCACCCCCCCCCCTCTCATGGTGTCAGCAGTGTACTGCCCCAAGCATGTCCCCCCCCCTCTCATGGTGTCAGCAGTGTACTGCCCCAAGCATGTCCACCCCTCCCTCATGGTGTCAGCAGTGTACTGCCCCAAGCATGTCCCCCCCCCCCTCTCATGGTGTCAGCAGTGTACTGCCCCAAGCATGTCCACCCCCCCCCCTCTCATGGTGTCAGCAGTGTACTGCCCCAAGCATGTTCACCCCCCTCCCCCCTCTCATGGTGTCAGCAGTGTACTGCCCCAAGCATGTCCACCCCCCCTCATGGTGTCAGCATTGTACTGCCCCAAGCATGTCCCCCCCCCTCTCATGGTGTCAGCAGTGTACTGCCCCAAGCATGTCCACCCCCCCCCCCCTCTCATGGTGTCAGCAGTGTACTGCCCCAAGCATGTTCACCCCCCCCCCTCTCATGGTGTCAGCAGTGTACTGCCCCAAGCATGTCCACCCCCCCTCTCATGGTGTCAGCATTGTACTGCCCCAAGCATGTCCACCCCCTCTCATGGTGTTAGCATTGTACTGCCCCAAGCATGTCCACCCCCCCCCTCTCATGGTGTCAGCAGTGTACTGCCCCAAGCATGTCCACCCCCCCCCCCTCTCATGGTGTCAGCAGTGTACTGCCCCAAGCATGTCCACCCCCCCCCCCCCTCATGGTGTCAGCATTGTACTGCCCCAAGCATGTCCCCCCCCCCCCCCTCTCATGGTGTCAGCAGTGTACTGCCCCAAGCATGTCCACCCCCCCTCTCATGGTGTCAGCATTGTACTGCCCCAAGCATGTCCACCCCCCCCCCCCCCCCCGCCTCTCATGGTGTCAGCATTGTACTGCCCCAAGCATGTCCCCCCCCCTCATGGTGTCAGCATTGTACTGCCCCAAGCATGTCCCCCCCCCCTCATGGTGTCAGCATTGGACTGCCCCAAGCATGTCCCCCCCTCATGGTGTCAGCAGTGTACTGCCCCAAGCATGTTCCCCTCCCCCCCTCATGGTGTCAGCATTGTACTGCCCCAAGCATGTCCCCCCCCCCCCTCATGGTGTCAGCATTGTACTGCCCCAAGCATGTCCACCCCCCCCCCCCCCTCATGGTGTCAGCATTGTACTGCCCCAAGCATGTCCACCCCCCCCCCCCCCTCATGGTGTCAGCATTGTACTGCCCCAAGCATGTCCCCCCCCCCTCATAGTGTCAGCATTGTACTGCCCCAAGCATGTCCCCCCCTCATGGTGTCAGCATTGTACTGCCCCAAGCATGTCCCCCCCCCCTCATGGTGTCAGCATTGTACTGCCCCAAGCATGTCCCCCCCCCCCTCATGGTGTCAGCAGTGTACTGCCCCAAGCATGTCCCCCCTCATGGTGTCAGCATTGTACTGCCCCAAGCATGTCCACCCCCCCCCTCATGGTGTCAGCAGTGTACTGCCCCAAGCATGTCCACCCCCCCCCCTCATGGTGTCAGCAGTGTACTGCCCCAAGCATGTCCCCCCCCCCCCTCATGGTGTCAGCATTGTACTGCCCCAAGCATGTCCCCCCCCTCATGGTGTCAGCATTGTATTGCCCCAAGCATGTCCCCCCCCCCTCATGGTGTCAGCATTGTACTGCCCCAAGCATGTCCCCCCCCCCCCCTCATGGTGTCAGCAGTGTACTGCCCCAAGCATGTCCCCCCCTCATGGTGTCAGCATTGTACTGCCCCAAGCATGTCCCCCCCCCCCCCTCATGGTGTCAGCATTGTACTGCCCCAAGCATGTCCACCCCCCCCCCTCATGGTGTCAGCATTGTACTGCCCCAAGCATGTCCACCCCCCCCCTCCTCATGGTGTCAGCATTGTACTGCCCCAAGCATGTCCCCCCCCCCCCCTCATAGTGTCAGCATTGTACTGCCCCAAGCATGTCCCCCCCCCTCATGGTGTCAGCATTGTACTGCCCCAAGCATGTCCCCCCCCCCTCATGGTGTCAGCATTGTACTGCCCCAAGCATGCCCCCCCCCCCCCCCCCCCCCCTCATGGTGTCTGCAGTGTACTGCCCCAAGCATGTCCCCCCTCATGGTGTCAGCATTGTACTGCCCCAAGCATGTCCACCCCCCCCCCCCTCATGGTGTCAGCAGTGTACTGCCCCAAGCATGTCCAACCCCCCCCCCCCCCTCATGGTGTCAGCAGTGTACTGCCCCAAGCATGTCCCCCCCCCCCCTCATGGTGTCAGCAGTGTATTGCCCCAAGCATATCCACCCCCCTCATGGTGTCAGCATTGTACTGCCCCAAGCATGTCCCCCCCCCCCCCCCCTCATGGTGTCAGCAGTGTACTGCCCCAAGCATGTCCCCCCTCATGGTGTCAGCATTGTACTGCCCCAAGCATGTCCACCCCCCCTCATGGTGTCAGCAGTGTACTGCCCCAAGCATGTCCAACCCCCCCCCCCCTCATGGTGTCAGCAGTGTACTGCCCCAAGCATGTCCCCCCCCCCCCCTTCATGGTGTCAGCAGTGTACTGCCCCAAGCATGTCCCCCCCTCATGGTGTCAGCAGTGTACTGCCCCAAGCATGTCCCCCCCCCCCCCTCATGGTGTCAGCAGTGTACTGCCCCAAGCATGTCCACCCCTCCTCATGGTGTCAGCATTGTACTGCCCCAAGCATGTCCCCCCCCTCATGGTGTCAGCAGTGTACTGCCCCTAGCATGTCGTCCCCCCCCTCATGGTGTCAGCAGTGTACTGCCCCAAGCATGTCCCCCCCCCCCTCATGGTGTCAGCAGTGTACTGCCCCAAGCATGTCCACCCCCCCCCCTCATGGTGTCAGCATTGTACTGCCCCAAGCATGTCCCCCCCCCCCCTCATGGTGTCAGCAGTGTACTGCCCCAAGCATGTCCACCCCCCCCCCCCCCCCCCTCATGGTGTCAGCATTGTACTGCCCCAAGCATGTCCACCCCCCCCCCCCTCATGGTGTCAGCATTGTACTGCCCCAAGCATGTCCACCCCCTCCCCCTTATGGTGTCAGCAGTGTACTGCCCCAAGCATGTCCACCCCCCCCCCCCCCCCCCCCTCATGGTGTCAGCATTGTACTGCCCCAAGCATGTCCCCCCGTCATGGTGTCAGCATTGTACTGCCCCAAGCATGTCCCCCCCCCTCATGGTGTCAGCATTGTACTGCCCCAAGCATGTCCGTCCCCCCTCATGGTGTCAGCATTGTACTGCCCCAAGCATGTCCGTCCCCCCTCATGGTGTCAGCAGTGTACTGCCCCAAGCATGTCCACCCCCTCATGGTATCAGCATTGTACTGCCCCAAGCATGTCCACCCCCCCCCCCCCCCCCATGGTGTCAGCATTGTACTGCCCCAAGCATGTCCACCCCCCCCCCTCATGGTGTCAGCAGTGTACTGCCCCAAGCATGTCCCCCCCCCCTCATGGTGTCAGCATTGTACTGCCCCAAGCATGTCCCCCCCCCCCTCATGGTGTCAGCAGTGTACTGCCCCAAGCATGTCCACCCCCCCTCATGGTGTCAGCATTGTACTGCCCCAAGCATGTCCTCCCCCCCTCATGGTGTCAGCAGTGTACTGCCCTAAGCATGTCCACCCCCCCCCCCCCCCCTCATGGTGTCAGCATTGTACTGCCCCAAGCATGTCCACCCCCCCCCCCCCCTCATGGTGTCAGCAGTGTACTGCCCCAAGCATGTCCACCGCCCTCCCCCTTATGGTGTCAGCAGTGTACTGCCCCAAGCATGTCCACCCCCCCCCCCCCTCATGGTGTCAGCATTGTACTGCCCCAAGCATGTCCCCCCCCCCCCCCCCTCATGGTGTCAGCATTGTACTGCCCCAAGCATGTCCCCCCCCCTCATGGTGTCAGCATTGTACTGCCCCAAGCATGTCCGTCCCCCCTCATGGTGTCAGCATTGTACTGCCCCAAGCATGTCCGTCCCCCCTCATGGTGTCAGCATTGTACTGCCCCAAGCATGTCCGTCCCCCCTCATGGTGTCAGCAGTGTACTGCCCCAAGCATGTCCACCCCCTCATGGTATCAGCATTGTACTGCCCCAAGCATGTCCACCCCCCCCCCCTCATGGTGTCAGCATTGTACTGCCCCAAGCATGTCCACCCCCCCCCTCATGGTGTCAGCAGTGTACTGCCCCAAGCATGCCCCCCCCCTCATGGTGTCAGAATTGTACTGCCCCAAGCATGTCCCCCCCCCCCCCCCCTCATGGTGTCAGCATTGTACTGCCCCAAGCATTTCCACCCCCCCCCCCCTCATGGTGTCAGCAGTGTACTGCCCCAAGCATGTCCGTCCCCTCTCATGGTGTCAGCATTGTACTGCCCCAAGCATGTCCGTCCCCCCTCATGGTGTTAGCATTGTACTGCCCCAAGCATGTCCGTCCCCCCTCATGGTGTCAGCATTGTACTGCCCCAAGCATGTCCACCCCCCTCATGGTGTCAGCATTGTACTGCCCCAAGCATGTCCACCCCCCCCCCCCCCCTCATGGTGTCAGCATTGTACTGTCCAAAGCATGTCCACCCCCCCCCCCCCCCCTCATGGTGTCAGCAGTGTACTGCCCCAAGCATGTCCGTCCCCCCTCATGGTGTCAGCATTGTACTGCCCCAAGCATGTCCACCCCCCCCCCCCCCCTCATGGTGTCAGCATTGTACTGCCCCAAGCATGTCCCCCCCCTCATGGTGTCAGCATTGTACTGCCCCAAGCATGTCCCCCCCCCCCCCCCCTCATGGTGTCAGCATTGTACTGCCCCAAGCATGTCCCCCCCCCCCTCATGGTGTCAGCATTGTACTGCCCCAAGCATGTCCCCCCCCCCTCATGGCGTCAGCAGTGTACTGCCCCAAGCATGCCCCCCCCCCTCATGGTGTCAGCATTGCACTGCCCCAAGCATGTCCCCCCCCCTCATGGTGTCAGCATTGTACTGCCCCAAGCATGTCCCCCCCCCCCCCCCCCTCATTGGTGTCAGCATTGTACTGCCCCAAGCATGTTCCCCCCCCTCATGGTGTCAGCAGTGTACTGCCCCAAGCATGTCCCCCCCCCCCTCATGGTGTCAGCAGTGTACTGCCCCAAGCATGTCCCCCCCCCCTCATGGGGTCAGCATTGTACTGCCCCAAGCATGTCCACCCCCTCATGGTGTCAGCATTGTACTGCCCCAAGCATGTCCACCCTCCCCCCTCATGGTGTCAGCATTGTACTGTCCCAAGCATGTCCACCCCCCCCCCCTCATGGTGTCAGCAGTGTACTGCCCCAAGCATGTCCACCCCCCCCCCCTCATGGTGTCAGCATTGTACTGCCCCAAGCATGTCCACCCCACCCCCCTCATGGTGTCAGCATTGTACTGCCCCAAGCATGTCCCCCCCCCCTCATGGTGTCAGCAGTGTACTGCCCCAAGCATGTCCGTCCCCCCCTCTTGGTGTCAGCAGTGTACTGCCCCAAGCATGTCCACCCCCCCCCCCCCCTCATGGTGTCAGCATTGTACTGCCCCAAGCATGTCCCCCCCCCCCTCATGATGTCAGCAGTGTACTGCCCCAAGCATGTCCGCCCCCCCCCCCCCTCATGGTGTCAGCAGTGTACTGCCCCAAGCATGTCCCCCCCTCATGGTGTCAGCATTGTACTGCCCCAAGCATGTCTCCCCCCCCCCCTCATGGTGTCAGCATTGTACTGCCCCAAGCATGTCCCCCCCCCTCATGGTGTCAACAGTGTACTGCCCCAAGCATGTCCACCCCCCCCCCCCCCCTCATGGTGTCAGCATTGTACTGCCCCAAGCATGTCCCCCCCCCCCCTCATGGTGTCAGCATTGTACTGCCCCAAGCATGTCCCCCTCCCCCTCATGGTGTCAGCATTGTACTGCCCCAAGCATGTTCACCCCCCCCCCTCATGGTGCCAGCATTGTACTGTCCCAAGCATGTCCACCCCCCTCATGGTGTCAGCAGTGTACTGCCCCAAGCATGTCCACCCCCCCCCCTCATGGAGTCAGCATTGTACTGCCCCAAGCATGTCCACCCCCCCCCTCATGGTGTCAGCATTGTACTGCCCCAAGCATGTCCCCCCCTCATGGTGTCAGCATTGTACTGCCCCAAGCATGTCCCCCCCCCCCTCATGGTGTCAGCATTGTACTGCCCCAAGCATGTCCCCCCCCCCATGGTGTCAGCAGAGTACTGCCCCAAGCATGTCCCCCCCCCTCATGGTGTCAGCAGTGTACTGCCCCAAGCATGTCCACCCCCCCCCCCCCCCTCATGGTGTCAGCATTGTACTGCCCCAAGCATGTTCCCCCCCCCCTCATGGTGTCAGCATTGTACTGCCCCAAGCATGTCCCCCGCCCCCTCATGGTGTCAGCAGTGTACTGCCCCAAGCATGTCCCCCCCTCATGGTGTCAGCATTGTACTGCCCCAAGCATGTCCCCCCCCCCTCATGGTGTCAGCAGTGTACTGCCCCAAGCATGTCCCCCCCCCCTCATGGTGTCAGCAGTGTACTGCCCCAAGCATGTCCACCCCCCCTCATGGTGTCAGCATTGTACTGCCCCAAGCATGTCCACCCCCCTCATGGTGTCAGCAGTGTACTGCCCCAAGCATGTCCACCCCCCCCCCCTCATGGTGTCAGCAGTGTACTGCCCCAAGCATGCCCCCCCCCCCTCATGGTGTCAGCAGTGTACTGCCCCAAGCATGTCCACCCCCCTCATGGTGTCAGCAGTGTACTGCCCCAAGCATGTCCACCCCCCCCCCTCATGGTGTCAGCAGTGTACTGCCCCAAGCATGTCCCCCCCCCTCATGGTGTCAGCAGTGTACTGCCCCAAGCATGTCCACCCCCCCCTCATGGTGTCAGCAGTGTACTGCCCCAAGCATGTCCACCCCCCCCCCCCCCTCATGGTGTCAGCATTGTACTGCCCAAGCATGTCCACCCCCCCCCCCTCATGGTGTCAACATTGTACTGTCCCAAGCATGTCCACCCCCCTCATGGTGTTAGCAGTGTACTGCCCCAAGCATGTCCACCCCCCCCCCCTCATGGTGTCAGCATTGTACTGCCCCAAGCATGTCCCCCCCCCCCCTCATGGTGTCAGCAGTGTACTGCCCCAAGCATGTCCACCCCCCCCCCCCCCCCCTCATGGTGTCAGCAGTGTACTGCCCCAAGCATGTCCACCCCCCCCCCCCTCATGGTGTCAGCATTGTACTGCCCCAAGCATGTCCCCCCTCGCCCTCATGGTGTCAGCAGTGTACTGCCCCAAGCATGTCCCCCCCCCCCCTCATGGTGTCAGCAGTGTACTGCCCCAAGCATGTCCCCCCCCCCTCATGGTGTCAGCAGTGTACTGCCCCAAGCATGTCCCCCCCCCCCTCATGGTGTCATCATTGTACTGCCCCAAGCATGTCCCCTCCCCCCTCATGGTGTCAGCAGTGTACTGCCCCAAGCATGTCCCCCCCCCCTCATGGTGTCAGCAGTGTACTGCCCCAAGCATGTCCACCCCCCCCTCATGGTGTCAGCATTGTACTGCCCCAAGCATGTCCACCCCCCTCATGGTGTCAGCAGTGTACTGCCCCAAGCATGTCCACCCCCCCCCCCCCCTCATGGTGTCAGCAGTGTACTGCCCCAAGCATGCCCCCCCCCCCCCCTCATGGTGTCAGCAGTGTACTGCCCCAAGCATGTCCACCCCCCTCATGGTGTCAGCAGTGTACTGCCCCAAGCATGTCCACCCCCCCCCCCCTCATGGTGTCAGCAGTGTACTGCCCCAAGCATGTCCCCCCCCCCCCCCCCTCATGGTGTCAGCAGTGTACTGCCCCAAGCATGTCCACCCCCCCCCCCCCCCCTCATGGTGTCAGCAGTGTACTGCCCCAAGCATGTCCACCCCCCCCCTCATGGTGTCAGCATTGTACTGCCCCAAGCATGTCCACCCCCCCCCCCCCCCTCATGGTGTCAACATTGTACTGTCCCAAGCATGTCCACCCCCCTCATGGTGTCAGCAGTGTACTGCCCCAAGCATGTCCACCCCCCCCCCCCCTCATGGTGTCAGCATTGTACTGCCCCAAGCATGTCCCCCCCTCATGGTGTCAGCAGTGTACTGCCCCAAGCATGTCCACCCCCCCCTCATGGTGTCAGCAGTGTACTGCCCCAAGCATGTCCACCCCCCCCCCCTCATGGTGTCAGCATTGTACTGCCCCAAGCATGTCCCCCCCCCTCATGGTGTCAGCAGTGTACTGCCCCAAGCATGTCCCCCCCCCCCCTCATGGTGTCAGCAGTGTACTGCCCCAAGCATGTCCCCCCCCCCCTCATGGTGTCAGCAGTGTACTGCCCCAAGCATGTCCCCCCCCCTCATGGTGTCAGCAGTGTACTGCCCCAAGCATGTCCCCCCCCCCTCATGGTGTCAGCAGTGTACTGCCCCAAGCATGTCCACCCCCCCTCATGGTGTCAGCAGTGTACTGCCCCAAGCATGTCCCCCCCCCCCTCATGGTGTCAGCAGTGTACTGCCCCAAGCATGTCCCCCCCCCCCTCATGGTGTCAGCAGTGTACTGCCTCAAGCATGCCCCCCCCCCCTCATGGTGTCAGCAGTGTACTGCCCCAAGCATGTCCACCCCCCCTCATGGTGTCAGCATTGTACTGCCCCAAGCATGTCCCCCCCCCCCCCTCATGGTATCAGCAGTGTACTGCCCCAAGCATGTCCACCCCCCCCCTCATGGTGTCAGCATTGTACTGTCCCAAGCATGTCCACCCCCCCCCCCCCATCATGGTGTCACCAGTGTACTGCCCCAAGCATGTCCACCCCCCCTCATGGTGTCAGCAGTGTACTGCCCCAAGCATGTCCACCCCCCCCCCCTCATGGTGTCAGCAGTGTACTGCCCCAAGCATGTCCCCCCCCCCCTCATGGTGTCAGCAGTGTACTGCCCCAAGCATGTCCCCCCCCCCCTCATGGTGTCAGCAGTGTACTGCCCCAAGCATGTCTCCCCCCCCTCATGGTGTCAGCAGTGTACTGCCCCAAGCATGTCCCCCCCCCCCTCATGGTGTCAGCAGTGTACTGCCCCAAGCATGTCCACCCCTCCTCATGGTGTCAGCATTGTACTGCCCCAAGCATGTCCCCCCCCCCCCCTCATGGTGTCAGCAGTGTACTGCCCCTAGCATGTCCCCCCCCTCATGGTGTCAGCAGTGTACTGCCCCAAGCATGTCCCCCCCCCCCCCTCATGGTGTCAGCAGTGTACTGCCCCAAGCATGTCCACCCCCCCCCCTCATGGTGTCAGCATTGTACTGCCCCAAGCATGTCCACCCCCCCCCCCTCATGGTGTCAGCAGTGTACTGCCCCAAGCATGTCCACCCCCCTCCCCCTTATGGTGTCAGCAGTGTACTGCCCCAAGCATGTCCACCCCCCCCCCCCCCTCATGGTGTCAGCATTGTACTGCCCCAAGCATATGTCCGTCCCCCCTCATGGTGTCAGCATTGTACTGCCCCAAGCATGTCCGTCCCCCCTTATGGTGTCAGCAGTGTACTGCCCCAAGCATGTCCACCCCCTCATGGTATCAGCATTGTACTGCCCCAAGCATGTCCACCCCCCCCCCCCCCTCATGGTGTCAGCATTGTACTGCCCCAAGCATGTCCACCCCCCCCCCCCCCCCCTCATGGTGTCAGCAGTGTACTGCCCCAAGCATGTCCCCCCCCCCCTCATGGTGTCAGCATTGTACTGCCCCAAGCATGTCCCCCCCCCCTCATGGTGTCAGCAGTGTACTGCCCCAAGCATGTCCACCCCCCCTCATGGTGTCAGCATTGTACTGCCCCAAGCATGTCCCCCCCCTCATGGTGTCAGCAGTGTACTGCCCTAAGCATGTCCACCCCCCCCCTTCATGGTGTCAGCATTGTACTGCCCCAAGCATGTCCACCCCCCCCCCCCCCCCTCATGGTGTCAGCAGTGTACTGCCCCAAGCATGTCCACCTCCCTCCCCCTTATGGTGTCAGCAGTGTACTGCCCCAAGCATGTCACCCCCCCCCCCTCATGGTGTCAGCATTGTACTGCCCCAAGCATGTCCCCCCTCATGGTGTCAGCATTGTACTGCCCCAAGCATGTCCCCCCCCCCTCATGGTGTCAGCATTGTACTGCCCCAAGCATGTCCGTCCCCCCTCATGGTGTCAGCATTGTACTGCCCCAAGCATGTCCGTCCCCCCTCATGGTGTCAGCATTGTACTGCCCCAAGCATGTCCGTCCCCCCTCATGGTGTCAGCAGTGTACTGCCCCAAGCATGTCCACCCCCTCATGGTATCAGCATTGTACTGCCCTAAGCATGTCCACCCCCCCCCCTCATGGTGTCAGCATTGTACTGCCCCAAGCATGTCCCCCCCCCTCCTCATGGTGTCAGCATTGTACTGCCCTAAGCATGTCCCCCCCCCCCCCCTCATGGTGTCAGCAGTGTACTGCCCCAAGCATGTCCCCCCCTCATGGTGTCAGCAGTGTACTGCCCCAAGCATGTCCCCCCCCCCTCATGGTGTCAGCATTGTACTGCCCCAAGCATGTCCACCCCACCACCCCCCCCCTCATGGTGTCAGCATTGTACTGCCCAAGCATGTCCCCCCCCCCTCATGGTGTCAGCATTGTACTGCCCAAGCATGTCCCCCCCTCATGGTGTCAGCATTGTACTGCCCCAAGCATGTCCCCCCCCCCTCATGGTGTCAGCATTATACTGCCCCAAGCATGTCCCCCCCCTCATGGTGTCAGCATTGTACTGCCCCAAGCATGTCCACCCCCCCTCATGGTGTCAGCAGTGTACTGCTCCAAGCATGTCCCCCCCCCCTCATGGTGTCAGCATTGTACTGCCCAAGCATGTCCCCCCCTCATGGTGTCAGCATTGTACTGCCCCAAGCATTCCCCCCCCCTCATGGTGTCAGCATTGTACTGCCCCAAGCATGTCCCCCCCCCCTCATGGTGTCAGCATTGTACTGCCCCAGAGCATGTCCCCCCCCCCTCATGGTGTCAGCAGTGTACTGCCCAAGCATGTCCCCCCCCCCTCATGGTGTCAGCAGTGTACTGCCCCAAGCATGTCCCCCCCTCATGGTGTCAGCATTGTACTGCCCCAAGCATGTCCACCACCCCCCCTCATGGTGTCAGCATTGTACTGCCCCAAGCATGTCCCCCCCCTCATGGTGTCAGCATTGTACTGCCCCAAGCATGTCCCCCCCCCCCCTCATGGTGTCAGCATTGTACTGCCCCAAGCATGTCCCCCCCCCCTCATGGTGTCAGCATTATACTGCCCCAAGCATGTCCCCCCCCCCCTCATGGTGTCAGCATTGTACTGCCCCAAGCATGTCACCCCCCCTCATGGTGTCAGCAGTGTACTGCTCCAAGCATGTCCCCCCCCCCCCTCATGGTGTCAGCATTGTACTGCCCCAAGCATGTCCCCCCCTCATGGTGTCAGCATTGTACTGCCCCAAGCATTCCCCCCCCCCCTCATGGTGTCAGCATTGTACTGCCCCAAGCATGTCCCCCCCCCTCATGGTGTCAGCATTGTACTGCCCCAAGCATGTCCCCCCCCCCCCCCTCTCATGGTGTCAGCATTGTACTGCCCCAAGCATGTTCCCGCCCCCCCTCATGGTGTCAGCATTGTACTGCCCCAAGCATGTCCCCCCCCCTCATGGTGTCAGCATTGTACTGCCCCAAGCATGTCCCCCCCCCCCCCTCATGGTGTCAGAATTGTACTGCCCCAAGCATGTCCCCCGCTCATGGTGTCAGCATTGTACAGCCCCAAGCATGTCCCCCCCCCCCCCATGGTGTCAGCAGTGTACTGCCCCAAGCATGTCCGTCCCCCCTCATGGTGTCAGCATTGTACTGCCCAAGCATGTCGTCCCCCTCATGGTTTCAGCATTGTACTGCCCCAAGCATGTCCGTCCCCCTCATGGTGTCAGCATTGTACTGCCCCAAGCATGTCCACCCCCTCATGGTGTCAGCATTGTACTGCCCCAAGCATGTCCACCTTCCCCCCTCATGGTGTCAGCATTGTACTGTCCCAAGCATGTCCACCCCACCCCCCCTCATGGTGTCAGCAGTGTACTGCCCTAAGCATGTCCACCCCCCCCCCCCTCATGGTGTCAGCATTGTACTGCCCCAAGCATGTCCACCCCACCCCCCTCATGGTGTCAGCATTGTACTGCCCAAGCATTTCCCCCCCCCCCTCATGGTGTCAGCAGTGTACTGCCCAAGCATGTCCGTCCCCCCTCATGGTGTCAGCAGTGTACTGCCCCAAGCATGTCCACCCCCCCCCCCCTCATGGTGTCAGCATTGTACTGCCCCAAGCATGTCCCCCCCCCCTCATGGTGTCAGCAGTGTACTGCCCCAAGCATGTCGCCCCCCCCCCTCATGGTGTCAGCAGTGTACTGCCCCAAGCATGTCCTCCCCCTCATGGTGTCAGCATTGTACTGCCCCAAGCATGTCCCCCCCCTCATGGTGTCAGCATTGTACTGCCCCAAGCATGTCCCCCCCCCCCTCATGGTGTCAGCAGTGTACTGCCCCAAGCATGTCCACCCCCCCCCCCCCCCTCATGGTGTCAGCATTGTACTGCCCCAAGCATGTCCACCCCCCCCCCCTCATGGTGTCAGCATTGTACTGCCCCAAGCATGTCCCCCCCTCATGGTGTCAGCATTGTACTGCCCCAAGCATGTCCCCCCCCCCCATGGTGTCAGCAGAGTACTGCCCCAAGCATGTCCCCCCCCCCCCCCCCCCTCATGGTGTCAGCAGTGTACTGCCCCAAGCATGTCCACCCCCCCCCCCTCATGGTGTCAGCATTGTACTGCCCAAGCATGTCCCCCCCCCCTCATGGTGTCAGCATTGTACTGCCCAAGCATGTCCCCCGCCCCCTCATGGTGTCAGCAGTGTACTGCACCAAGCATGTCCCCCCCTCATGGTGTCAGCATTGTACTGCCCCAGCATGTCCCCCCCCTCATGGTGTCAGCAGTGTACTGCCCCAAGCATGTCCACCCCCCCCCCCTCATGGTGTCAGCATTGTACTGCCCCAAGCATGTCCACCCCCCCCCCCCTCATGGTGTCAGCAGTGTACTGCCCCAAGCATGTCCCCCCCCCCCCTCATGGTGTCAGCAGTGTACTGCCCCAAGCATGTCCCCCCCCCCCCTCATGGTGTCAGCAGTGTACTGCCCCAAGCATGTCCCCCCCCCCTCATGGTGTCAGCAGTGTACTGCCCCAAGCATGTCCACCCCTCCTCATGGTGTCAGCATTGTACTGCCCCAAGCATGTCCCCCCCCCCTCATGGTGTCAGCAGTGTACTGCCCCTAGCATGTCCCCCCCCCTCATGGTGTCAGCAGTGTACTGCCCCAAGCATGTCCCCCCCCCTCATGGTGTCAGCAGTGTACTGCCCAAGCATGTCCACCCCCCCCCCCCCCCCCCCCTCATGGTGTCAGCATTGTACTGCCCCAAGCATGTCCACCCCCCCCCCCCCCTCATGGTGTCAGCAGTGTACTGCCCAAGCATGTCCACCCCCCTCCCCCTTATGGTGTCAGCAGTGTACTGCCCCAAGCATGTCCACCCCCCCCCCCCTCATGGTGTCAGCATTGTACTGCCCCAAGCATGTCCCCCGTCATGGTGTCAGCATTGTACTGCCCCAAGCATGTCCGTCCCCCCTCATGTGTCAGCATTGTACTGCCCCAAGCATGTCCGTCCCCCCTTATGGTGTCAGCAGTGTACTGCCCCAAGCATGTCCAGCCCCTCATGGTATCAGCATTGTACTGCCCCAAAGCATGTCCACCCCCCCCCCTCATGGTGTCAGCATTGTACTGCCCCAAGCATGTCCACCCCCCCCCCCCTCATGGTGTCAGCAGTGTACTGCCCCAAGCATGTCCCCCCCCCCCTCATGGTGTCAGCATTGTACTGCCCCAAGCATGTCCCCCCCCCCCTCATGGTGTCAGCAGTGTACTGCCCCAAGCATGTCCACCCCCCCTCATGGTGTCAGCATTGTACTGCCCAAGCATGTCCCCCCCCCTCATGGTGTCAGCAGTGTACTGCCCTAAGCATGTCCACCCCCCCCCCCCTCATGGTGTCAGCATTGTACTGCCCCAAAGCTGTCCACCCCCCCCCCCTCATGGTGTCAGCAGTGTACTGCCCCAAGCATGTCCACCTCCCTCCCCCTTATGGTGTCAGCAGTGTACTGCCCCAAGCATGTCCACCCCCCCCCCCTCATGGTGTCAGCATTGTACTGCCCCAAGCATGTCCCCCCCTCATGGTGTCAGCATTGTACTGCCCCAAGCATGTCCCCCCCCCCTCATGTGTCAGCATTGTACTGCCCCAAGCATGTCCGTCCCCCTCATGGTGTCAGCATTGTACTGCCCCAAGCATGTCCGTCCCCCTCATGGTGTCAGCATTGTACTGCCCCAAGCATGTCCGTCCCCCTCATGGTGTCAGCAGTGTACTGCCCAAGCATGTCCACCCCCTCATGGTATCAGCATTGTACTGCCTAAGCATGTCCACCCCCCCCCTCATGGTGTCAGCATTGTACTGCCCCAAGCATGTCCCCCCCCCCCCTCCTCATGGTGTCAGCATTGTACTGCCCTAAGCATGTCCCCCCCCTCATGGTGTCAGCAGTGTACTGCCCCAAGCATGTCCCCCCCCTCATGGTGTCAGCAGTGTACTGCCCCAAGCATGTCCCCCCCTCATGGTGTCAGCATTGTACTGCCCCAAGCATGTCCACCACCCCCCCCCCCCCTCATGGTGTCAGCATTGTACTGCCCCAAGCATGTCCCCCCCCCCTCATGGTGTCAGCATTGTACTGCCCCAAGCATGTCCCC